>NQII01000040.1:1326400-1363919 GCA_002778355.1 Clitarchus hookeri
GCGTGCTGTGCTTCCCCGGCTCGGGGGGGTTCCTTTGCTCGTTACTGTCCTCGGGGTGAGAGGTGGTGGGTGTGGCGTCCTCGGGGAACCCTAGGGTCATTACCTCAATTTGCTCCCCTGCGCGGGTATCTAGCGTCGTTACTAATCTAAGTATGAGCGATTTGCGTCAATGTACATTCTTAAATTTTATTTGTTTTTACGTTCGAGCAATGTGCCAGTAATTGGTTAGTATTTGGTCAGTANTGTGTCAATGTACATTCTTAAATTTTATTTGTTTTTACGTTCGAGCAATGTGCCAGTAATTGGTTAGTATTTGGTCAGTATTTATTCAGTAGTTATGCTTTTATAATTTGTAATGTCAGTATTTTTGACAACTTTACTAGTTTCCATCCCTGCTACAGCCACACTCTGTTGGTGTTTTTAGCTGTATTTTGAATGTAATCATTTTTTTTTGTTCAGATCTCTATGAAATGTTCAAATTGTTCCAAAACTGTAAAAAAAAAAAAAAAAAAGTCTATTTTGTAATGGCAAATATGAATTAGTTTAATGGAAAGTAAACTACAGATTTCTAAATTTTTGCCCTCAAATACAGAGAGAAATAATATCTCTGTTCCCTATGGTTATGTAGAATTATTACTTTGGGGGCTTCAGTGTTTAGGCCTAAAAACTGACAATTTTTTATCCAGTATAAATTTTTTTAGAAAAGTAAAAAAAAGGCATTTCAGCAATGACAAAAAATTCAGAAGAATATGAAAAAGCAGTATACTTCAATAAGTGCTACATATATTGGATGTTTCTAAACACTCTGCCCAAACTGAAACCACAGCGTCTGTCGCCAGAAAGAAACAAAATGCCAGTAAACTTATTTCCAGAAAGGTAATCACATCATACAAAATAACAATTGAAGTTGGTTTACTAATACTGGGGTATGCAACTGTCAGACATTTGTGTAGGAGAAGTTGCTTCAAACAGAATGTCAATCATTACTAGTGGTGGTATAAAATTTGATGTACATATAAATACTGACAGCTGTGCATTCCTGGTATTGCTACACCATTTTCAATTGCTATTTTGCACAGTGTGATGAACATGCCAAATACAATTTACTGGGTTTTAGTGTTTCTTTTTGCCTAAGATGCTGTGGTTCCAGTTTGAGTGGAGAGTCTTGTACACTTCCAGACAATGAAAATAGTGCACCACTAAGAAACCATGTGAGAACCATGAAACAATACATATAGCAAGAGTATGAGTTGTTATGCACATGATTCCATGTTAGTGCGTTTGTATTTGTATTTGACTGCACACCCGGCAGTGGCGCTACAAGCACTGACCAATGGTCGTAGACACTGGCATGTAGTTGAAGCCGCATTAACGTGAGAAACACAAGATGATACCAATCAAATATACAGAGTGAAGAAGAATACTGGTAGGACACCAAAGACATCACTTTATGCAATTGACAGATTTTGAGAGAGGATTCATAATCCGGCTGAAAACTCAGGGTGGTTGTATCGTCTTATAGCCCACCATGTGGATTGTTTGGACCATACTATCTGATACTGTTGGAATCGGTAGATATATAAAGGTACCGAAACATGAAGAATTGGCTCAAGATGGACAAGGTCAACTACCAGTCAAGAGGATCAATTGATCATGCGTCATGCGCAGAGGGATTACATGGAAACCTGGCCAGTGTTTGGGCTCCTGTGTACCCACAAACTATTTCCAGACACCTTGTGGAGGCAAATCTGTGATCTCGGTGCCCATTACATGTTCTGCCATTAACTCTGCAACAGCGGTGGCTCTGTTTGCAGTGGTGCCAAGCCAGAGCAATGTGGAATGCCACAGACTGGCAATGTGTGGTGTTAAGTGATGAGTGGTGCTTCATTAAGGGGACTGATGATCATCGTACTCAGTTGTGAAGGGCCCCTGGTGAATGCCACACTCACAACTCCACTATTTAGTAGCACATTTCCGTCACGGCAGGCATTATGGTCTGGGGAGCCATAGCCTATGATAGCAGGTTTGCTCGTCATGTTATCTGAAACATTGACGGCTCAGCAGTACGTGGATGAGAGATCCTATGCCCTCATCTGCTCTGATTTCTGGCCGGGATTCCTGGTGCAATATTCCAGCAGAATAATGTAATTGTCCTGTTGGTCTGTTTTTGTGATCATGTGTATTACTCATCATCACTCTTTCTATAAGTACCATCTGATGCATACTTCGGTGTGTGCTATTTTTTTTGTCTGGCAATATTGTCTTCGTCAAACAGTATAATCTCATGCTGTATCACAAGTAAGTGAGTGTGAGTTTTCTCTTGTTAGCCAAATATTTTGTCATATTTGTGGAATCGATACCAGTTATTTCTGTATGTCTTTTTGGCTTATTTACTGGAAACCAAGTTAATCTGCAAATTACATTTCTAGCCTCTATTGAAAAATTTTATTAACTTGAACCACTAACCAAAATCAATTAAGTTTGTTAAAAATGTTTATAAAAAGGCATCCATCAGAATTGTAAAAAAAATTCATAAATTGCTTTGCAAATTTTTATTGCACTCAACAAGACCTGAATATAATTTTTTTTCTCTTATTTGTTCTTGTAATGCAGTATAAAGATATCTTGAGAATGATGAAATTACCGTAGTGGATGCATGGACATTATATTTTTAATTGTATTATTTTGGACAAAAGTGTTTTTTAACTTTAGATGATTAGTTTTTAAAAGTACAATTATGTCGACTTTAAACATAGGTAACTTGGTGGTACATTTTGATTTACTATGTAACTTTAACCTTGTCGCTACTAGGCCACCTGAGGTATACAGGATGATGGCTAGTAGGGTACTGAGTTACTATACTTTGGTGCAGATTAAGGGCACCTGTGGTTGTTGCGTAAGGGATAAACNATACTTTGGTGCAGATTAAGGGCACCTGTGGTTGTTGCGTAAGGGATAAACAAATACTCGTATTCTGCGTTAGTTAACACACCAGTATTTTATTTGTCTGAATGTAACATAGGTATTTACACACACTGGCGAGACTGAGCCCCCCTACAAGTCGTCGGCCTGAAGGGCTGGTGGGTGGAATGCTATGCGTCGGGGAAGGTTGTTTGAACGGAGATGTTTCTANACAAGTCGTCGGCCTGAAGGGCTGGTGGGTGGAATGCTATGCGTCGGGGAAGGTTGTTTGAACGGAGATGTTTCTACTTATCTGTGACTGCTGCTTTTGGCGAGTTGTCTTTGTTGGTAGTTGAGGCCTGGTGAGTGGGGTGGCCCTTTTTCAGGCCCTCGGACTGGCTCTCGTTGGCATGCTGTACTCAGCTGGCTTCTTCCTTCGGCTTTTACTGACTCTCTCCTATCCGACGTCTGCCACGACTCGTCTCGCGCTCCCGACTTCTCCGCCTCTGAAACTACCACTACATTTTCGGAAATGAACTCATAAGTTCTCGGCACTTCTACTTGGTTTGTCCCGGAAATTTACACATGAAGTTTCGGCTGTTCCTGGGTTCTCTCCCCGGTGACGTCACAATTGACTTACTGACTGACTGCTTGCCTTGCCGCCATCCGGCGCACGACTACGTCTTCTCGGGGAATGGCGCCTCTTGGTATGGGGCTGCCACTCGTTTCTGGGAATTTACTCATAAGTTCTCGGCACTGTTACNCTACTTGGTTTGTCCCGGAAATTTACACATGAAGTTTCGGCTGTTCCTGGGTTCTCTCCCCGGTGACGTCACAATTTACTTACTGACTGACTGTTTGCCTTGCCGCCATCCTGCGCACGACTACGTCTTCTCGGGGAATGGCGCCTCTTGGTATGGGGCTGCCACTCGTTTCTGGGAATTTACTCATAAGTTCTCGGCACTGTTACTGTCACACGACTGCCTACTCCCGTGTCTCCTTCGCCTCCCATCTCGGCTGAACACCTAACTCGTCTCGCGGCTGTGCCGCCGAATAACTCCCGTCTCAGCTGGCGACAATTGACTCGGCCGGGATCCGAAACCCAGCCTCGACTGACTCACCCGACTGCCGCCTCTCTCCGTGCGATATGTCTGCTTGACTGATTCTCAGTGACGCTGGTCCGGTGGCTGGGATTCAACTCCCCCTGGTCCAGCGTCTCCCAACGGCGCGGATTCAACTGACTCTGAACAACTGCCTTCCTGCCTTGGCTGCCTCGTGAATTTAACTCGTGTCCCNCCAACGGCGCGGATTCAACTGACTCTGAACAACTGCCTTCCTGCCTTGGCTGCCTCGTGAATTTAACTCGTGTCCCAGATATAAGTTCAATCGACAGTCGTCAAAGATCTCTCTCTTATCGGGAAATCCCCTGTGTACCTCGCACGTTTTTGGGCATTATTTTGCGTCTCGTCAGCAGCTTGTGTGCCCTGACCAGGGTGGAGGGAGGGTGCGGTTACTGTGACAGGGATTCCTACGGAGCTGGCTCTGCACTTATTCTCGTCGGGGCCACCCCCTGCTTCCTTCGTCGAGGGCCGCATATCAGCTAATTCTGTCACGTTGCACGGGGTTCTTCCCCAAGCAATCTGGTCGGGACTTACCCGGTTTCTCTCGACTTCGGTTCTTCCCCGAGTGTCCTTTTGCATCTGGACTGCCCGAGGGTGTTTCCCTGGAAGTTTCGTTGTCAGCTGCCTGCCCTGGATAACTATAGCAGGGTGTGGAAACAGCGCAAATGCCTTTCCCATGTACACGCCACGCGTCAACCTCATGTAAATTTCCTTCCTTGCACTCTTTGTAATTAAGGTGTTTTCTATATACAGTAAACTCCCGATTTTCTGGGATAATGATTGGCTCTGTGTTCACAGATAACCAACATTCATGGTTACGGCAATGGGCAAAAAAATATGTTTACATACTATACATGTAGGTTATGTAAACAAATAATATTGTCTAATAAGAATTCAATTTTTTGACCGCCAGTGTGTGGTAACATGTCATAAATAAATGAAATTAACATAATCCCATACACAAAATCCTGATGCGTGAACAATTGCAAGAGAATTTCATGTTGACTTTTCTGACAGCCTACATTTGCACAACAGACATTGGAGAAATATGCAGGCAGGGAATTCGTAGACAAAATGTTTATGTATTTTATTTTATATTGTTACAAAACAGCTGTTATTAGTGTAACTAATTAAACATTGTTTTATAATAATGTGTAGGTGTTTAAATCAAATGGAACTTAAATCATATGTGATAGTCTAGTTTTGTTTTCTCTTCATAGACTGTAGCTAGTGCTAACACAGTCACATGCATTCTTCTTATTAATTAAAGAGACTGCACATCTGTCGCAGAGTATTTTTAAAATATTTATATATTAATTTGACCCAATATATTTCAAACCTGAGTCGTTTTAAGCCCGTANACCCAATATATTTCAAACCTGAGTCGTTTTAAGCCCGTACAAGATTAAAAATTTATTTTTAAAAAGATGTGATAGATATACTGTTGCGATACAGCAGTAGAATAGGAGACTGTGTTGCCATCTGTTGTACAGAGCATGCGGGGCTCATTTCGGAAGCCATGCCCCAATGAAATGACTCATTTTGCATGTGTAAAATAAAAACATGCAAACAAATTCCAAGAGTTTTACTTTTTCCGTGAGCTCTATAAATATTTTAACCTAACATATTTCCGTATGAAGCGATTCTACTCACTTATAGTGTGGATTCGGCCTACAATCACCAAGCTTTGGAAGCCGGCTCTCCATTTTTTTTTTCCCCCGCTCACTTTATCAACAAAGTTAATATAAATGTTATTTATTTATTTAAACCACTCGTCATTTTGCGATGGAATATTTTTTGCAGCAAGTAATATTAATGTTAATGTGATATGTTGTTATCCAGCTGCACTTGATACCGTGGTTAATNAATATTTTTTGCAGCAAGTAATATTAATGTTAATGTGATATGTTGTTATCCAGCTGCACTTGATACCGTGGTTAATTTATAAATAGCCTCTTTGCATATATGAACTACTGTAAACTACCCAATCTTGCCTTTTTGACAAGCAGATGCTACTTTTATTCGTGAAATAATGTATTATTGTGAATGAAAATGTGCTGTCTGACAAGTTCCCTGAAATTCTTATAAAAAAAACAGTACGGCATTACTTGACTATTGCCTGGAAACAAGTTAGTTTTGTTTGAGTAAGCGTTAACAGAGCAGGGTTATTAACAGCAGCGGCGCACGACTGGCTGCAGCTGTTCAACATTTGACTTTGAACTGGTGGCTCCACGGGTAAGCCACGACCTGATTAAGCTACTCCCGGTAAAACAGGAGGTGACTNATTTGACTTTGAACTGGTGGCTCCACGGGTAAGCCACGACCTGATTAAGCTACTCCCGGTAAAACAGGAGGTGACTTAGTATTAAAAACACTGATGGTTTATTTAGAGAGCTAATACAAAATTAGATTTTTCGCTACTAGAGTTTGGGCCATGTAAGTCAATACCTGCGGCAATGTTCTCATTTAAACTATATCAGGATAAGACATTCCAAACCTAACTTTTATATGTATTTGTATCAGATATTAAAAATGTGAAGCAAATCTGATTTTATATTATANGACATTCCAAACCTAACTTTTATATGTATTTGTATCAGATATTAAAAATGTGAAGCAAATCTGATTTTATATTATAAATGTGAAGTAAATCTGATTTTATTATTCCTTTTTTAATCAAACTGAATATCATTATCTGTATGATGACGACAAACCCCCCCCCATCCTGAGAGGTTTTAATTTAAGTAATGTAACCTAAGAATTTTTTAATGGTTCGTGATAAGTGGACAGTTTCGTGTCCACCATAAACTATGTCTATCAGAACTAAGCCAGTGTGATGCTTAAAGATAATAAATAAAAAATACATAATATTGTATTGTTTTCCTGTATGATATTAAAAGTATCTTCGAAAGTAACTTTTTTTTGCTGTAAACACAGTTTGATTAAAGCAGCCTGGTTTTAAAGAATCAAATATTTTTTTAATGTATCCTGTTCATAGTGTGTTCATGCTTTTGATTTTGTGATTAGGGGTATGGCATAAATCATTTTGTGGTACTGTGATTATCCTGTTAACCACAGCTAGGCACAAATATGATGGCACTCATAAATATGTGCATAAAATAATTAGTGCATTGAATATCATGATGGCTGGCTTGCAGTACATGGGCAAGGAAGGCCAGCTGCAAAGGGAGTTAAGAATAGAGGAAGAAGTTGCTCACACCTTCACACTATGCTACATATCATTCAAAGCATATTGGTCCTTGTTTCTCTTCAGTAGTAATGGGATTCAGTACAATGACGAGTAGTGCACAACTGAAGAGGTATAATAAAGTTATACACTGCAAGGAAAGAGAAATCATTAGGAGTGTACTGGAAGCTTGTGATGAAGAGGCACAAAATAAATGTTTGCTTTTTTTGATCAACAAAGCATCTTAGAGAACTGTAACATACACAGGAATATGTAACGTGTCAACTGAAAGAATAAGTAAACAAAGTAATAAGTAAAACACCAGGACCAACCAATGTTGCCACACCTGTCAAATTTCAGTCACTGCCTACATTCATGGGCCTACATATGGAAGTATTTTTGGACGATTGCATTTCACACCTCCGGTGCTATGGTGTAGGCACAACTTCCTGGAAATGCACGCTTGTGATGGCAATCAATTATGCACTACAGCAAGCACTGGGAGGAGTTCCTGCATTCACTANTCCTGGAAATGCACGCTTGTGATGGCAATCAATTATGCACTACAGCAAGCACTGGGAGGAGTTCCTGCATTCACTACAGTGCCACTTTGGGGGTAAATTTACATCACTCCAAGCCCAGAGCAGAGTCATGCTAGAGAAGCAACAGCCCATGAAGAAGCTCACTAACTTCATTACTTTTAAGATTCNCAAGCCCAGAGCAGAGTCATGCTAGAGAAGCAACAGCCCATGAAGAAGCTCACTAACTTCATTACTTTTAAGATTCAACTTATTGAACGATCTCACCTGCATCTGCCTGAACGGG
The DNA here is from genome assembly GCA_002778355.1 of Clitarchus hookeri. Taxonomy (NCBI): domain Eukaryota; kingdom Metazoa; phylum Arthropoda; class Insecta; order Phasmatodea; family Phasmatidae; genus Clitarchus; species Clitarchus hookeri. Next base: position 1,334,435 of record NQII01000040.1, read on the forward strand.
AAGTATAAGAAGTGGTAGCAGAAACAGTGAGACCAGAGTATTGTGCTGTGTTGATACCCTTGCTCAACAGCTGGTTTGATGAACTGATGCGTGCTGCAATCATTCTTGAGTTCAACCCTTGCCAACCACACCACGATTGTGATTCAAGTACTGCAGGATGGAGCCACAGGCAGGCTTCGGACAGCGTCAGTGAAACCATAANCCACACCACGATTGTGATTCAAGTACTGCAGGATGGAGCCACAGGCAGGCTTCGGACAGCGTCAGTGAAACCATAAAAATTCATGATAAGGTAAAATCCATCAATACCACCGTGGTTGCCTGTTGTGACTTGTAGGTTATGCAAATACTTACATTGTGCTGCTATAATGTGAACCTATAAGGCCTAGCCACACACCAATTAAACACTGAATAAAACTACACTTTAATTAACATTGAAATATAAAAGCCCTGGGTACGCTGGTAAATGGGACTAGCTCCCAAAATACCAATAAGTTGCTAGACCTGGAATAATAGGCAATAGTGAGGTGGTTCAGTTTTATATGCCTAAAACACAGTGCCTCATAAAAAAATGTAGATGCTGATCTCTACATAAAGCCGTCCCGACACATTAAGCCCATTGGGGGCTGACACTGACAAAGAAGCATGACACTTCAAACTAAATAACTATAATGAATCTCCTGGGATGTAAGAGAATATACAGGAGAGGGAAAGATACTCCTCTCGGGTAAAGAAATTACATTAAATTAAATGTTCGTAAAACGAGAAACCAAGTCTTTGCAGTACCCAGGAGGTGCTACACGCATGGCCTTGTCCTGTTGCACACCTGCTTCAGACTAAAGACGGTGGTGCCTGCTGGCTCTCACCAGAGTGGGAGAAGCACCACTGTCATAGAGCATTTAGAACAAAGTGTTATAGCACAATGATTATATAATATTGTAATGGGAAAAATTCCCGTAACTACTTTATTTTTGTCAGATGCCCCAACATTAAACCAATGATGAAAATATGGAAATGAAATGAATTGAAAATAATTTAAGGCTGTTAGGTTTGCATGACTTTACATTGCTGCTGAGTGTGTATTCTAGTTCATAAACATTATAAGCTGTAAAGACATACATTAATACAATTTTTAGAGCACTGAAAATTACATAAAACACTTAATTTTAAATGCCCCTGCTGTATGACAGGGCATTGAGAAGAAGATACATTGGATATCTGTCTGGCTTATCTCTGCCCATGCTGCTCCCTATGGCCAAAGTTCATCTGTTGTCACATGTGTCCTGTGGGAGGCCATTCATCATCCGACCATGGACCACACATCTTTGATGGGCAAGAGATCTAGTGAACTTGCAGATCAAGGAAGCAGTGGTATAGGGCCATAGGCTGTCCCTGCAGATAAGGGGCAACAGTTGGCACAAACACCGCCACAATTAAGCTGTTTCTGGACAGCATACCACCGATATGGATTAGGCGGGAACCATACTGTAATCCAATGGCATCACATTCCATAACTCAATGTGCTGAGCTGGTATGGGGGTGCATAATGCAGAACTTGGTCGAGCGTCTGCAACGGTACCGCCAGACATAGATGCAACCGTCATGGTGCTGCAAGCAGAAGTGGGATTCATTGGATAAGATAATTAAAATAGCATTCAGCCCTCCAGGCTCAAAGTTCCTTGCACCATTGCAGCCACAAGCACGTGTAGTGAGCAGTCAGTAGTAGCTGCAGTAATGGGTGGCCTGAACAAGATGCCCTTATGCTGCAGACAGCAACAAACCATGCGTGCAGACACAGAGTGATGTGTCACATGCCTGAACTCCTGAGTGAGGATTTTTGATGTGCCTAAATGCTCTAATCACCATGTGCTCCAGATGTCTGCTCTCGTGCTCATTGGTGCAATGGAACCACTGCCTTTCTACATGTTGCTCAGCCCATCTCTTCTCGACCCACTGATCCGATATCCTTTTCATTGTGCCACAATCCCTGTATGCAACGATTCCCCCATGGTCAAATGCGGAATTCAGTTCATTTTTTTTTTAAATTTACTTTGCGGCATGCTCACTACGTCTGATATAGGGCAGGGAAACACAATGCTACTACCACTTGGAGGCTCCCTGGCATCCACTTTTATACCAGTTATCAATGTTGTCATTGGCACCCATGCTCCATCACTCGGCTGAACAACTAATCATGTAATTGTCCATCTTACCCTGCTTTACGAATTCCCCCAATTTGAGGTCTTTCAAGGGCATCCTTTTTGGTGTTACAATTTTAATGTNCGGAGGCTCCCTGGCATCCACTTTTATACCAGTTATCAATGTTGTCATTGGCACCCATGCTCCATCACTCAGCTGAACAACTAATCATGTAATTGTCCATCTTACCCTGCTTTACGAATTCCCCCAATTTGAGGTCTTTCAAGGGCANGCTGAACAACTAATCATGTAATTGTCCATCTTACCCTGCTTTACGAATTCCCCCAATTTGAGGTCTTTCAAGGGCATCCTTTTTGGTGTTACAATTTTAATGTCCAGCACTGTAGTTATTGTTGAGGTTGGTATGTATATGTGTATATATAGTCATATGTCTATTTTTAATTGTGGAATGTGATGTTTTTGGTCACTTGGATTCACTTCATGTAATACATTCTATGTATACTGATAAAATGCTATTTTTCCAGAAATTGTGATGAAGTGAGTGAAGAGATTTGGGCTGCTCTTAACATCAAAGTCTTGAGAGCAGATAAGGGTGAAGTAAGGTGAGTATGGAGTGACGCTAGAATGAAGAGGCGACGGAAATTGGATATCCCCGAGAAAACCTGCCCATCAGTGGCATCGTCCGGCACAAATTGTGATGAAATTTGATGTTAGTGTAGGGTCGTAAAATGTAACTGTGACTTAAATAATTTATTTATGTACAGTAGAACATAGATTCTCCATCACCCATTTAACCATCAGCCCCAGAGAAGAAAAAATTATTAAAAATGGAGCAGAATATATGACATTGCTGTCAAAAACTAACTTGATCTTTTTGTTTAAATTAACTTGTACATATTTTAATGAATATTTTATTATAAAACTGTACATACGTACAGTTTCTTATTTTCTTGCAGCACCATGTTATTTTTATTATGTATTTCAATGCACTAATTAAAGCCTCTATGCTAATTTATCATTTTGCTGTAATATGCTTAGGCTTTTGGTTCATAGTCATGAGGGTTATGAATTTCTATTATCTATCTATTCAGTTNATTTTGCTGTAATATGCTTAGGCTTTTGGTTCATAGTCATGAGGGTTATGAATTTCTATTATCTATCTATTCAGTTATCCGTTACAGTGATTGTCCCAATCTTGATGGATAATCAATGTTCTGCTGTATGTGTGTGTATTGCTGTCAATACATGTATGGGTTATTGCATATATTAACACTCATATGACNTCAATGTTCTGCTGTATGTGTGTGTATTGCTGTCAATACATGTATGGGTTATTGCATATATTAACACTCATATGACATTACTGACTTAATTGCTTCACTATTGTTGTCGACACATGTATGAAATTTTCCCTCCTGGTCTCCAGAGACTATATGCCCACATCTTTATTTAAGGTTCTCCATTCAGCTATATGGGGATCCCTCATTATGTGGTGTATTGTCTTATTGACTTGCTGGGAATACACACAAGCACTTCTTGTGTAGCAGCTATGTTAGCAATGCCTGTTTGTTGTCGTCAGCAAATATTTTCTCTCTAATTGTTAGCAGCTTAGTCGGTGACGACAAACTTGTCATAAATGTGGTAATTCCTTATTCTTGAGAGTGGAAGTGGGCCACATATTTGGTGTGAACCATTGTGGGGGACTGAAACACCTCCATCCATGCTGTAATCTTTCTTCTTTGCTCCACACAGAGTCTGGTAGACATCTTCTCAACAATGAGAACAGTTCTCTGAAAAATTATTCATCCTGTGTGTGTGTATGTTCACACACACACACACACACACACACACACACACACACACACACACACACACACACACACACACACACACACACTATGGTGTTAGGTATATTAGAATATATAGGTATTTTACAGTCTAACTAATTTTTAGTAATGGGAGCAGATGCATTGCATTTATAGTGCACAATCGGGTTGGTTGGGATGGATGGACACTTTGCACTGAGCTCCGATGCTGAGAGGACATCCTCTCAAAGGCCTAGTCTGAGCTTNTGGTTGGGATGGATGGACACTTTGCACTGAGCTCCGATGCTGAGAGGACATCCTCTCAAAGGCCTAGTCTGAGCTTTCCTCAAGAGCGAAGGTCAACCACCGGAGTCAGGGTTTAGGCGAGTCGGCGGCGACTCTGCAACAGCACAGTACTTTGTCAGCTGTCTTTGTTAAGGCATGACAAAGGCGACCTCAAGATGGAATCGAACACCACCACAAGTAAAAACTCAGAAACAATGACAATTTCATCACCAACACCGCAAGGGGACACCCACCCACAGACACAACAAAGTAAAGAAAACCAAAACTCGCAGAGANAGGGTTTAGGCGAGTCGGCGGCGACTCTGCAACAGCACAGTACTTTGTCAGCTGTCTTTGTTAAGGCATGACAAAGGCGACCTCAAGATGGAATCGAACACCACCACAAGTAAAAACTCAGAAACAATGACAATTTCATCACCAACACCGCAAGGGGACACCCACCCACAGACACAACAAAGTAAAGAAAACCAAAACTCGCAGAGAAGTGCCGTTGACACACATCCGGAAATTGCAACAACACGAACCAGCAGTCACGACAACAGGCGATTGGAGGACACCACCAGCCCACAAACGAGTGCAGGTGGGGCCAACCAATCCCAGTTGGACGAGGGCGAGCTCTGTGATGAGTTTATGAACATCACCAGCGGTTCAACAGATGGGGGCGGGAGCAGACGATCCAGTGTCTCGTCTTCGTACTGAAACACGCAAACTGACACAGGGTGGTGCACATCTCCTCCGACATGCCCAGACGAGGAGGGGTTCATCTCCCCCAAAAGAAAACAATCTTTCCAGAAGGAAAGCCGCTATTGGTCCAAAACAGGTTAAGAACAACGGCACCTCACAAAACCCACCACAACAACAAGAAAACAGATACAGGCCTGTGACTATCATAATACCAGACAGCAGGTCCCTAAAACAGGTGGCCCAGCTGCTCTGCAATAATGGATTAAGCTTCCATAATACACTCACGCGGAGGCGAGAGCTAAAACTAACGTTCAATACGCGGAAAGAATACGACAAGGTCCGGAGCCTGCTCTAAAATACCACACACTACACACATGCCCACCTTTGTGAGAAGCCTCAAAGGTTCAGCATAAAGAACCTGCCTCCCCAAGGGGTTGAAGAGATAATTCTGACTGAGGACATCGCCAGGTGCGGGTTTGCAGTCATCGACCTCCGTAACTTCAAAAGAAATTCCCGCCAGCACACCCCTGAAGATCTCGACTATGTGTCGACAGGCACATGGTCAGTTACCATCAAACAAAGTACAAAAAACTTTCTCGAGTCACAAGGCTCTACTGGACCAAGGTTCGGATAGAGCCTTGCAAGACGTGTCCAACTTCCGCAACTGTTGTCAGTGGGGCCACACAGACAAGCACTGTGACATGCAGACAGTGTGCATAAACTGTGCGGGCCTGCACAAGTACACTGACTGCGAAATTGTCAAAGATGTAACTCAGCCTCTGCGGTGTGATAACTGCAAGGAAGAGGGACATCACGCTTCTGACAAATCCTGTTTAGTTAACACAAAAATAGTACAAGCTAGACGAGCAAACACTATCAGAAGTACACGTCCGGAGCTCCCACCACAACAAGCACCAAACCACACAAGTCCTGTGCAGTTCCTGCAACTGCGCAGCACAGCGCGGACATACAGGCCTGAGGTGCAGGGGTTCAACCCAGCCAGTGTCAGTTGTGGCCGAGGAGGGCGCCGCCGGGCAGTCAGGCTGGAAACAGCAGGGCTGCGGCCGGTGGGCCCTCTCGGGGCGCTAGGGAGACGAGGCCTGGCCCTTGGGCAACGGGGGCGGACGAACACAGGCCAGCACAGAAGCCTAACAGACGTCCGCCTCTCCTGGAGACCCCAATATAGCCACCCCAAATGGAGGAAGTTCTCAGTGCCACATTAAACAACATCTGGGAACTGACACAACTACTCTGCAACACGCAGTTTGCTGAACTAATAATACACATGCGACCATATTTCGGCCCCATTAGGGCAGCACAAACACTTGCAGACAAGCAATTACTGTTGCTACAGGCACTAGCTACTCTCCTACAGTAATGGTTAACTGTAAAACAGGACACACTCTAAACATACGAAACTGGAATGCCTGCGGGATCAAATCTCAAATATATGGATTACATCAACAGCTAATAATAAATGGAATTGATATAGTTTTTATCACAGAAACAAGACTCCATAACTAGGACAAATTACATTTTCAAGGGTACAATGTATACACNTTGATATAGTTTTTATCACAGAAACAAGACTCCATAACTAGGACAAATTACATTTTCAAGGGTACAATGTATACAGATCAGACACGGATCGCAGAGGAGCAACAGCTATAATAATTAAAAATAACATTCACCACCATCCAGTAAATTTACCTACTTTAAATCAGATTGAAGCCACANTTGATATAGTTTTTATCACAGAAACAAGACTCCATAACTAGGACAAATTACATTTTCAAGGGTACAATGTATACACATCAGACACAGATCGCAGAGGAGGAACAGCTATAATAATTAAAAATAACATTCACCACCATCCAGTAAATTTACCTACTTTAAATCAGATTGAAGCCACANAACAGCTATAATAATTAAAAATAACATTCACCACCATCCAGTAAATTTACCTACTTTAAATCAGATTGAAGCCACAGCAATAAAGATTAAAAATTACCATACTCACATCCAAATGGCAGCTGCATATTCTCGCCCTACAAATAAATTAAATGAACAAGATATTATGGGAGATATAGACCACTTTTTAATACCAGGAGATCCTAAACAGTAAAAATAAAGAATGGGACTGTTTGTATAACAATACCAATGGAAAAAAACTAAGCAAACACTCAGATTAAAATAATTATGTAATTTTTCCGCCACCTAAACCCACCCACTTTCCAAATAATGGCAACAGACAGGATAAATTAGATATAATCCTCGCTAATATTCCTGATTCTAACATTGAATCAGAAATATTAGATGAATTAGACTCAGATCACCTCCCAGTCTTTACGAAGTTAACTTTAAACACACACAGATCATATAATACACACACAATAAAACGACCAATAACAAACTGGGAAGATTTCCAAAAAGAACTAATGGAAAAATTTGAAATCCCGCCAGAAATAAACAACGAACTAGAACTAAATGTGCACGCAAAACTTTTTACGGACACAGTAAAGGAAACCTTAAAGCAAAACACGAAATACATGGATAGGAGGCGCAGTAAACGAGAGCAAATTACCCGTAGACTACTTAATAACCCTAAAAAGACAAGCGCGAAACAACTATCAGAGAACGAGAAATGCTGTAATTAAAACGGAATATAACAGATTTAAAAGACAGGTAACAAGTAAACTAGAGGAAATTAAAATTAAAAACTGGAGCGAAGCCACGAAAAGCGCAGCACATACCCCAAATCAAATGTGGAGATTAACCAAATCATTAACAGATAAATGCAAAAAACTAACCACCCCAGCAACAGAAACGCACCAAGGTTATGTATACACTGCTAGGGAAAAAGCAAATATAATAGCAGATAGCTTAAAGAAACAACTTTCCCCCAATAAAGAAGTACAAGACAGACTATTCACTCAAACAGTAAACAACGACATAAACGAATACCTAAAACTAAAAGAAACATCTGAATATAACCCCATAATACTACACAAACAATTAAAAATAATTAGAACGCCTCCTAATAATAAATCTGGAGGACCAGACGGGATAAAATTTGCAACCCTAAAGAAACTACCAGTAAATGCACTAGACTATCTATTAGAAATATATAATTCAATGTTTAAACTATGCAGATTCCCACAGGCCTGGAAAAAGCGAAAGTAATAACCTTGCCAAAAACCTGGAAAAGGTACTACAAAACCAGAAAACAGACGACCAATAAGTTAATTAAACAGTATGAGTAAAATATTTGAAAAAGCTCTACTATAGNTACAAAACCAGAAAACAGACGACCAATAAGTTAATTAAACAGTATGAGTAAAATATTTGAAAAAGCTCTACTATAGAGACTGCACAACCATACAGATCTAAAAAAACTAATCCCAGATAGCCAATATGGTTTCAGAGCTCAGCACAGCACCATACACCCACTAATTAAAATAGTTGAGAACGTAACAGATGGATTTAATAATAATAAACAACAATTTACATTAATAACTTTCCTAGATGCAGAAAAAGCATTCAATAAAGTCTGGCTCCCAGGACTAATATATAAACTAATAAACTACAATTTTCCAGCNTACAAAACCAGAAAACAGACGACCAATAAGTTAATTAAACAGTATGAGTAAAATATTTGAAAAAGCTCTACTATACAGACTGCACAACCATACAGATCTAAAAAAACTAATCCCAGATAACCAATATGGTTTCAGAGCTCAGCACAGCACCATACACCCACTAATTAAAATAGTTGAGAACGTAACAGATGGATTTAATAATAATAAACAACAATTTACATTAATAACTTTCTTAGATGCAGAAAAAGCATTCAATAAAGTCTGGCTCCCAGGACTAATATATAAACTAATAAACTACAATTTTCCAGCNTAGATGCAGAAAAAGCATTCAATAAAGTCTGGCTCCCAGGACTAATATATAAACTAATAAACTACAATTTTCCAGCTACTTATGTAAATTTATTAGCACATTACTTAAATAATAGACGGTTCTATGTGACATTAGATGGACCAGACTCCAACACTAAAACAGCATTGGCAGAAGTCCCGCAGGGATCGGCACTTTCCCCTTTTCTATACAGTATTTACACAGCCAACATCCCAATAACAGATACACGAACTAACACAAACATACAAATGTACGCAGACGATACTGCAATAATAAAACAACACTGACACATTGAATATGCATTAGTAGCCTTACAGAGACAGTTAACAAGCCTTGAACAATAGCACATGAAATGGCGGATAAAAGTCAACCCGGGGAAATCAGAAACAATAATAATTTCCAGAAAGAAACTAAAACCTAAACGAGATTTAGTACTATTTAACCAAAAAATTCCGTATGTCAGGAAAGCCAAGTATCTAGGAATAAGGTTAGACAAAAAATTAACTTTGCAGCCACACATAGAGAGGGTAAGAAATGCAGCATTGGGAAAACTTAAAGAACTGTATCCTATATTAAATGCAACAAACTTTCCACGTAGGAAAAAACTACAAATATATAACCAAGTAATACTCCCAGCTATGTTATATGGATATGAGGTATGGGGATATTGCACAGAACACAGAATTAAATACTTGCAAAAAGTACAAAAGAAAGATCTGAGAATCATAGCCGACCAGGATAGATACACTACTGGTGAAACGATCCACAAACTACTCTCAGTAAAATACATTAAAGAAATAATTGCAGCAAAAAATAAGAATTTATATGATAGTCTGGCAAACCATAATAATCCAAATATTAAATTCTTAGGTAATTATGATCCTGCAGGTATAAGAAAATTCAAAAAACGTAAATTACATTGAACACGAAACAAGGGAGAGAAGGGGAACACGCGCTGATTGGCCAGCCAATCAGAGCGTNGAGAGAAGGGGAACACGCGCTGATTGGCCAGCCAATCAGAGCGTGAGGTACTTGCTATATATAATGGTCACGTTGACCAAAAACCCGCAGTCGTCAAGCGCCAGCAAGAAGTAGCAGCAGCACCCTACACTTACAAGAACAACAACCTGCAGATCTTCAAGGCAGCGGCACTGCCGAGTTGATCTTTTCAGATCTACTCGTGCAATGAAAGGTTAACCAGTGCAGATAGTTCTTGTTAGAGCTACTGCGCCCCAGGACCAGCAGTTCGGCGCTCGCGTTGAGCGGACAGCCTCGCGGAAGAGAAAGCAGAAGTAGAGTGCGCATGACGACTGCGCCAAAGCTGTGCACAACTAAATACACACATCACAGTACACAGTAAAATCACACACACAAACAAGACACAAAGGCGCACGGTTTCAGGGGTCAACTGCGTGGATTCTCGGGCAAGGAAGTCTGTCCCAGATACCATTCGAGAATCGGGCCTAGTGGGCACACGCACTGGTCCAGGGAATAGTGATTAAGGGGGGCATAATCTAATCATAACAATCATTGTATATATCATACTGTACATATCGGGTAGGATAAATCACTAGATATATTTTTAAAAAATTACAAAATTGCATATGCTCTACGTACTCAAAATAACGCACTGACTTGATAGTTTGTTTCAGGTCGGGAAGAAGACAACTTGGACATCAGGAAGGGGGGGGCCTCACTGATACTGGAGTCTGTATAGATTCTGGTACCAGGGACCTCCCCAACTGTAATTTACTAACACTGGGTTTTATTCCTTTTCAATGCCACAAAGGAGGAAACAATGAAATTTACTCTATGGGCTGCCCCCGCGAGACTAGGGACTCGCCGACATGCTATATGCGAAATTAATTAGCACACTTTTATACAACAATTCAACATGTCAGACAGACATCACGTGTCTGAACATTCACTCCAGCCGGGAGGCTGGAGGGGAGCTTCACTCCCCCGCCGAAAACCACGAACACGTAACTTTACTTATAATAGGCAGCACCAATTAACAGCCTAAATACGGGTCCGATGCCCAACAAACCACTTACGCACGGCGTCCCGCCGCCAACCCAATGATATGAGTATGTGTAGGGTGCATTTGTTTGACAAACACCTCGTGAGTTATGGGAGTCTAGGCTCCCGGTCTCAAGATACCAAGGCCATTCGGTGGCATATGAGGGTTTGGCGGTGGTTGGGATGGATGTTATTAATCTAGCAAGTCAACTGAATATTTCAAATCACATTAGTACATATGTTTTTTTCGGAGATATGTTCAATATTCGTAGGAGTGACTAGGTTGATTAAATTCGTGCTATGGATAGGCTTGAAGTGGAATGTAAGATTGATAGTAGTATTATGGTTATGAAGTTTACATGAGAGATTGCCATAATGTTTCCAGTAGTGCTGGTAATGATTGGCATGTTAGAGGCAATGCATAAAAAGTACTGTAACCTTGTTTTATAGTTAGGGACTAGTTAGGAATCCTATGATGGTGATAATATAAAGTAACTCATGGGGCGAATAATATAAATATGGAATAATGGGCAAATTTGTAGGTTTTGTTCTTTTTTTATATGGTGTATTTATGTCCCCAGATATATAAAACGTTACAGCATGACCATTTGCAGATTGTAGGTTTTTTGGTCAACTAAAATGAAGGTGGGTATGCAGGAGCAGACTTAAACATTTTTAGTAGCCTCAATATAACCTTGTTCTGATAATTTTTTTCAATTCTCATTTACTGTTATATAATTGTTTCTTGTCTTGGTACCTACCTATCGTTACTTATTTGATGTGTGGAAATATTTCTTAATGATGTTTTTAACTCCTGGTTTCAGGTGGTTAGTAAAAATGACTACCCTTATTTACATAATATGTATATATATATATATATATATATATATATATATTCAGCTGCAATCCCTGGTTAAATTCAGTTGTTATTCAGTCTCGAGCAGAGTAAGTTGTGTGAGAAGCCAGTTTCGGCCAGAGTCAGTTGTGGCAGTAGTCAGACTTGGCAGGAGTCTGTCTTGGCAGGTTTCAGATTGCCAGGAGTTAGTTTTGGCAGGAGTCTAGGTTTATGAGTTGTTTTCAGCTTGAAAATAAAGTAGTTGTCTGTTTGAAAATAATGCAGGCTACTGGCAATGTACAATCTAATTTATCTACATGCATATCTATATACATATATTCCTATTATTTAAACATATGGAAAACAGTGTTGGTGGTGTGGTAAGACCTTCAGTAAAAGTTACAATTCTGGAATAATATGTGAAAAGATTAAAATTTACTAAAAAAAAAACAGACCTCCAGACTGATACAGTACATCATGTGTGGTGCAACTTTATTAGAAGCGATAATTTGAAAACACATTAGAAGATAGGTAAAGGCAGTATTATATCATATGGACTGTATGACTGTAATATTTTATAATTTTGACTGGGTTGTGTGCACTGTCAATATTATTGGTGGAAATGTCTCCCGCCATGGACTGTTTGAGGTCAATATGAATTGTTGGTATGGTTTTGTCAAGTCATTGCTAGGAAATTTTTGTAGGAATTGTTGTTTAGTATGTTCTGAGATTATGGCATGTGGATATTTCCTGAAGGAATGGTCTGCTCATACAGCAGTATTTGTTTAGTGAGATTGCTTGAAATGTTTATTCAAGTGGTTGAAATGTCTTGACATTGACTTGTCTGTATGGTAGTTGATTCGTTGATATTATCTGGTGATGTCTGCCTTAATGGATGGTGTGGAATGATAATATAATTGGTCAGAAAGATTGGTTGGAATATTTGCTTGGGTGGTTGGTATGNAATATGAATTGTTGGTATGGTTTTGTCAAGTCATTGCTAGGAAATTTTTGTAGGAATTGTTGTTTAGTATGTTCTTAGATTATGGCATGTGGATATTGCCTGAAGGAATGGTCTGCTCATACAGCAGTATTTGGTTAGAGTGATTGCTTGAAATGTTTATTCAAGTGGTTGAAATGTCTTGACATTGACTTGTCTGTATGGTAGTTGATTCGTTGATATTATCTGGTGATGTCTGTCTTAATGGATGGTGTGGAATGATAATATAATTGGTCAGAAAGATTGGTTGGAATATTTGCTTGGGTGGTTGGTATGNCTTAATGGATGGTGTGGAATGATAATATAATTGGTCAGAAAGATTGGTTGGAATATTTGCTTGGGTGGTTGGTATGATTCAACATTATGGACGGTCAGTATGTGGTCTGGCAGTTGGTGTGCTGTTATTTACTGATGTTATGGTCTGTTTAAATGGACAGTGTGACATGATTATATTTTCACAGAGTATTCGTGGTTGGAATGTTTGACTGGATGGAATATTTGTGTTGTTGGTTCTTTTGTGAGGATATTCTGTATGGTCTGACCATGTGGTTGGTATGACATGATGGAATGGTTTGTCAGAATATTTTGCAGGAATGGCTGGATATTAGCTTTGTAGGGTATGATTAATATGAAGGGAATGCTTGATGGAATGTTTTGTTGTGTAGTTGNAATGGCTGGATATTAGCTTTGTAGGGTATGATTAATATGAAGGGAATGCTTGATGGAATGTTTTGTTGTGTAGTTGATATGGTCTAATGGTATGATAATGTTCTGATGATATGGTTGCCTAAATATTTGTTCGGAATATTTCGTAGTAATGCCTGGTTGGTATGTTCTGACACCAACAATGTTATGACAGTATGGCCTNATATTTGTTCGGAATATTTCGTAGTAATGCCTGGTTGGTATGTTCTGACACCAACAATGTTATGACAGTATGGCCTGTGGTTGATGTATGATGGTTGAAATATTTGGTTGGGTAGTTGGTAGTTTCTGACCCTATGGTTGGTCGATGATGTTAATTATGGTTGGCCAGCATTGTATTTTGTGTGTTTCGTTAAAGTTACTTGAATAGGGTTGAAGGATCGGTTATAGTAAATGAAACATTACCTTAACAAGTTTGTAGAAAATTAAATAATTTTAAAATTAAAATGTTTTTACATTGCATTGAAGTGAATTCATAGCAGTAGCGCAAACTTGTATAAGGTTAGACTAAGCATAACCTCTTCTTTGTTTATCTTTGGCTGCCTGTGTTTATTCNCAGTAGCGCAAACTTGTATAAGGTTAGACTAAGCATAACCTCTTCTTTGTTTATCTTTGGCTGCCTGTGTTTATTCAAAAAATAATGTGCACTGCTTTTTGGAATTAAAAGCAATGTAATACGAGTAGGAATTAATTATCTTATTAGTTATGCTTGAGAACAATTAATTCTGTAAAATTTCCAATGAGTATAAATGTCAATTTTGCTTATGAACACATCATTTTGGTAGACATCTATGGACTGTAGCCAAGTCACGCAGGGTATCTTCTACATTTTCTCTGCTTCTGCCTTAGAACATGTGGGGACCAATTACTCGTGTTCATACCAAGCCAATATGAATTCTGTGGTCCTATTGATCTGTGAGTGGTGCTTGATTAAAGCTTTAATTGACTTTGTAGATGTAATGGGAGGTTTTAAAAGTTGGTGGTTGTATGTTTGCATGACTTATCTTCTTTCAGCAGTGACTAATGGTTTACTGTAATATGTTTCATGGGAATTACACTGCATTCTTTGTTCATTGCTTGTTTAAATCAGTACTTTAAATGTGTAGTTGTTTGTCTTCTGGAATTCTCAATTTATGACTCAACCAATGAATTAATACAAGTATTCAGTATAGTATCAATTCTCTGCTGATGGGGAATTTACCTGTTTGCTCCGCAAAGGTTAGGTCAACATTCCTTTCAAAGCAATGCATGTACGATTGTAAATATTCAGATGCGTTACAGCTGTTATTGATACCCTACCAAAATTTACAATAGAAAATATTTGTTGGTTACGTTTTCAAAGCTTTTGTATTCTGTTGTATTCTATGTGGGATTTGGCCTCTGTATTGTTTTTTGTTCTGCTGTAGTTTGTTGGTTTCTGTTGCAAGATAGTGGTTTCCATTGGTTTCTGGTGCATTTAGTTGATTTCTATTGTATTACAGTCTGTTAGTTCCTGTTGTGTTTTTTTTTTATATTTTTTATTGCAGTCTATCATTGGTTTCTGTTCTATTATAGTGGTTTTTGGTGTGTTTTGTTGATTTCTATTGTGTTGCAATCTATTGTATTTCATTGTATTCTAATGGTTTCCATTGGTCTCATGTTTTGTTGGTTTCGTTCGTGTATGTTAGTGGTANGGAATTTACCTGTTTGCTCCGCAAAGGTTAGGTCAACATTCCTTTCAAAGCAATGCATGTACGATTGTAAATATTGAGATGCGTTACAGCTGTTATTGATACCCTACCAAAATTTACAATAGAAAATATTTGTTGGTTACTTTTTCAAAGCTTTTGTATTCTGTTGTATTCTATGTGGGATTTGGCCTCTGTATTGTTTTTTGTTCTGCTGTAGTTTGTTGGTTTCTGTTACAAGATAGTGGTTTCCATTGGTTTCTGGTGCATTTAGTTGATTTCTATTGTATTACAGTCTGTTAGTTCCTGTTGTGTTTTTTTTTTAAATATTTTTTATTGCATTCTATCATTGGTTTCTGTTCTATTATAGTGGTTTTTGGTGTGTTTTGTTGATTTATATTGTGTTGCAATATATTGTATTTCATTGTATTCTAATGGTTTCCATTGGTCTCATGTTTTGTTGGTTTCGTTCGTGTATGTTAGTGGTANTATTGTATTTCATTGTATTCTAATGGTTTCCATTGGTCTCATGTTTTGTTGGTTTCGTTCGTGTATGTTAGTGGTATCTATAGTATTGTAGTCAGTTGGTTTCTGTTGTAAAGGGTGAGTATAAAAGAATATCCCAACTTTGAAGGTCTATAATATCAAAACCAAACAACCTACAACCTTGATTTACCAATCAAATGAACCGTGGAACTGTGAAGTTTGTTTACCATACATTCATAAATGTTCAATGTGACAACCATGAGCGGCCCGAACGACATCTACGCGATAATCAAACTCGTTCCACGCTCTTGTCAGCATGTCCGGTGTTACGGTTTGGATGGCGTTTGTAACTCTCGGTTTGAGGTGGTGAGGGGGAAGCGAGCTCGCATTCGACACGTCAATGTGAATAGGACGGTCTGATGTTTCCTTTATGTACCCAGAAAGAGGTAGATGATGTCTTCGTGTCTAATCTGGTTTTTAGCGATGAAGTGACGTTCCATACAAACGGTAAGGTGAACCGGCACAACATGCGGATATGGGGTCGGGAGCCTCCACATGAAACCGCCGAACACGAGCGTGTTTCCCCAAAGTGAACATGTTTTGCGCTGTATCAAAATACACTGTTTTTTGTCCTTTCTTTTTTCACGAGGTCATTGTTACTGGAATCCCTTATTTGGAGATGCGTACAGTGTGGTTGTTTCCTCAGTTAGAAGAGGCGGCGGGGGACTTCATTTTCCAGCTGCGCCATCCCATTAGCATCTAGCTATACGCGGATACCTGAACGAGACGTTGCAGCAACGCTGGATTGGTCGAGGAGCAACTGGTGACCAGGCTCTTCATCACTGGCCCCCAAGAAGCCCGGATCTAACCCCGTGCATTTTTTTTTTCTATGGGGGTACGTAAAGGATCGAGTGTTTCGTCCACCATTGCCGGCTAACATTGACGACCTCGAAACAAGAATTACGGATGCCATTCAAACCGTAACACTGGATATGCTGACAAGAGCGTGGAACAAGTTTGATTATCGCGTAGATGTTGTTTGGGCTGCTCGTGGTCGTCACATTGATTATTTATGAAGATAAGGTAAACAACTTCACAGTTTCACGGTTTATTTGATTGGTCAACCAAGATTGTATGTAGGTTGTTTGGTTTTGATATTATAGACCTTTCAAAGTTGGGGTATTTTTTTATACTCATCCTGTACAACATAACTCCAGATGGCCCCAGTGGCAATGATAACTAACTAAAATTCAGTAGAAACAAAAAAACAGGAACCAATGGAAACCAACTATGCAATAGAAACCACTTGGATACAACACAAAACAAACAAACTGCAATACAATAAAAACCAANAAACCAATGAAAACCACTAGAATACAATGGAAACCAACTATGCAATAGAAACCACTTGGATACAACACAAAACAAACAAACTGCAATACAATAAAAACCAATTAAAGACAATAGAATCCACTAAAATACAATGTAAACCAACATACTATAATNAATTAAAGACAATAGAATCCACTAAAATACAATGTAAACCAACATACTATAATACAATGAAAACCAACTAAACACAACAGGAACTAATAGGCTCTATTAGCATGCAGCAGAAACCAACGTACTGTAATACAATAGAAACCACGAGCATACAACAGAATCTAACAGACTACTATACAGTAGAAATTAACATACTACAATACAGTTGAAACAAGCAATACAAGAGAGACCAACATATTACAGTACAGTTGAAACTAACAAAACACAATATAAAAAATATAATATAACAAAAACAGACTACAATGCAATATAAACCAACTGAACACAATTTGAACCAATAGACTCCATTAGCATACAATAGACATCAACAGACTACAACAAAATAGAAACCAATAAAACCCACTGTACACCAATATAAAATGAATAAAAGAAACCAACAAAATAAAATGGGAAACCCCTCTAGTATACAACATACACCAACACACTGATGCAGGATGGTGTACTGCCTATCTCCAGACAGTCTGTCTCACCATGCACCTCCANACAACATACACCAACACACTGATGCAGGATGGTGTACTGCCTATCTCCAGACAGTCTGTCTCACCATGCACCTCCAACTGCTTTTATGTGCTCAATGCAGCATGGCATGTGCCGTGAAAAAGTGTAGTGTAGGCAGTTTCCAGTGTTTCACGCGCGCACCCCCTTCCCCTTCAGCACTCTCCCCCCTTCCCAGGCAGGTTGGACTCATTGAGGAGATACGAGAGTTTTTTCTGCATGCTGCGAGAAATGAATGAAAAGTTTTTCAGCTAGTTTTATGTGGTGTAATATGAGAGATTATATAATAATTTAATAAACACGACGACATGCAATTTGTACCCAGCAAATCTCTCAGCCTGTTTATTGTTTTATTAAAGCTCTAGTTATCAAAAGGAATTTCACGTATGCATTTCTTATTTTGTGTTTTTAATTTATTTTCGATGTTTGTATGTCTCAAAGTGCTGTGTATAATTTTTGACAAGTGCCAAAATTATTTTTTTAAATTAATTAACTTGTAATATGTGCAACTTGCATAGTTTTGTCATGCATCGCACACCATTGAGTTGTAACTCAAGGCTCGCAGATGCCAGCATGCGTGCATCACGCTCTGGGCACCGTCATGTATTTGCACCAACCACATAGCTTACAGTAGTCTCTTAACTTTTTGGAATCTTTTGTTTTAGTGCCCAGACACACCACCTCACCTTTCCCAGGACTTACATTACCTGGAGAAGCTTAAATTTCCACTTAAACTTATGCACACATGGCTTGTACGTCCACATTTTCCCATGCAGCCTATTTGGCGGNACAACATACACCAACACACTGATGCAGGATGGTGTACTGCCTATCTCCAGACAGTCTGTCTCACCATGCACCTCCGACTGCTTTTATGTGCTCAATGCAGCATGGCATGTGCCGTGAAAAAGTGTAGTGTAGGCAGTTTCCAGTGTTTCACGCGCGCACCCCCTTCCCCTTCAGCACTCTTCCCCCTTCCCAGCCAGGTTGGCAGGTTGGACTCATTGAGGAGATACGAGAGTTTTTTCTGCATGCTGCGAGAAATGAATGAAAAGTTTTTCAGCTAGTTTTATGTGGTGTAATATGAGATATTATATAATAATTTAATAAACACGACGACATGAAATTTGTACCCAGCAAATCTCTCAGCCTGTTTATTGTTTTATTAAAGCTCTAGTTATATAAAGGAATTTCACGTATGCATTTCTTATTTTGTGTTTTTAATTTATTTTCGATGTTTGTATGTCTCAAACTGCTGTGTATAATTTTTAACAAGTGCCAAAATTATTTTTTTAAATTAATTAACTTGTAATATGTGCAACTTGCATAGTTTTGTCATGCATCGCACACCATTGAGTTGCAACTCAAGGCTCGCAGATGTCAGCATGCGTGCATCACGCTCTGGGCACCGTCATGTATTTGCACCAACCACATAGCTTACAGTAGTCTCTTAACTTTTTGGAATCTTTTGTTTTAGTGCCCAGACACACCACCTCACCTTTCCCAGGACTTACATTACCTGGGGAAGCTTAAATTTCCACTTAAACTTATGCACACATGGCTTGTACGTCCACATTTTCCCATGCAGCCTATTTGGCGGNGAAGCTTAAATTTCCACTTAAACTTATGCACACATGGCTTGTACGTCCACATTTTCCCATGCAGCCTATTTGGCGGGCTTTGGCCCAGGAACTGCATTCTCTGTATCTTCATTGCAAGTACAAGATTAATGTAACAAAAGCGGAAATATGTATATATGTTCATGTCAACACTGGCATGTCTTATTTCCAGCATCGCCCTTGTGCGTTTAGGGGAACGGGACCCCAGTCAACCACCATTTCATTTCATTTCTTTTCTTTGGAGTCTTAATCAGGTTCTTAAGTGTGACCTAAAGTGTCAAGGTGGTTTTTAACAGAATTTACTTCAGTGTTCAAGGCGTGCATGTCAACTTGTAATATGCCTGCAAAGTACCACAAGTAAGTGTTTAGGGAGCTAATTACAATCTGCATCCATGGAGGGTAAGTCTATGTCTGGGCCGTCGACTGTACAACCCTGAGATATGCCACAGCATTTTCATCTACACCCCATCACATCATCGTCAGCTGACGGTGGCTGGTGCCTTTTGGGTAACCTAAATTTCCAAACACACAAATTTCCTTCTCTTTGTTTTGACCACACCTTAACCACGCAGCTCCTGGCCAAGCACCTTCATATGTTGCCCTTCCATGTGGCATTAACCTATTCCCTTTTTGTACCTGTAGAATTTCAGCCAATTTTCAAATTGCTCACTCTGTTCTCAAATTTTTGGCAGGTTAAAATTCCTTTCCCTGCCCTTGACAACATCAAGATTGCATCACAGAAACAGCACAGACATCGTGGTACATCAGAGATGATACCAAATGGATGCCAAGTGGACGCCACAGCACGTGGCAAAGACGCACCAAAAATCTGCCACTTGCCATTGCCCTGGAAGGCGCAGGTCACGTTTGACGAGCGGCTATCTTGGACAGTTCAATGTCATCACAACCACCTCTCTACCACCTTGCGGACACGCAGCAGGGGTGGTGGTCGTGTTCAGGTGCACTTACCCCTCCCCCAGTCCTGCACCGCTCCTCCACCAGGGGAAGTATTGATCGATGATGCAAGACGTGTGCACATGCGTGTACACCCCTCTACTGCCGGTCGGTATACCCCTCTAGCGGGTGCAGGGATGGCTATATCACAAAGAGGTAGGCTGTGACCTTCACCCCCACTGCCAGTTAAGCTGCCATGTCATGACGTAAACAATGGCTGGCCAGGTGTTGAGAGGCGCTCTGGTGCCCCTGTGCCTGCAGTGTTTGTGCCCTGTTCCACAGGATTCTGTAGTGAAATTTGAAAAAGGCATCCAATGTCAGTGTAACCGTATGTCCATCCCAACAGTCAACTGTGCCATGAANCGTGTGCACATGCATGTACACCCCTCTACTGCCGGTCGGTATACCCCTCTAGCGGGTGCAGGGATGGCTCTATCACAAAGAGGTAGGCTGTGACCTTCACCCCCACTGACAGTTAAGCTGCCATGTCATGACGTAAACAATGGCTGGCCAGGTGTTGAGAGGCGCTCTGGTGGCTCTGTGCCTGCAGTGTTTGTGCCCTGTTCCACAGGATGCTGTAGTGAAATTTGAAAAAGGCATCCAATGTCAGTGTAACCGTATGTCCATCCCAACAGTCAACTGTGCCATGAACAACCGCGAATGCACACACACTTGTGATAGCATCAGTGTGGACTTGTTTACAATTATACTTAAATAAAATTCTTTCAGCAAACCTTGGGAAAAAATTTCTACCACAACCATTACAAACAATAACAAAACCGGCCCTAAACACAATAGTGACAGTGAAAATGTGAAAGTAAACAATGCAAGACTGGATAGGGACAACCCACCACCAACTCCATGCCATTATTGTGAGGGCAGTGAATATAATTGGCACTGCGCATGCCCTAACAATCTTCACTTATGTAATAACCAGTAAGCAGGAAGTGCCAACAGTGCTTTGGGAAACTGGAAGAAGTGGTAATGGAGCCGGACATTTCCAATACCCCAAACCCATGCAGTGTTACCAACTTAATAGCATAACAGACACTAGTGAACCAGATCAGTAGCAACCATGCACATTTCATCCGCATTCTGGTTTTCATTAATGACAAAGTGGATCTTGCACTTATTGATACCACCTCTTCGCATAATTTTGTGTTGCCTAGTTTTGTGAATCCAGCCGATTTCTCACCATCAGCCCATGTTATTCACCTAGCAACCTATCACCACATCGGAAGTGCATCACGACAAGCTTCCGTTACCATTTGTATCATGGGACTTGGAAACCATCATTACCGCCATAGTCACACCGGACATCAGGGAAGATGCCATTCTAGGAGTGCCCTGTCTAAAACAAAACACCATTGTGGAATCTGTGGCCCACAGTATCAATTTTGGTCTCGAGGAGCGGTGCACAGTATACAATCTTTATCGGCGGCAGGCTGACATAGCACCTGCGATCTTGTTGACCGAGTTTGATGACATCCCACTACAACATCGTGAGGCCTTTCAGAAACTCCTCAACGAGCAGCATGTGTTTGCTGCACATGATGCACACCAACAGACCACAGTAGCTGAGCATATAATTCCCTTTGTGCAAGAAGGGCCCATACACACACCACCACACAGTTATTTAACACATCAAGCACGGATCATCAAACAACAAATTAAGGAAATGCTTAAATATGGTTTTATCGAGCCTACAAACAGTGAGTACAATTCAGCCATCACCCTAGTTCTGAAGGACNTCACACAGTTATTTAACACATCAAGCACGGATCCTCAAACAACAAATTCAGGAAATGCTTAAATATGGTTTTATCGAGCCTACAAACAGTGAGTACAATTCAGCCATCACCCTAGTTCTGAAGGACGTCACTTGGCTTTTTTGTGTAGATTTCAGACTGGTGAACCAAGTGACAATTGATGCGTTAACACCGTACAACAGTGTTAGGGATGCTCTTGATTCACTTGTACAAGCCAAGGTCATGTCATCCCTCAACCTCAAGAGCGGGTATTGGAGAGTGTCGGTGAAGCTGGAAGACCATGAGAAAGCCATCTTCATGGTTCCTGATTGACAACATTTTCAGTTTTGTGCAATGCCCTTCGGCCTCAAGTATGCCCCTGCTACATTCCAGGCAGTGATGGTGTGGGTGTTGGATGGTGTCATCAGGGGCTTCACACTTGCCTACCTCGATAGTGTAGTGGTATGGTTGGAGAGCTGGGAGGATCATCCGAGTCACTTGTTCCTATTGCTTGAATGATTGGCAATCAACGGCCTTACATGTGTCGTACCAAAGTATCACTTGGGCCAGGTCAGTATTGACTTCCTGGGCGTTCTTCTAGCATGTGGCCATAATCTATGCTGACTCCAGGAACTTTAGAGGTGGTTTCCTCGTGTGGTGTGTGACGTTCTGTCACATGCACACGTGACCTCTGGAAAGGGGAAGCCTAACCATGTAGTCATAAATTTAAAGGCATAATGATGTTTTTCATGAAATTTGAGTAGTAATTGAGCAGATTAACTTGGGGAGCAACCCTGGCAACTTGACCACATAACATTGCCAAAAGAAGAAGTAGCATATTTGTAATTTCAATTCAAGTGACTAATTAATATAAATGTTAGTGTTGTTTTTGCGCATACCCAGTCAGTGCTCACAGCACATTGACGCACTGCTGGTGGTCCGTGACATCTTGGGGCAAGGTGGCGTGCACAGGTCTGTTGTACAGATTTTTTGTGTGTGTGTGTGTGTGTGTGTGTGTGTGTGTGTGTGTGTGTGTGTGTGTGTGTGTGTGTGTGTGTGTNCGTCTATGTCCCCCTGCCCCAGGCACCCTCTGTTAACGCTCTACTACGGTTTGGTGTTGCAGTCCCTCGCTGTCAAAGGAAAGGTACGGAAGCAGACGCTTCCTGGGACGTGGCTGCAGATGATACCTGCCTGCCATGATGGGCCTCCACGGTGGTAGGGCCGGTTAACTGGAACCATGGTAACTCCAGCATCTGTTGGGGTGTGCCCTCCCTGATGTGTTGTTCTGAGGGCTGCGGTGTCTTCATTGCTGCTGGTGGAGCGGTACTGCCGTGGCTTCTTGCGGAATCACTGGGGGCGGAGTCAGATGGTATCTGAAGCATTTCTGCTGAAGTAGTCCACTGCCCAGTCAGGTGATGGTTGATCTACCGGCTGTGCTGTTGGATGGCCTGGACTTCTCATACCCTCGCCATTTGGCCCTGCTGCAGACGCAGGGATGCCAGGCATTAGCATCACTGCTGCTGCTGCTGCTGCTGATGATGCTGCCGGCAGAACTGGGCCCAGGAGGGGTCCCAGCCCTGCTTGATGCTCGTCCACACTTGTTCCCCTGGTGGGCATCGGGATGCTGGGCGTCAGTGTGGATGATGATGCTGCTGCGACTGCTGGTGCTGATGATGCTTCAGGATAAGCTGGACACAGGTGGCATCCCAACTCTGCAAGATGTTTGTCCCCACTCGATCCTCTGGTGGGAGTTGTGGATGATGACTGCACTGTTGCGACTGCTGATGCTGACAGTGCTGCTAGATGAACTGGACACAGGAGGCGTCCCAGCTCTACTGGATGTTTGTTCCTACTCAATCACCTGGTGGGCGTCAGGACACCATGCATTGGTGTGAACGATGGCATTGCTGCTGCGATTGCTGATGCTGCGGGGTGAGCTGGACGTGGGAGGCGTCCAAACTCTGCTGGATGTTAGTCCACACTCAATCCCTTGGTGGGCGTTGGGACACCAGGCATAAATGTGGGCGATGACATTGTTGTTGCAACAAACGGTGAAACAGTGTTAGTCCATCCTGTCGAGGGTGGCTATTTGCTCTTATTCCCTTTTTGATACCAGAAGGATGTTGTGTCTGTGTGCTTTTACTACTCTGTGCGGGCTAACGCAGACAGAGTATGTGGCCGGGTTGAGCCTCTTGATGACTGAATGGTCCACTCCATTTCAGTGCAAAACTCGCAAAGAAATTTTTGTTCCTTGAGGGTAACGGGTGTTTTCTCATGAACACAATATTGCCTGTCATTACATCACGTGGAGGCAATGTAGTAGTTGGTAGCCAGCTGCGTATGTACCGCTGTTTTGTGTTGCACGGCTTATAGAGAGTGCCTTCTTGCTTTTGTTTGTGTGTTGCGATGGTGTTTGATGGGATGTCCTCTCCCTGTTGACACGCCCACTCATCAAGGTAGGCGAGGTTTCTGACTTGTACTAATTCCGCTGGAAATGCTTGTTATCATTTCAGTATGCAAAAATCATGTATCGCGATAGTCNCACTCATCAAGGTAGGCGAGGTTTCTGACTTGTACTAATTCCGCTGGAAATGCTTGTTATCATTTCAGTATGCAAAAATCATGTATCGCGATAGTCTACACCTTATAAGTTATGTTATGTATAATCTAAAATAAATGCTTTACTCTACTTTGTTTAATTTTTCCTCAACTAAAGCTTTAATCAGTTAGAGCTGAAGTATAGAATTGGGAGATGTAACAAGCGATTGAACGTATGTTTAAATCAATACATATATAACTCACAAAGAGAATTAAATTCCAAAACATAACTCATTATTAGATGTCATTTTCAAATTGTTCAAAGCAAAATGGATAATTGTACCACATATTGATATTTCCATCTTTTTAAAACATATTTCAACATTCTCACTTTCCTATCATAACATTAAACCACANTACCACATATTGATATTTCCATCTTTTTAAAACATATTTCAACATTCTCACTTTCCTATCATAACATTAAACCACAATTCTTGACTCATTTGCACTGACAACACTTTACCAATCTCTTATCAATACTGATATATAACAGAACAATTGACAAACACAAATACCAAACAAACAACATGCGACACAAACAGCATAGAGTATAAATGTTTTCAGCAATGCAAGACTACTGTGTTTTGACATGCTTTCACACTTTCTGCTTACAAACTCAGTGCAATACTAACACAACTTATATATGTTCGTCTGACATGTTTTCACTTATATTGTTTTCCTTACTGCAACACCATATTATCTGCCACAAGTCCAGTAAAAGTAAATAAATTGCTGCGACAGTCTTATACTTCGTAGCAATGGATATCTCCTTCCATCACAAATATCAGAAAACATTGATTTTTTGAGTTATGATAGTCTTGCATTCCTATTTTTTTTATTATTTTGTTCCATAACATAGCAGAATATGCATTAATGCGTGTCTGTTGGCAGGATACGGCGGCTGGTAAGTGATGTGGCCAACTGGTGTGCTCATTGCCTATGTGCAGGTGCAGTTGAGTCTTAAGCTCCTGATTCTGCTGCTCGGTGGGGTTGGCCATTGGGTGGTAGAGGGCCATAGTGTGGTGTTCCAGTTTCTATCAATGACACACATCTCGCCACTTCCATCCAGTGAACTGCGTTCCATTGTCCATTAGAAGCACCCAGGAAAAACCCCACAATGGATAAAACTCTGTCTCTAAGGTGCATGTGATAATTATGGTGCATGCCTGTGACTGCTTAGGCCCCAATGGTTGAACAGGTTTACCAATTATTTTAAAAATATTCAAGGAACTTACGAATATACAGGAAGATTCACGAGGAGTTACCACCACTCACAGGTCTTATTCCTTACATAATTTGGAGCAAAATGTCATATAAATTTGGGTCCTATTCCCAATATTTACAGAGTTATTTGACAATCAGCAAACCCATTTTACAGTGTGAAGGAGTTTTGAGCACATTTTCAGCACCAATGTGTGGTGTGGTGTCCTACGTGATCAGTTGATTGGGCCATTAATCTTCCTGGGATACTTAACAGATGTGCATCTGCCATTTTTGCAAGAACTACAGCTTTTACTTGAGGATATTCTGTTAGTAGTGAGATGTTGTATGATCTTCCAGTGTGGTGGTGCACCACCTCACTTCCACCATGATGTCGTTGGACACTTAAATGCGCATTTCCCTGAGAGGTGGATAGGATGAGGTGGTTTTCACCTGTGGCCTCCTCGATAGCCCGATCCATCACCACTAGATTATTCCGTATGGGGATAGATAAAGGATAATATTTACCAAAGGACTGCACAAACATGTGAGGCACTACTTGCGCGTATCATGCATGCTGTTACAGAAATCAAAGAAAGCTGGTGCAACTACATAGAGCAACACATGCTGTTCATAAGCAACTTCATCCTCAAGGTTATTATAAAGATCCTGAAGGATCACAATCTTTGTAGCACATGCATTATATTCAACAGGTGTGTCAGCATGAAGAGCTAAGAGCAGGGCTTTTTGGAGTGCTGCAACATGCATAATATAATTCATACTTAACCAAGAACTCGGGCATAATTACAGATTTAGTTACTAGAATAAATGTTTGATTTCACATTTGTGTCACCAAGACCAAGGACAAACATACCCTGTCAAAGGATTAGAGTAAGCATAAGAAACTAACATGTAAAATACGCTAAGCCAATCTAATGTAACCATGATCTGCTACCACTTCTGCACCACCCTACCCAGGAAGCTGTATTACTGAACATCCCAACCACTGGAGGCAGTGCGAGGCCCTAGGCATGAATCTGTGATTACGTAGATGTGCTAGTTAAAATTAAAAACATTGGATGTGCCGCAACAATTTTCTGGATCCCTCACAATGTGCAACAGAAACAAAGATGTAATTAAAAGTAATTACATTATCTTAAGTTAAGGTAATTTTATTCAAATCACCTACTTTAAAACGATAACTCCTGTAACAAACTTCAGTTAAAGTGAGGTAAAAAAAAAACTTGAATAAAATTATAAATATGGCTAACAAATGTATACCTTTTTCCTTTTAATTTAATTGTAACATATATTAAATTTCAGTAATATATATTTAATTAGTGGGGCTCCACGGTATACGTAAACTAAAAGTTAGACAAAATTATTCTTGTTTTATAACGAGTTCATATATATATATATACATATATATGCCGAAACTCGGGCCGAAGCACAATACATTATCTTCAGAGTCTAAATGGGGANTGACAATCAGCAAACCCATTTTACAGTGTGAAGGAGTTTTGAGCACATTTTCAGCACCAATGTGTGGTGTGGTGTGGTGTCCTACGTGATCAGTTGATTGGGCCATTAATCTTCCTGGGATACTTAACAGATGTGCATCTGCCATTTTTGCAAGAACTACAGCTTTTACTTGAGGATATTCTGTTAGTAGTGAGATGTCGTATGATCTTCCAGTGGGGTGGTGCACCACCTCACTTCCACCATGATGTCGTTGGACACTAAAATGTGCATTTCCCTGAGAGGTGGATAGGATGAGGTGGTTTTCACCTGTGGCCTCCTCGATAGCCCGATCCATCACCACTAGATTATTGCGTATGGGGATAGATAAAGGATAATGTTTACCAAAGGACTGCACAAACATGTGAGGCACTACTTGCGCGTATCATGCATGCTGTTACAGAAATCAAAGAAAGCTGGTGCAACTACATAGAGCAACACATGCTGTTCATAAGCAACTTCATCCTCAAGGTTATTATAAAGATCCTGAAGGATCACAATCTTTGTAGCACATGCATTATATTCAACAGGTGTGTCAGCATGAAGAGCTAAGAGCAGGGCTTTTTGGAGTGCTGCAACATTCATAATATATTTCATACTTAACCAAGAACTCGGACATAATTACAGATTTAGTTACTAGAATAAATGTTTGATTTCACATTTATGTCACCAAGACCAAGGGCAAACATACCCTGTCAAAGGATTAGAGTAAGCATAAGAAACTAACATGTAAAATACGCTAAGCCAATCTAATGTAGCCATGATCTGCTACCACTTCTGCACCACCCTACCCAGGAAGCTGTATTACTGAACATCCCAACCGCTGGAGGCAGTGCGAGGCCCTAGGCATGAATCTGTGATTACGTAGATGTGCTAGTTAAAATTAAAAACATTGGATGTGCCGCAACAATTTTCGGGATCCCTCACAATGTGCAACAGAAACAAAGATGTTGTAATTAAAAATAATTACATTATCTTAAGTTAAGGTAATTTCATTCAAATCACCTACTTTAAAACGATAACTCCTGTAACAAACTTCAGTTAAAGTGATGTAAAAAAAACTTGAATAAAATTATAAATATGGCTAACAAATGTATACCTTTTTCCTTTTAAATTAATTGTAACATATATTAAATTTCAGTAATAGATATTTAATTAGTGGGGCTCCACGGTATACGTGAACTAAAAGTTAGACAAAATTATTCTTGTTTTATAACGAGTTCATATATATATATATATACATATATATGCCGAAACTCGGGCCGAAGCACAATACATTATCTTCAGAGTCTAAATGGGGACTCCTCAGGGAAAAATTATGATCATTTTAATATTGAACTCTTGTGGCCTTCAAAGGCGGGCCTATGAACTAGAACAATGCCTCGACATGTATGGGATAGACATCGCATTTCTTTCGGAAACTTTTCTGGATAATTACACCAGGTTCAACATATATGGATACAGCACTGAAAGCGCCACTGCCTCTGGAGGCACTGCAATTAAACATGGAAGACATCACCATCCAATCACAATACAAGGGCTTGAACATATTGAAGCAACCAGCATCAATGTCCGCAACCAAAATACACGTGTGCATGTCGGCAGTATATAGACCGCCCGACAAGCCTTTACTACACAGAACCTCAAAAAATCAATTAATGTTGAGCGACACTTCTTCATCGCAGGTGATTTAATTAGTAAACACTCGGACTGGGGATGTACACAGACTAATACTAATGGTAGAAAATTAAACCAACATGCATCCTCAAATAACCATGTAATCTTCTCGCCAGGATCACCCACATGTTTCCCAGCATAAAGAGACACCCTTGACATTTTAGACATTGCCCTAGTCAATATTCCCTGGACACAGGTCAACATGGAAACCACTAATGAAATGGACTCTGATAATTTACCGGTCCTATCACAGATCACGCTCAATGCCTGTTTTAGCACAAACAATAATAATAATAATACATATGAAATAAACTGGCAAGAATTACAGGGGAAAGTAGGGGGATTTTTGACTCACCTCTACCCATAGATACCCCAGAACCGACCTACATAAATACACAAAATTCCATACCAAATGCTAATTTACACGAATAAACTACCCCGAAGTAGACTACCTCACTACATAAAAACGACAAGCGCGCAATAACTTACAACGAACCAGCACCCCCCCCCCCC
>NQII01000040.1:1363966-1394627 GCA_002778355.1 Clitarchus hookeri
AGGACAGAACAGAGTACAGCAGACTGAAAGCTCAAGTCACCAGGAAAAAAGATTTCAAAATCCTAAAATTCGGAAACCTTGTGTCGGAGGTTTCGGAAATAACCACTGGAAATGTGGAACCTCGCCCGAAACCTACGGGGAAACAAAAACATGTTTCTAAGCCTGCGATCATAAGCACAGCAGGTGAAAAAAAAAAACACTGCTATTGATAAATTAAATGCAATAACGGGCGTCTTTGAACAGCAATTCTCAATGACGATGTAAACGACTATAATTTCACACGAGAAATTACACAAACGTTAACGAATACCTACAGTGCGAAATACAGGAGGACATAACCTATAAAGCTCCATGAATTATTTCTCATTATTAAATCAAGGCCCCTAAACAAAGCAGTAGGACCAGACAAAATGGATTTCGAGCCTTAAATGAAACTACTTTTAGAAGCTATCGAACAAATTCTACCACAAAACCTCTCCAGAGTCGTGGAAAGTTCCAAAAATTAATACTATCCCCAAACTTTGAAAAGACCCAGCGACTCCACAAAACAGGCGCCCAATTTGTATATTAAATAGCATCAGAATTTTTTTTTTTTCGAAAAGGCACTGCTTACCCGACTTAAAGCCAATGCCGACGAACACAATATTATTCCAAATATCCAATATGTATTTCGAGAGGGCCACTCAACAATTCACCCACTAATAAAATTAGTCGAACAAGCGATTGAAGGATTTAATAATAAACAATACACTGTAGCAACAATTCTAGATGCAGAAAAGGAATTTGATAAAGTATGGATACCAGGTTTAATTTACAAACTTATTACATTCAGTTGCCTAGACATTTATATCCACTAAGTCACCGAAAATTCTATGTGGCATTAGACAGATCACCCGGGAATTAAAAGCAGGGGTACCACAAGGCTCCCCCTTATGGCCTTTCTTTTTTAAGGTCTCAATGACCACTGTTCTTACCAAAAACAAGAAAGAGCCATCTAGGAATGTGACCATTTTCCAGCAAGGAATCCTATATGTAACAACAGCATGGTATTTAGCAGTCAAACTTGACAAATCCCTTACTTGGGGACCACACATTAAAAAAGTAACAGGTATAGCAATAGGGTAACTGCGCCTACTCTACCCAATACTAAAAGTTCCTCGTTTCCCACAGAGGAAAGAATTACAAATATACATACATACAATCAGACCACTACTCATATGCATGCGAAATATGGGGACATGCAGCACAAACACTCATAAATATAATTCAAATGGTCAAAAACAAATATCTCAGGGCTATCACTGACAGTACCTGGAATACTAGAAATGCTGAAATACACGAAACATTAAAAATAAAGCCTGTCTTCGACAGGATTAGAGAACTAAACAAAACACTATGGAGCTATCCCACAACACATCTACAACATTAACTCTATACTGCTCTACGACCCAGCAGTCAAACGGAAATATGAGGAACTGCGATTGAGATAGATCACTGCACCACCAGCACCCCATAAAATCTTGTTTCACATCATGTGCACCTGAGTAAAAGCAACCCGGGATACCAGTTTCTAAACCACGTGGTGGCTTAACAGCGACAAGCAAAATTCGGTCATATGTCCCACTACGTGTGCTCCCGAGTGTCAGAATCACGGGATCCAGCCTGCTGTACAGGTCTGGCGAAGGCCTGTGTGTTGGCTTTTATTTACCTATCAGGTTTAGCCTTTAATTTTAAAACATTTATTGTACATTTTCATGTCAATGATTGGTTGAGGGGGTGGGGGTCATGCCCATTGCGACACCCACTCTGGATCTGCCACTTATGTATTTACACTCATCCGCCAAGAGAGTATCATTAACACAATCAATGCTGGACACTTGTGATAAATATATTTTTGTTGTGTAACAAATGAATTAGTATTTTTAATTTACAACTAGCAATGATAAAAACTACATCTGGATAAGTGACAGAAAAGTTGGATGTAAAACAATTCTTTCATTTCATCAGGAAATTATTATATCCTGAAACAATGCAGTTTTTTAATCAAAATGTTATGTCGGGAACAGTGTGGTTTCCAAAAATAAAAAATTTCCATCGGCTGCTTTTACTCTTGTCTTATGGTCTACAATGAAACAACTTGACACATTATTCACTGGTCAGCTGTGGCAACAGCTCTGGAAGCTTCAGGCACCTCATTTTCTTGTTCACTTTAAGAATATTGTGATTGAATTACAACCACAATGAGCTTCCATTGTCCTGTGATCACACTTGGAAAAATATCATATCACTTGACGTGAACCACATGTCCAAGTGTGCTCTTGTGACCACATGCACCTCCACAGTAACTTACACCGCCAAGCCGTATCGAACATGGCCGCGAGTACATCGGCATGGGTCGGCGNCTAACTTACACCGCCAAGCCGTATCGAACATGGCCGCGAGTACATCGGCATGGGTCGGCGAGAATGGAACACACCCACCTCGTCATGTTCTACTTGACTGAAGTGACCATCTTGCTTTATTTACCTCAAGAGGTAACTCATGGGGGGAAAATAATAAGATGTCCAACACTGTCCCCCCGAAAGCCACAGCCATTAGGTGCCCTGGAAATTAAAGGGAACGTCGGTGCTGTGATGCC
Source organism: Clitarchus hookeri (assembly GCA_002778355.1). Classification (NCBI taxonomy): domain Eukaryota; kingdom Metazoa; phylum Arthropoda; class Insecta; order Phasmatodea; family Phasmatidae; genus Clitarchus; species Clitarchus hookeri. Next base: position 1,366,605 of record NQII01000040.1, read on the forward strand.
TGGTTGGGGAATAAAATCGCGAAGCAAAACAAAGTGTCAAAAATGCTGTAGCCAAATAAATCCATTTCTTTATTAATATCTTAAACGAGCGTGGCCACCAAAACCCATTTTCAGGGACCGACTCGTCCAGTCTACCCATGCTGTAACACTTGGACTCGCCCATCGGTGGAAAAAACNACTTGGAAAAATATCATATCACTTGACGTGAACCACATGTCCAAGTGTGCTCTTGTGACCACATGCACCTCCACACTAACTTACACCGCCAAGCCGTATCGAACATGGCCGCGAGTACATCGGCATGGGTCGGCGAGAATGGAACACACCCACCTCGTCATGTTCTACTTGACTGAAGTGACCATCTTGCTTTATTTACCTCAAGAGGTAACTCATGGGGGGAAAATAATAAGATGTCCAACACTGTCCCCCCGAAAGCCACAGCCATTAGGTGCCCTGGAAATTAAAGGGAACGTCGGTGCTGTGATGCCTGGTTGGGGAATAAAATCGCGAAGCAAAACAAAGTGTCAAAAATGCTGTAGCCAAATAAATCCATTTCTTTATTAATATCTTAAACGAGCGTGGCCACCAAAACCCATTTTCAGGGACCGACTCGTCCAGTCTACCCATGCTGTAACACTTGGACTCGCCCATCGGTGGAAAAAACTGGAATCTGAAATACGCCTGTGAAACATGTCGGAAACTGAGAAGCATTTTCAGTTTACTGTTATTCCAGTCAATTTTTGTATATTAATTATGTTCAATGTTTAAAAGGGTAATTATGTATTTTCTTCACAACAGACTGCCTTTCAAGGTCTTACAGCTTTTACTTCAGGTTTCTAGTACTGTGACATCCCTTGCGACATCACAGTCACAAACATAATTAACACTTAATTAATCATGGGGATGTCACCAACACATTGTTCACCATGAAATTGTATTTTATAGCATATTAGTTAGCCTTAAGAGGGTTTATATTATTTTGCATGTACTTTTTGGCGCTGGTTTCGGCTATCATTAGCGGATGCCAGAGCCATGATGTTAATCTTTCTTCAGCACTTGGCCCAGTGGACAGCCCAGGAGTTTCGCTCCGCGCGAACCCCCTCGGCACATTCATGTTAGGCTGCAATCACTTTCAATTCAATAGTATTTTCATGTAACCGGAACGTTTTGCTTAATTCGTGCAGAGGGATCGACCGTCTGTCTTCCTGCCATCTTTAACAGGACTTAACATGTACCATGTAAATGCACCTAATTTTCATGGCTTGGGCCCTTATTGAACAGCAAAGATCACCGGCAGACCACAGTGACGGATCTGCATAAACTTATCACATTTCATCATAAGTGCGTATGTACCAAAGAAGTTGGTGAACATCTTGAATAACCACTAGTGTTTTATTTATTTTACCCTTTGGGGTATTTTGAGCGCTGCACCTCATTGCAGCAGTAACAAGTGCAAGTACGGCGTGTGAGGTGGTCTGCAACTTCGCTGCACAAAGAGTGAAACCACTAGGTATGCACAATTATTGATAAGTTCATCATTCATAAGCACCATAGTTTGACAGAGGACGCCAGGGACCCATCGACCGCACGACCCTCACTAACATCCTCAAGCGCTACCATTATGGACACGGGTTAAGCAAGACAAACAGGCCCTAAGTTGTCCCACANCTGCACCTCATTGCAGCAGTAACAAGTGCAAGTACGGCGTGTGAGGTGGTCTGCAACTTCGCTGCATAAAGAGTGAAACCACTAGGTATGCACAATTATTGATAAGTTCATCATTCATAAGCACCACAGTTTGACAGAGGACGCCAGGGACCCATCGGCCATCGACCGCACGACCCTCACTAACTCATGCTCACAGAGTTATGGTGCCGGGCAATTTCACCAGTTTTCGTATTATCCTGGCAAGCTGGGTAAGGCAGGAACCTACATGTAATATGGCTTGCCCTACTTGTGGGGCTAAAAAAGTTTTAATATCGCACTAAGCCATCTTCCTGACATCTATGGCTTTCCCAACTAATGGGCATACTCAACAAGAATGGCGGAAGAACATGTGAGTACAATTGCAGCGAAACAGAACCGTGCATAGTGATGTCCAAGTGTATTTTGATTTCCCACGCTCATGTCTCACGACATTCCAATACACTTTGTCCCATTTAGCATGTCCCAGGAAGTTTCAGTGTACTTTGTTGTTCATTTTCATGTCAGTAAAATTTCAATCCATGTCTCGTGTTGTGTAACATACCAATAAACAGTGCCTACATGATATTATCATGTTTGAGAGTAACTTTGTCTTCACTGCAACATACATTTTTTGTATGTACATCATGCGACATCTAAGGGTAATTCGTTTATTTAGGGTAAATTTATGTGTAAAGCACTTAGCCAAAAATACACTTGTTCAAAAGCCTTCAGCAACAATTTATTCAAATCAATTTGGTACCTCAAAACAGCACAATTCACGTTTCGTCCATCAACGCCATTTTGGGACAGTGTTGGACAAAGAAGCATCCTCAAGCGCTACCATTGTGGACACGGGTTAAGCCAGACAAACAGGCCCTAAGTTCTCCCACATTCCAGCTCAGGTAGGTGACAAAATGAACCACCACCCGGGCGCGCGCGAGGGAGCAAGGTTACCACCACCACCCCAGGCCATAATGGTATCCTTCCGTCATGCAGGTGCCAAGGGATACAGGTCAACAACCATGGTGACCACAGCTGTTACCATGACAGGCTGCATGCCAAACCACATGGCCGAGCTGGGCCTCGGGAGATGTCATATGAACTGGTGCACCAGTAATAGCAAAAACAGAACATTATGCTTAAAGTGTGTACTGCCCTTGCTTGTGTCCAACCTANGAACTGGTGCACCAGTAATAGCAAAAACAGAACATTATGCTTAAAGTGTGTACTGCCCTTGCTTGTGTCCAACCTATTCCAGTAAACGACCAGTCAATATAACTGCCCATTGGCGCATTCCACGGGCCTAGCAACAGCTGCAGCACCTTGGGNTTCCAGTAAACGACCAGTCAATATAACTGCCCATTGGCGCATTCCACGGGCCTAGCAACAGCTGCAGCACCTTGGGCAGTGCAATCTGCACCAACCACACCAACTGGCTTCGTGTGGCCACAGCCTCACTCAATGGTCGCAACCACACCAGCAACAGCAGCCGCACAGGTAACGGAAATGGGCAATACTCCAGCCCGCTTTTACTCGCTGACCACTTTGTCTGGGCTGCCCACCGAGGATCTGCAGGCGTTCTTGAGAGACAGCCCAGGACCTTTAACCAGATATGGAGTGTGTGAACAAGAATAGCCAAATTGTGTAGGAGCCCTACTGTGGGAGATGCAAGTGTATGGTGGCACACAGTAAACAATCATGGTATGCAGTGGAGCGAGATCTGTAATAGGTTCCAGTTNGAGATGCAAGTGTATGGTGGCACACAGTAAACAATCATGGTATGCAGTGGAGCGAGATCTGTAATAGGTTCCAGTGTCTGTTTGCCAATACTTATTCCTTCCCTGCAAGCTGAAAGCTTCGCTGTTCTTGAAACACAAAATCCTGGGGAAACTTTAACAGCTTTTGCAACCAGGAAAATAAATTTGATCAGACATTTTCACCCGGAAATAAGGGAAACAGAAGTACTAGAAGTAATAACAGCCACAGTGCGATAGGAAAATAGATTAACTCTACCTTCTTGAATTCACTGCATCATTGAAGATTTAATGCGATCAGTCGCATTGTTAGAACAGACAGCTAGGGAACAGGACACTCCATGACGTGAGCATGATGGGTTTTTTCTGTGCTGCATGCATGAGACAGAGCAGGGTAGCAGGGCTGTGCAACCATCAGCTGTTCACGGCATGGCTGGGTCATCAACCCCACTGGCCCCGCAAGGACCCTGACTACCACTGCACAGTCTTGCCTGCACCCGCGGGCCCAACCACGCCAGGTGAGGCCACACCGGTAAGGGGTGCCCTCTCTTTGTGTGCAGATATTGCAAGGGGTAGCTGTTCCAATAGCATAGCGACTGCCCGAAGTGCAATACCGAGGAGGACCCACCAACAAACAGTAAAGCCCCACCGATGGTAAACAGCTCGTCGGGGTAGAAGAGCCGGATGCTTGCTGCCCCCGGGATACAGCCAAAAACTTAACACCGACACCTCAACAGATCCTGCTACAACAAATCACTTTAAACAATGAGACATGTCATGTCTTGGTCGATTGTCAGCATCACAGAACTTTGTGCATGTCGGGTTCGTCGCTGTCACTAAACTTTAGCAGGCAACACAAGTACTACAACTCCTCATTACACTGCAGCACACAGGGGAAACCGTGGGGAGAGAACAATAACTGTCCGAATACACAATGAGACCACCACCATGGCCCTTGTGTCAGTTGACCTATGTGACGATGCCTTACTGGGTATTCCCTTGCTCGCTGAGCAAAATATAGTTGTTGAGTCAGTGGCACATTTAATCCATTTTCGCCAAAAACAGCGACGAACTGTGTACGACCTCGTATCAGAACCCGCAAGTTGCGCACCCGACGTCCAGCTGGACGAACTTGATCATACAGTACCACCAGAGTTTCATAACTCCGTGCAAAGATTACTGCATGAGCAGTGCGAGGTATTTGCAGCAACCAACCCATTACAGCGCACCACAGTAGTTGAACACGAAATCCCACTGGAACATGAGCGACCAATCTACACTGTTCTGCAAATCTACCAGCCACACCAATGCATGATATTTAAAGATCAAACCAAATAAATGATTGCTGAGGGCACGATTGAGCCTATCCACAGCCATTACAATAGTGCCATAACACTAACACCAAAAAAAGGATGTTATGTAACATTTTTATGTAGACATTGGGCTCATCAACGTAATAACCAAGAATGCACCTCCACCCTACATAAGTGTCAAAGATGCATTATATGCACTCGGCAAAGCAAAAATCATGACATCACTAGACCTCCGCAGTGGGTACTGGCAAGTGCCAATCAAACCAGAGGACCAGCACAAATGTATGCCAGCAACATTTCATGCTATGGTGGTCCTAGTACTCGACATGTATATAAGTGACTTTGCCCTCGCGTAAGTGGATGACGTAGTGGTGTGGTCAGAGACGTGGGAGGACCACTTCAAGCACCTGTCACTAGTTTCAGAATGACTAGCCATAAATAAACAGATATGCGCCAACTGGAAGTGGCACAAAGGAAAACCGTGTATTCAATTTTTCGGTCATCTGAAGGACGAAAATGGCAGCAGACCAACTCCCGAACAGCTGTCAATCATCAATGACTATGGAATGCTATAGACACATAAACAATTGCGATAATTCTTTAGTTTGATAAACTGGCTGCGAGAATATACGTGTGGCTTTGCTATAGTCACAGCACCACTGAATGACATGCTTTCAGCCAACCTGAAGTACCAGTGGTCTGCAGAGCACGACACATGTTTTGTGAAGCTGAACGCCAGGTTCCGGCAATGCACCACAATAGCCCGCCACGACCCGAGTAAACACCTGTGCTTCCAAACAGACACGAGTGAAAAATGACTGGCAGCAGTTCTATTCCAGCTTGGGGAGAATCAGGAGCGGCACATAATAGAGTTCAGTAGTGCGGAATTTGGGGCCACAGAACGCAGGTACAATGTAAATTAATGCGAGTGCCTTGCAGTAGTGTAGGCCATCAAGAGGTACCGAGCGTACCTCAAATACCAGTGCTTCACACTCCGAACAGACAATCGCCATTTAGTATGGCTTCACTCGATGAAGGAAGCATGTAGCAAATTGGCACAGTGTGCATTTATTCTCCTGTTGTATGACTTTGAAGTCCAACACGTGCCCATAGCCGAAAACCAGTTAGTTGACGAGCTGCCATGCATACCTAGCGAAATAGTAGTGGTGGACGAAGATCAGTGAGATGACATACTGCCCCCTACAGCAGCCAAACGCCGAACACCTAGGGAGGGCGTAGTTAGCTGCAACAACATCGAGGAATCGGCAGGAGTCGAACTCAGGCTGGACGAACTCCAGGCCCATGTGTTAACCACAAAACGACAGTGCCCAGACACCCAGCACAGCGTAGCTTAAATAATACAAAGCAACAGGAAATGGTGACGAGTAGAAGAAGCACATGTGGAAACCATGCTACGCCAACCAGAAGCGCCATGGAATCTATATGTTCCCAGGGATGCACGCCAATAGGTGTTTCATCATGCACATGCCAGCCAGTTTGCAGGTCATCCAGGAGCACAACAAACAGCAAGAAATATGCAAGCTCATTTTTACTGGCCAGGGACCACGCAGGATGTGCGCAGGTACGTACGTGAGTACATGATATGTAACCACTTCAAAAGCCATCGTGCAGATGTAGTAACACAACGACAGCCACGAGTGTCAAACTAACCATATGAAACAAACTCGTTAGACTTGATAGGCCCTTTCCCCCACACAACAGCCGGAAAATGCTTTATTTTAGTCGTAAGCGACTCGTTTTCCTGCTGGACAGAAGCCTACCNTTCCCCCACACAACAGCCGGAAAATGCTTTATTTTAGTCGTAAGCGACTCGTTTTCCTGCTGGACAGAAGCCTACCCATTTTCCAGTGCATGTGCACGTACCATCGCACGTGTACTGGAGGCCAAGTTCTACTCCTGTTGGTGTTACCCCAGAACACTACTCACGGACAATGGTACACAGTCCACAGCGCGACAGTGGCATCACCTGTGTGTTAAGTGGTNTACCCCAGAACACTACTCACGGACAATGGTACACAGTCCACAGCGCGACAGTGGCATCACCTGTGTGTTAAGTGGTGTGTGTTGAGCACCATACCATGGCCATTTACCACTCATGGGCCAATCCAACAGTGTGTCGAAACCAGGACCTCAAGAGCCAGTTGCGCCTGCAGGTTGGCAAGAATCACGCAACCTGGCCCGAACACCTTCCATCAACCATTTTCACCATCAGATGGGACGTGAATCTGGCTACGGGCCAATCATGTGCTGCAAACCTACAAGGCTGAGAACTNCCATTTTCACCATCAGATGGGACGTGAATCTGGCTACGGGCCAATCATGTGCTGCAAACCTACAAGGCTGAGAACTACTGCTGCCTGGCGAGTTCGCCGGATGGCACATATAGTAAGGGCGAAGCGCTGGACAACACAGCCTGGCGGCAGCACCGAGAGGTTGACCTGCAGACCGCTCGCAGGAACCATACCGTCAACCATATGGCCATCGCGCAGATTAACACCCTGAAATCTGGTGTATGTCCACGAGCATAAGCTCTCCAGCAGTGTGAAAAATTATTGCGTGTTATTCGGGCCGAAGTGGAGTGGACCGCATGCAGTAATAAAGGTGCTCGGAAACAGCACCTACCTTATAAAGGTAAGCAATAGGAGGAGAGTCGCCATACACCATGACGACCTCCGTCTGGCCATAGAAGAGGCCAGTGACGATATACCTGGCACTGCGAAACCCCTGTCTGCGACGCCTAACCAAGAGGTCGTTCCAAATCAATAACAGAACAAATCTGCCAGCCCGAGTGGCGAATAAGGCACATCAAGTCCCGAGACTCCGGCAATGTCCACAAGGGATGCAGTGGAAACTCAGGAGCCCAGTGGAGAGTCGTCCCCACCAAACAACTACCTCATAACAACTGCAACACCTGCAAGCCCAACCGTGTTGGTTTGTAGCATCACGCCTCGCATAGTGATGCCCACATCTGAAGACATCGCTGATGGCGGGCCACCGGGGACACCTGTGAGCGGGATCTCCCCACTGGTAAGCTCCCCGCCCAGCTTTGCTGCGATGCCACATCGTGAGATGCCTGGCACAGCAAAGGGGGGATTGAATCAGGCCTAGACAGCCTGACTGCAGGGCACTCTCCTCCTCCTCATCACACTGCAGACATGTTGGTTACCATGCACCTGCAGCAGTGGTGATGAGTCTGCAGAGGAGGAGAACTCCACCCCACCCACCACCTATTCTCTACATCTTGAATCAAAAGTTCTTCAAGACTTGTTTTAAAGTAAACCCTATTCTACGAGTTTTAAAAAATAATGTTTACAAATGCGAGATGCGCAGGAAATAAATAATTAAATAAATATGTTTTTTCATATACAGGATGAGTATAAAGAAGGGTCTATAATATCAAAACCAAACAACCTACAACCTTGATTAACGAATCAAATGAACAGTAGAACCGTTAAGTTTGTTTACCATACATTCATAAATGTTCAATGTGACCACCACGAGCAGCCCGAACAACATCTATGCGAAAATCAAACTCGTTCTACACTCTTGTCAGCATATCCGGTTATACGGTTTGCCTCCAAGGCAAGTGAGGCTTGTCGCTAGCGCTCTCGTCACGAGCTGTCGCTCGTCGCTAGCGATATGAACTACGATTGGCTGGTTTGGTATGATATCACATAGCTTCGCGTCGCATCGTGCCGCGACATGCTATTGTGACGAGGGCTTTAGTCGTAAATTGTGTCCTTTTGTTTTAATAGCCTGTATAAATCTCGTAAGGTTTATTTGGGCTTAGATTTAATTCAAAAGTAACTTTCCGACAATTATTAAACAAGTTTGTAGATATGAAGACAGTCACACTTGCAATTCCTTTGTTACCTGTGCAAATATGGTAAAGGGAATATGAGTTACAAATGCCCATTTGTGCAAGTGCGCTTTTTAGCGACACAAATCATTACTGAAAATATCACCAGCTACCATAAGGAATATAGGCACATTCTACAATTACATGACTATAGATATGGATCATGGAAGCGGAGTACATAAAATACTCCGTGTTAAATCTACAATGAGGTGCATGCAGACTCGGATAACCTTTGGGTACATGTAAAAAAAATATATGTTCTGATTACGAACATCACATATCGCAAGATTCGGTTCGTTGAGAATCGATTTGGTTGGTGCGTAGGGCACTCCAAAGAAATTGAGTATGAACATCTTGTGTTTCGTTACTGTACTGCAAATGTCAGATTTTAATGATGTCATAGTGGTGGGAACATTTAACTCTTTAATGATTATACTCTGCTAATGTATACAACTGCATGGTGGTGTGTAAATTGTTTTGTGATGCTCAGTTTCTATTGCTTATTCAGCTATGTTAGTGCACCACAAACGGTCAGCTGTTGCGAAAATGTTCCATTATTTGTTTAGGACCTGTTTTAAAGCATCACAGAAAGCAGTTGAGACATTGTGGTGTAAATCCTCAAGACTGACACTTGGCACACTGTTCGTAGGGTGGGGATCTTAGTTCTACACTGCTCTGTATTTATGGTTCTATGGTTTTCTGATCGGTTAGCCACGGAATACTGAGAATTGTGTCTTCATTTAAGCCACACACAATACACACTAAGGTAGTGATTTCAAGATCATTTATTTTGATGTTTAATTCTCCCATGGTTTTCCCACTATTTGCTGCGGCATTTAAATGGGCAATTTCTTTACTTGGTTTCAAATACCTGACATTGACAAAACATGACCTCATAAAATTATGTGAAGTGGCCATATCAATAAGATTATAACACTTGACATGATTATGTACACTGGGGTGTTTATGAACATACAGTTTGGCTGGTTGTCGGTGTGGATCTGTTGTAGGATATTTGTGGAGACAAAAACTGACATTACTGTTGTAGGCTGGGGTGAAGTTGTGTCCAGGAGGCCTATCCCATCCTGCTGTTTATTGCCAGGGGCGGATTAGAGTTGTTGTGAGCTTCGTCATGCTTGATTATGCTTGGGCACTCACAATACCATTGGAATACTGTCCCGTGAGATTGCGGCATGGATACAGTGATTTCTTTGCCTTTTCCTACATGACTTTCCCTACACTTTTGTTCGCGGATTCGTTACGAGTAGAAGGTGATTTACTTGGGCTGTCTGTGCCACTTTTACATAACAAGTCACTCTTTTCATTGCTGCCCTGGTCCACTTTGTGAGTAGTGATTTTACTGTCGCGAAATCAGTGGCCAAAATTTTTCCATTCCCATTGCAGGTGTTTGGCATCGCATGCACTGCAGTACATTATAATTATTGAGTGCATGATCTCCTAGAACATATTGTGTATGTGCGGAGCCAGTGTGCTTCGGTGCTCGAATAACACAGTTCTGGCCACAACTGCCAAACACTTCAATTTGTGACTTAGCTGTGTGATACAGTTTTACTAAGTTAAATTTCCTGGAAGCAAACAGCCACATGGCTGATTTTTGTCCAATAACTCTTGGCTGTGTGCTTGCAGAGATGAGAATGTATTAGAATATCGGCACTGAAATGCTGCCTGAACCACAAACCATTGTATTACATATTGGTTTTTAACAACCCCCACCCCTGATTACCATCACCCATTAACTGCCCACCGACCCAATTATGGTACTCTTCCTCGAATACACCATAATAATGTAACTGGCTGGTGCAATCGTCGAGGAAGGCCTGGGAGTCTCCTGTTGGTAATCCAGCAAACATAGAGGGCCACAGTGCATGGTGGTTAGAGTACCTACTTCCCAAAAAATTGAAGTGGGTTCAAGTCCTAGTGTTGTCGTCAGAAAAAATGTATTTTAAATGAAACTGTTGATAAAAAGATGTAACGTGGTTTAAGTGGTAGGGGACATGTAACACTGGCAGTGTTCGGTGTTCATACTAACAGAAATAGAAATAACACAAATATTCCCATCTTTAATGTAATGGGCACAAACTCACAGGGTGATTACGAGATATCTGTCCTCAGGATCGTGTGCCGAACGACTACATGGCTTNTGTAATGGGCACAAACTCACAGGGTGATTACGAGATATCTGTCCTCAGGATCGTGTGCCGAACGACTACATGGCTTTTTACCCTTACACATATGGCACCAAGTCCTAGAAAGACACGGAAATAAACGGGGTATTTCATCTCCCTAGTGCACACTTTCATGTGACAGTTGAAAGTAAGGCAATTATATATTTCTCATTTAGTGTTCAATTTCGCTATATACACATTAACTAATACAAAATTATGTACAATGTCTTAAATAACACAACACAACACTTTGATTACGTGTCTTATTAAAATTCAGGTGGCTTGCTGGTTATTCCACTCCTATTCTGTAATGCCATAAGGGCGCACTAAACTAACATTTGCCCGTGGGCCACAAACTATATTGGATGTTATCACATTGTTTCCTACTTTATCTTTATAATAATTAAAACATTTGCTCTACAGGCATTGCATAAACTTCACTGTTTTACTTGGTGAGTGTATCAAGACCTGTTCACATGTGAACAATGTCGGGTGCACATCAGAATGCACTGACAGTATTCTGGGTGTTGCACTGGTGTGGTTGCTGCTGGCATGGCAGCTCGGTGGCATGGTGACAGTGGCCATGTCAGACCACGCAGGAGTGGTCCACATCAAAAACCCTCCCCTCTGGTAGGCCACTGTCATGGCAGTTTGTGGCGACTCAGGATTGCATGGCACAACAGGTGGTTGGGTTGCGCATCGTCTGTGGGCGCAACCATATCGGTGAAAGGAGCTGGGCAGAGCCAAATAACCCTGCAACAGGGTACCATGCCAACTGGTTTGTGTATCGGCCGACGGTCTTAACACTGTTTCTTTTTTTTCATACGTTGGAAATTTTGGAAACACTAAACATTGTTCCAAAAATCGTAGTTTAATTCAATTCTATTTTCGATAAGATGCGAAAATGCGAATTATAAAGTGAATTTTCAAGGGAGAATATCTCTCTTTGTAGTTGGGCTAGGTTATAATTTNGATGCGAAAATGCGAATTATAAAGTGAATTTTCAAGGGAGAATATCTCTCTTTGTAGTTGGGCTAGGTTATAATTTGCAACATATAAGTCTCCCCATTTTCCACAAGGACTCATCTCCCACAATATTTCGGGCGATTTTCCGAACAACCTGTGTATATTTCGTTTGTGTATTTTATGTGAGTGCTTGAATATTATTGCGAAAAAGTCACTTGTGTATATACCTTTCAGTAATTGTATTTTCAAAAACTGTTCATTAATATGTTCCGATTTTTTCCCTTCCTGTATGGAACAATATTGTATAAAAATAATAAATAAAAGAGGACAATAAAATTTAACCAAACACCATTGTTAAATTGTAGGGACCACAGTGGGCGTTTTTGTCCAAGGAAAACCTCTATCTAATGGGCTTCTGAGTTGCAGAAGAAAGTAGAGTGATGAGTGAGTGAAAAGGTTCGGGCGGCTANAAAACCTCTATCTAATGGGCTTCTGAGTTGCAGAAGAAAGTAGAGTGATGAGTGAGTGAAAAGGTTCGGGCGGCTATTAACAGCGAGGTCATGAGAGCCGATGAGGGTGATTGAGGTAAGTATGGAGCAGAGTCGGAATGAAAAAGTGTGGGAAACGGGAGATCCCCATGAAAACCCGCCGATCAGCAGCATCGTCCGACACGATTCTCACATGCGAAAATCCGGTAGCGACCCTGCCAGGAATTGAGCCCAGTTCGCCAATCTGAGAGGTGAGTAGTCTAACCACTTTACCACTGCGGCCCCAAAAAGTAGAGTGATGTGGAATTATAATTCTACTGGTGGGTATATGCGCCCACCATGGACAAGTGTAAATTATATATATTTGTATATACATTTATATATTGTATATATATATATAATGTATATTTTATGTGAGTAAATAAAAAAATCTGCTGTGAAAAAGTCACTTGATTATTACAGTTTAGTTATTGTTAATAAATTAAATTTTTAAGAACTAACATATACACTGAAGGGCCAAAAAAAAAAACTGGAATAGGCATCTGTAGGCAAATAACAGAGGTATGGAACCAATCAGAGTTATGCGATGCGGTCGGTAGCTAGATCGGTTACTACTGCTACAATGGCATGTTATCAAGATTTAAGTGAGTTTGAATGTGGTGTTATAGTCGGTGCACGATAGATGGGACATATCATCTGCGAGATAGCGATAATATTTAGATGTTCGCGTACGACCATTTAAAGGGTGTACCATGAATACCGGAATCCAGTAAAACATCACATCTTCGACATCGCTATGGCCTGAAAAATATCGTGAAAGAACGGGACAAACGACGACTGATGAGAATAATGAAATGTGGCATACGTGCAACCCTTTCTCAAATTGGCGCAGATTTGATTTGTGGACTGCCCTGCAGGATTCATGGTGTGAATTCTCCTGCATACCTTCAGATATTAGTCGAGTCCATGCCACGTCGTCTTGAAGTACTTCTGCACGGGGGTGGGGGTCTACACGATGTTAAGCAGGTGTACCAGTTTTTTGGGTGTTAAGTGTATATGTTCCTATTTTTATTGTGCTTGTAAAAAATTTAACTTGCACCATTGTTACATCCATAGGGACCACAGTGTGTTTTCTGTGCAAAGAAAGTCACTTTCTAGTGGGTACCTGGGCTGCAGAAGCAGGTATAGTTGTATGGAGTAAAAATTCCACTGGCAAGAGTGGGTAACCAATCGGGAATATGAAAATAATCATAGAATTACCATGAGGGTAATAAGTTAGGGGTTTTAGGCCATTGTAGGCTGTACCTAATTTATTTCGTAGTACTTTGATGTAGTTTCTATATCTGTGACACACTTCCCCTATCCATTAGCACAGGTAAAATTGCATCACAATACGAGACATTGGGCATTGCAGCACAAGCCATCCCGGCATTCCCTCCAATGCATGGTTGGCCAGACAACCATGGTAATCGGGGACCCACACTTCCGGGTCAATTGTTATTCGGCCCCAAGAGTTACCTTTTGAGGCGAATTAACAAAGATAGACGATTGAGTCACAGAGTCGANCACAATACGAGACATTGGGCATTGCAGCACAAGCCATCCCGGCATTCCCTCCAATGCATGGTTGGCCAGACAACCGTGGTAATCGGGGACCCACACTTCCGTGTCAATTGTTATTCGGCCCCAAGAGTTACCTTTTGAGGCGAATTAACAAAGATAGACGATTGAGTCACAGAGTCGATGACGACTAGAGCAGGTGCATTCCGTCCTCTTCGGTAATTTCTGTAGTGCTTGTAGTTGACTGGTCGACAAAGTACAGCGCCGACGAGGTGGGGTAGGCGACATTGCCGCTTGGAGCAGTGGGGAGAGATAGAGTCCCGCCCCACTGCGGGGTTACATCTCCGCTGCTGCTGCACGAGTGTGAAGGCTGATGTGTCGGTCCTCTGCGAAAGGGGGAGAAGGGTGCCTAGCAGTCAGGCTGTTTAGGCCTGACACACTACCCTGTTGCTGTGTCAGGTTCTACACATCTTTTATTCAGTTCCTCAGTCGCTGCGAATGAAGTTGTGCTGGTTGCTGATGATGGCCCTACTGGGGTATCACTAGCCTCTGCTGTCCCCCGTATGGACATCGAGATGCTGGGCACTGCGGGAAGAAATATGCGCCGATGGGTGCTCCCATCATTGTCAAGGTTTGCAGTTCCCGATTCGTTTCTTGGTGCTTTTGGTTTAGCAGCTTGTTCCTCGGCTGATTACGCCCTCTTAACTGGGCATTTTAGTGCTTGCAGTCTCGATGCCAACCTCTTAGACAGCTAGGCATATGTAATTATGGTGTACTGACATTTTCCATCAGTTACTTATTTTTATTAAGTAGGTCATATAGTCGAGCACTTTAATGATGCCTTATGGTCCAATCCAGTTTGGCGAATCCTGATGAGTAATTCTTGGCTCTGTTGTGCATGCGATATTCTGGTACATATAAAAGCTGTGCTCTCTTTATGCGGCGAGATGGATATATGGTTTCTGGGACCCACTTCGAAATGTAGCACACTTGGTTTTCCTTAGAAGACTGGAGTGTTATTTCACTCTGCTGCCATTGGGCTGTGCTATTCTCCAATTCACCCATGCTCTCTGCCCACAGACACGCGAACTTCCCTTGCAGAGACAGCTCATTGCCCTACAGTATGGCAGCTGGCGACTTGCCGGTGGCTAGGTTTTACACAATGTTAAATGGAAAGCAATGCCACTGGCATATATGCGGCCTGTACCATGTGGTTTTTTTATCTACCCATAGGGGCACCAGCATCTTCAAGTTCTGGTTTAGATGCTTGGTTTGGTTGGGCCATGGTCAGCATACAGCCATCACGTGATGTACTACTCCCCACTTTGTGCACAGTTCATGCCACTGCCTGCTATGAACTGTGTGCTGTTGTCCGTCAACAATACCCATGTGCACCCCCAGCAGGAATAGAAAACTGTTTTCAAGACATGAGCTATGTGCATGCTCGTGGACTGGAGACAGGATGTGCTTCAGTCCATCTCAAAAACAAGTTGTCCACCACAACGATGAATTTCTTGCCTGTTGTTTTGTGTCGGAAAGGTCCCATTAAGTCGAGAGAGATGGTTTCGATATGCTCATTTGGCACCCATGGTTGCTGTGCTGTTCCACTTGTACAACGATTTTTGAAACAGTTGCATGTGTTGCACTCGTGTATGTACTGTCTGATGTCATAGACAGCTCCTAGTAAAAAATAAATGAGAGCTTAAATTCCTGCTTGTTTGCAGCATTGTTGGGTGTGCTGCGAACAGACTGGTGTTTGCGTGATTTAGCACAAGTGGCAGTTCGTATTTTGGCATAAATCATCGCTGCAACCCATCTGAAAGGCAGAGATGGTTTTCTAAATAGGTGCCTCCCACCAGCCACCATTCTCACTCGTTCTCGATTTCCGCCTGTCGGTGTTGTGTTCTGGGCACTGTAGTTTATGCTTTTCTAAATATACCATAGCTTATCCAACCAGAGTTAGAGCCCAACCTGTATCTCTATTCCGTTGTAGGTCGCTGCCCCTTCGCCAGGTTTTCGGTTGTCATTTGGTGTAGAGGGAAGTAGGTCGGCCCACTCATCTTTCTACCGCAACGTTTTTGTCAGGCATGCATGACAGCTAATATGTCAATTGATTTTCCGCCCCAGGAACCTGCTGTACTTCTAAGTCGTACGATTGAAGAAGTAGGGTCCTAGTGCCTTCTTTCTGCGTGCCTCTCTCATGGAATGCAGTCCCACCAAGCAGCAGTTATCTGTTCACAACATTAAATGCTGGTATTATAAATATGTTCTTTAGCTTTTTGCAGCCCACATTATGGCCAGGCGTTCTCGATCGTTAATGATGTACCTATGTTTCGTTTGCCCAAAATTCGCACTGCTGAATTCAATGATCTAATGATCCTGTTTTATCTCCGAGTTGAAACAAGATGGCTCTCAATCATTTCTCGTTCGCATCTGTTTGCAAGTTAAGGTGTTACATCGGGTTGTGGCATGCAAGTGATGTACACTCTCGAAACCGACACTTGAGTTCAGCAAAGCACGCAACTTGTTCGTCCATCCATTGGCATTTGTGGTTTGGGGACAACATATCCATCAGTGGTGCTGTGATTTATGCGAAGTTGCAAATATTCTCACTAAGCCAATTCACCAGGCAGAAGAACTTGCACAACTGTTTACATGTGTGGAGCACAGTATAATTACCAATTAGTGTTAGCTGTTCTGCTGTGGGTCTGCTCCCGTGCTCGGCTACAAGGTGGCAGTGGAATTGAATGGAGACTTGGCCAATATGACTCTTCCAGTTGGCACACATCAGCTTGTTGATGGCCTAGGAGTTCTAGGGCCAATTACAAGTGTTGGATGTGGTTCTTCCCCATCTCCGACTACTTCACAACATCGTCTATGTAGACAAGGGCAAAGTTGCANACAAGTGTTGGATGTGGTTCTTCCCCATCTCCGACTACTTCACAACATCGTCTATGTAGACAAGGGCAAAGTTGCATATGTACCCATCGAGTACACCGAGCATCATGGCCTGGAATGTTGATGGTGTGCACATAAACCTGATAGACATTGCGAAAAACTGAAATCTGCATTCAATGTGGGCAGTAAAAGCTGTTTTCGCACAGTCATCTTGCTTAANATAGACATTGCGAAAAACTGAAATCTGCATTCAATGTGGGCAGTAAAAGCTGTTTTCGCACAGTCATCTTGCTTAGTCAGCACCTGCTAGTACCCCAAGCATGCTTTTAGTTATTAGGTCGATGGGCCAAAATACATGCAAAATTGCCACATATGATCTGGTTTAGTTGCTAATGCGATGACACTGTTGTATTCGCTNATTAGGTCGATGGGCCAAAATACATGCAAAATTGCCACATATGATCTGGTTTAGTTGCTAATGCGATGACACTGTTGTATTCGTTGCAGGTGGGTATAATCACACCCTCAGTTAACATCTCCCATATCTGCTCCTTTATTATGATGCACTGGTGTGGCTGCTAAATGCACGGAGGAACATAGAAAGGCTGCTTCTGTTGTTATTATATGGTGTACTCTGCTACCACCGTGCGGCACAGTGGATCTGCCATGGCTATAAACATCGCGCCTCTTATGGAGTACGCATTGAACGAATTTACTAAGTGATCCAGTTCATCCACATGTACCTCGGGTGCACAACCTGTGGATCACAGTTCTAGGTCATAAATTGCAGTTAGATCTGTCGGAAGTCTCTACAATGTTATTCTTCTATTTTAGACAAGGGATATCTAAGATTGCATCTTCAAACAGATCAGCTGACACGAGGGCTGCAGTGCTCTCCATGTAACTTATCCAGATAGAATGATTGCTTCGCCCATTATTTCCCTTGTGTGCTGTCGTAGTAGCAAGCTTCAGTATGTATGGTGACTGTTGTAGTTTACGAATGTCCCCCAAATCCACATGCACGAAATTGTGAGATGCTGCAGTGTCTTAAAGTGTATGGCACAGTTGATTGTTCAGTATTACTGGAATATAGATCATTTCGTTTTTGCCATAAGTGAGTTGTAGAAGTAAGATTTGTTGTGGTGTATGTTCTGGTACACTGGCTGTTCCCAGGGGGTAGTGGGCGTTTGACTCTCCTACCCCGATGGGCCATTTATTGCAGGTGGTTCCCCTATCATTCGGTGCATCTGTACCCTGGGTACTGCATTCCTGGGTACTGCATTTCAGACAATTGTGTCAATGAAATTGTTGGATATCACAATTCAGACTTGGGTGTTAGGTGGGGGTCACCACCCCTCTAACTACCCTCTCCCGATGTAGCCGGACTTGTGGAAGAATCCATAGCTGTGCATGGAGACACAGGGTACTTGTGGACTGACAGGGTTAATGACCTGTATGCACAGCAGCTGGCTGGTGGTTGCACTGCTCCATTACCTAGTTCATTTCCCATGTGCGGCACGGGAAGAACTTATACATTTCTTGGTGCAGATGATCAGTGTCCCTAATAGATTTGTCCTGAAGTGACGCTGACTAAATAAATGCATCTATGCTCGTATGAATGAGCAGAGCTAGAGCAGTTCTCTTTTCTTGTTGCACTGTTGCAGTCACTACTTCCAACATTTATGTTTTTGTCATTTGCGAATGAAAATATTTTATTAGGTTAATTTTCCTTATGGCAAGTGTGGCTAAGGTTTCCTTGGTTTCTGAGTTACCAACACAGCTGGGCTCTCGGCTTACAACGAAGGGTACATGTTAGCAAACTGTCTTTGGATCCCATTTATGAATACACACCATTGCATGGTGATGTGGTTTACTGTTCACCACCATAAGCATGCCCCACCCACCAACTCATTATCCATGCAATTGAAACTTTCCTGCTCACACACACCATACCTTGTTAAATGTCCCGTGCATTCACTCAAGAATGTCTTGATGTGAACCAGGCGTTCACTGGTACCTTTGTCCCCACTGTGACTGCCGCCGTAGTGTCCTCCACTCCAGATGCACCACACCAGCGGGCATGTGTTGAAGAGTGATAGTGTATTCAGTGTCTATAAAGTGTATTTGTCCATGTGTGATAGTGCACCAGTGTCACTAATTTAACCAGTGTCAGTAATTATTCAGAGCTTAACAATCTAATCATTATTATTTATTAATTGGAGTGCATCAGTACAGTTATTTAGGGTTATATGTATTTGTTAAGTATTTATGTATACCATATGTATCGTGTGTCAAGACAGTCATCACATACATAGCCAGCTAGGGACATGTGACATTATTAAGTTGGCAACACAGTGGCTGCTGCAATACTTATATTTAATATTAATATAACCCTGATTTATTGTGTATTTGTGCAAGGGTAATTGTGTTTTATTATGTAAATTTATAGGGTAATTGTGTTTGATTATGTTAATCTAAGGTATATATGATATTTACATCTTATTAGCATTTTTAAGTCGTATTTGTGTTTCATCTTTCCACCGCCAGGTGTCGGCCGCGCTTGGGTAGCACGAGCCGGCACAGTTCTCAGTCTAGTGGGCTTCATCACTTCAACGTGGGCGGACATGGTAAGTCTCTCGTTTCGCAAGAACCTCGGTACCAGCCTCTGAGGCTGCAACCTCACTCGGTAATCGCATCATCACATCATCCACGAAATAACTTGTGTTTTAATGTTATATCGCACCAAGGCGAGAGCAGCGTCACGCGCCTTAATTAATCTTAAGCTATTTAGTGTGTTCGTACGACCATGTGGTCACCACGTGTTGGTTTCGCTTAAAGTGTTGAGTAAAATAATCATCTTGCATATAAACAAGTGCGTTCATTAATCCAGGCGTGCGCAGCGGCCATACAGCTCGCATTTTCCTACTATCTGACGGTGTGTTACATCGAGTCCCTAGGGTGAGAAACCACGACCCTATCTCATTGCTCAACCTTGAGCTGGCGCCCGGCACATTCACAACTCGAGGGACACTGAGCGCCCAAACCGTCTCCCTTCGACAAGGGACATACCTGGCGCACGTCAGTCTGCAGGTCCTCGGTGGTGAGCCCAGAGAAGATTTACAGTGTCTGGAACCAGCCTGGCATGCTGTCATGATCAGTCATGGTCAGCTGTGCTGCTGTTGGATGTTAGTTGGTAGCCTATTGTTGATGTTGGGCATGGCTGTGCCCATACAAAGCCAGTTGCAGTCAGTGGTGTCGGGGCTGACCCTAATGATGCTGTTTGAGGTGGCAGTTCTGTAGAGTTTGCCTGTGGTGTGACAGTGTCCATTCTGTTCTGCACCAGCAATATCAGCTACAGTATTGGGATACACAGAGTGCAGCAATAACAGAGGGCAGCGATGTTTGCCAGCTGCGACATTCTATCATTCCTGTGAAGTTACACAGTACCATTGCTTGATGAATCCACAGTACTCGAAAATCGGTTTCTCTGCACTCCCTTGTTTGCACTGTTTCTGGTGACAGCTTTGAGGGGGCTATTTTTCTCCTATGATNAAATCGGTTTCTCTGCACTCCCTTGTTTGCACTGTTTCTGGTGACAGCTTTGAGGGGGCTATTTTTCTCCTATGAGAATATCTGTATAGTCGGTTCATGACTGGAAGAGACTTTCTTGAAGCCCTGTTAAATATCTACTTTCAAGCCATTTTGTATCCTTCTGCCAAAGGGTAAACAAACGTTGCCATGTGGCAGTCACATGGCAATGTTTACATTCCACTATGTGTGTGTGTACATGTATTCGTATATGCACGTACCCATCATAAAAGTAATGTATATATTATTAATGGATATTCCACAAGCGTAAAGTTTTTAATCTTAAGAATTTCACACAAAAGAATATGTGAAGCAAGCGAAAAACATTTCATTATATAAACCCAAAATGTGAGTATTAAAAATTAGATGTTTCGTGTGCGTGCCTGTCTCTCTCTCTCTCTCTCTCTCTCTCTCTCTCTCTCTCTCTCTCTGTGTGTGTATAGGTTTGATTTTGACTGGGGGATATGGTGGGGGAGAAAAACTTTCACTTTGATTACATATTATAGACACAATACTTTGCAATGAAATGTGTCAACATTCAAGGAGTCCATCCAACAACATTAACATGGCAACGCCAATCTCTCATAAGCCCCCGGATGGCCGTACTGTAGAGAATTTGTGCGATTCTTGTTTAACCTAATATTTCATTTATCGGTTTTTTTATACTAATATCAGCTCTTTATTATTTGATTTTTCATAACGTATGACTTTAATTTGTGCTAACCTTCTCGTACAGATTCCTTTTGCTTTTGAAATCTGTATAAGAGATTACTCATAGTGCGTTCTAACGTGTTTAATATTTTTCAAATTTATTTCAGGTTTGCTTAAAATTTTATTTACTGTATTTTACGTTGTATGTTGCGGTAGTTTTTGTGTGCAGTCATGAGTTCTAGCAAGGTGAATAAAAGAGAAGTCACCAACGCCAACAGGACATCATTAACCTCACCGAATCGTTGTATTCACTAATTAGGCGAGGGGAAATGAAACCCTGCAACGTCGCGGAAAGAGTGGCAGAAATGTTGAAACTCTCCAAATCTACAGTGCTAAGGTATGTTAAAATATCTGTAGTATTAACCATTGCGTTTGCAAGTTGTGTGTGTTAAGATCAATTACGTTGGCCCACGAAATGTGTTTACAAGAACATAAAGAAAATTTGTTAATAACTTGATAACGTCGTCGAACGTTGTCTACGTGTATTTTTAACGTTTTATTTTGGTAATTATTAAGTTTATAGGGTTTCCTGTAAAAATAAAAATAATTCATTGAAAATCTTATATTTCCACTCTGCTAATGATGCAGAACACGAATATACGAGGGGCATTAACGTCCGACTAATTTCGTAATATGTGCCCACCTAACCTAACAGAACCTAACCCCACGATGAGTGAATCACTATTTTACATTTTTTAACTAACCTAGGATTGTAGGGTTATATAGTAACCAATACCTGCCACCTATTAAACTAACCTAAACTAACACACGGCAGAGCATATCACATTGTCACACATCATTTGTAAACAAACCCTTGTATGTTTTTGGTATCAGTAACTGTAGTTGACCCAGTAACTGAATTATGGTCCTTTTTAAATTATGCAAATTAGGTTGGCTATGTAGCACTGAAAGTGAAAAATATGACACTGATAATTTACAATAACTAAAAGACAATGGCTGTAGAACAGTGGTGTTGGGGAAATGCATTAATACACAATTGTTTTCTTAAAAGATTATGACTGCGATTTCATCGATTACGATGTCCTCTCATGTTTAGTGAAGTGATACAGATATGTTTAATAGTAGGGGAAGTTCCAGTTATATCGACTGTAATCTATTTAGTGACGTATAACAATGGCAATTAATGCCGCAATGTAACTTATAAATACAAAACAAGCTCCTTCTTCAGAATCTTAAAATGCACCATCTCTCCATAACCTATATAAAATTAATTGACTATAACAAACTCACTATAGAGGCAATTTTCCTTACCATTGTCAGTTGTCTTTATAATAAATTTCCACTGTATATATTGGGTTGTTTATGAAGAATCCCTCGCAGGGGTACACAAATTCCAACACAAAGTAGTTTTTATTTTTAATTACACATTGTAATACCACCTTTTGGTTAGGTGATTCATACACTCACATTTGAGTCTATATAACCCTACAATCCTAGGTTAGTGTAAAACCCAACAATCCTAGGTTAGTTTAAAAATGTAAAATAGTGATTCACCCATCGTGGGGATAGGTTCTGTTAGGTTAGGTGGGCACATGTTACGAAATTAGTCGGACGTTAATGCCCGTCGTATATTCGTGTTCTGCATCATTAGTGGGGTGGAAATATACCATTTTCCGTGAAATTATTTTTTTTTTTTTTACAGAAAAGCCCCCTAAACTTAATAATTACCCAAATAAAACGTTAAAAAGACACGTAGACAACGTTCGACGATGTTATCAAGTTATTAACAAATTTTCTTTATGTTCTTGTAAACACATTTCGTAGGCCAACATAATTGACCTTAGCACACACAACTTGCAAACGCAATGGTTAATACTACATATATTTTAACATACCTTAGAACTGTGGATCTGAAGCGTTTCAACATTTCTGCCGCTCTTTCCGCGACGTTGCAGGGTTTCATTTCCCCTCGCCTAATTAGGGAATACAACGATTCGGTGAGGTTAATGATGTCCTGTTGGCGTTGGTGACTTATCTTTTATTCACCTTGCTAGAACTCATGACTGCACACAAAAACTACCGCAACATATAACGTAAAATACAATAAATAAAATTTTAAGCAAACCTGAAATAAATTTAAAAAATATTAAACACGTGAGAACGCACTACGAGTAATCTCTTATACAGGTATCAGAAACGAAAGAAATCGGCACAACGAGAAATAATAAAGAGAGGATATTAGTAAAAAAAAAAATAAACCAGTAAATGAATTATTATTGGTTAAACAAGATAATCGCACCAATTCTCTGGCACGTGTGTCGACCACATCTCGCCAACAACACACGGAACGAAGGTTTGTAAACAAATGGCCGCTCTACTTTCACCTTGAGCGTGATCTTGTGAGTATGCAAGAAACATTGAAATCAAAGTACGTTAGCATCACGTCATTAATAATTGGCATAATAAGATACATGTCTTTTCGAAACCCATTTGTAAGCGATAAATTAACAATTACGTTAAAACTTTGGAACTATTTCCTCTCTTTGTGCTGGCAACCTAACGGCATAACTGTATCCGCGCTCGCCGCTGTTTGTAATGTTATATGCATGTAGCTAACGGCTAGGGTGTTTTTTCAAAGGTTGATTTTCAAAAGTTTCTTCCAGTCGTGAACCGACTGTAGTTGCTTAGTACTCTGGTAAAAGAGTACGGCGAGTACATAGTCCGTTTCCATTTCTGTCCGCAATTGACTGTTTATTTCTTGTTAGACACAAAGTACGAAAAATTAGTCACAATTTACAGACTGCATTATCCCCGCACTGGTGCCTTTGCAATAATGCAGTTATTCATGCCACCTTCTAATGTAATTTTGCATTATTGAGTCTAAATGTAAGAATGCCTCTGGTTACAGGGGGACACATACACATGCGGCTGCCGTGTACATGTCTGATTATGCCCTGGATTGCTCGTAGTCTGGTGCAGTCGATGCACAGTGGTGATGCCTTGCTGGACGAGGCGCAGCTCCATGTGTGTCCGATGCGTTCGCAGTTTGCCTGGCAGGTGTCATCCACAAGACGAAAAAAAAAATTTGGTTCACCACACTGACATATGGTGTCGAGGAAAGGGGCGAACACACTGAGGGGCCGTACACACATTAAGCACAGTGTTTTTACTTTTCCATTACTGGTACACCAATTCATGTTTGTCTTTTCCTTTTCTCACAGCACACATGGTTCGGAGTCCAGACTGCCATTGTGACAGCTTTTGACATGGTAGTTGCACACTTGATTACGAATGAAAGAAACTACATAATTGGTAATAATGAAAAATTGTAATGTGCTACTTCTCGCCCAAGGAGAATTGCCACTGGGCTAGTCGAAGTTTTCCAAGTTTTGTTTTTTGGCAATTCCAATATCCTCAATATGGTCTCGGCAGGGCCCTTTTCAAAAAATGTAATACCCAGGAAAAAAAACAAATATGAGGCCTTCTTACTCTTGTAGTTTAAAAATTGTGTCTTTAAGACATAATATATTTTTGATATTATATTTAATATATTTATATTAAATGTGTAGTTAATATATTATCGAAACAAAACAGGATTTAGTTGTTCAAAAAGTAGATAGTCATTCATAATTTATTCACAAGCAGCCAGCCAAGTAGCAAACTTTGGTTAGACCAACATTGGCGAAACGTTTAGCTCTACTGTTGTGCCAAGACTGGCACGTTACATTGGCCCAACTCCAAAATGTCACACGAAATTACATTGGCTCAACATGACTTTTATGTTGTTTCCAACTACAATACAATGTTGGTCCAGCGTTATCTAATGGTCGCATGCAGACTAATAGAGTATTGTTTTTTTTCTTCCCAAACAAGCATCAACACAGTCAATAACCAACATGTTACTAACATGTTGCGACATTGGTAATTGTGTTGATAAGATTTGTTAGTGTATACATAATGCCAACCAATAAACAAAATTATGCCTATGTTGGTTACCAGTGTTTTAAATAGAAGTTACCCTATGAAAAAAAAAATGTGCAGCCCGAGGTGCTATCCACTATACGACCGTAACTTCTCTATGGTAGGGGAAGCAGTAAGCGCAATTAAACTATTGCAATTCGATACACAGTGCAACTTTTTGTATTGAAGTAAGATTTTACAACTATAGAACTAAATCTAAAACCTACCAGTTACAAAAATATATTCTCCNACTTTTTGTATTGAAGTAAGATTTTACAACTATAGAACTAAATCTAAAACCTACCAGTTACAAAAATATATTCTCCAACTAATAACCAATTCACAATCATCAAAATACAGTTTAATTTTAAGAATCTCTATGCTATAAAACTTGAGCATTTTAAGCAAATAAAACGAATTTTATATGTTTTTATTTATAAATAATTAATATCTTATCATGTCATAATGTTACCACACAGTACAGAACATCCTGTGGATATCCCATTTCAATCCTGCATGTACCAAGGGTGTCCCTGAGATTTGAGGGACTTTTTGTGGATGTCATCGGTGTCTCTTTTGTATTGTTGGGATACGTGGACGTCGGTAGGGATATTTGGGCGTAAGTAAGGATATTTGGATGTATACATGAATTTTCGCATTTCCCTCTATGAACCCTTAGGATATTTGGAAGTGAATAAAATGTTTACATTTTCCCCTACATGTCCCTAGGATATATGGGTGAAAAGAGGAATATTCTCATTTTTCTATTTGTTCCCCTGGTATATTTGGGAATGAATTACTGTATTTTCCATTGCCTATTTTGCATTTCTGGGCCAAGGGTATTCCCTATCTCGTATACATTTTAATGGATATGTATGAACAAAAAGAAATATCCCAAAATACATTATCTCCAATATTCCAAAAATGACCCATACTTTTTTTGGGATAAGGGTATGAGCCTACAGAATATGTGCCTGGCTTTTGAAATAAAATCAAAGGATGGTTTGGGTTATCACATGCCAGTTTTCGAACGTATTATGGGGACCAGACAAGAACATTACCTGGCTCCTATAGATATTCTTAGGTTCTGTAACAATTATGACTTTTCTCAACACTCCAGATAACACAATAAGGCATGTATGATAATACTGCAGCGAAAAATTTCATTATGCTCCCAGTTATATGCTCAAGATATCTTGAGAGAGCCAAGCAATATCCCAATATCAATGCAAATATATCCAAGGGTTTTCCTCGGGATAACTTCGGGCTATGTTGGATAAACTACACAAGAGTGTCCTTGGCATTTTCCATGGATATTCTTTAATAATTTAGGCCTATCCTGTGACACCTCTTATATTTCAGTTTTCAGTGTCATAGATACAAATATCAGACGGTCAAAATTTTTTAGGGGATTAATTAACTGCACTATTTAGGTCCAGTTCTACTACATCCTGTTAAACTTGACATGGTCGAGGTTACCCAGGGCTNATTAATTAACTGCACTATTTAGGTCCAGTTCTACTACATCCTGTTAAACTTGACATGGTCGAGGTTACCCAGGGCTCGTGGATGCGTGGTTCACATCAATCGCTCAGTCAAAATTTAGCTGCCGGCTAGCACTGAATTTCGTTTTACTATTTCCGGTCAACGTATAGCAGGGACTTAAACTCCCAGTTGCTGGTTACTNCGGCTAGCACTGAATTTCGTTTTACTATTTCCGGTCAACGTATAGCAGGGACTTAAACTCCCAGTTGCTGGTTACCGAAAATGAACCAGGGGCTAGCTGTTCCAACTGGACATTGGGGAGAAAGAAAATGGCGTCGCATTTAGAATGCATGACAGAAATATGACGATAACGAGTATTTAAGTAATAATATGTAGAGTTTGGTGATTTTAAATACTCCCCCGGAATGCGATTATTTTCTCATGTGTTCATGTTATAAAAACTACAATCTAATATCATTTTGATTTGATTACCGACAATGGAATTTTCGTTTCAAATATCATTTATCGTTTTGGATATTATGGTGCTGCTATCTTACAGGTAACCAGGAACCACAAAACATGTAACAAGGTGGTTACCCAATGAATCAAAAGCGATGTTTTCCGAATGAAGAAAAGCTGTTCAGACATTGGCTAGTATTTAAACAATAAATTAAGTTCTTAACTTATAGCAAGAATAGCCCAATATCTAATTTTTAAGTTGCTTGTACAATATTTTATTGATGGGTAATATTTTATTAAATGCAGATTAGAACTACACTTTTTCGTGATTTATGATGAATANATGGGTAATATTTTATTAAATGCAGATTAGAACTACACTTTTTCGTGATTTATGATGAATAGAAAGAATAAAAATTAAACAAAATATAATTTTTTTCAGAAATATATAAACATTTCACTTTTGCTTTTGGATATAGGAAGCTTAAATTACTAACCACACAATTACGGTATTATTAGAAGTGTTATTTATTTTAATGATGAATATGGAAAGCATAGAATATCCCTGAATTAAAATGCAGGAACCTGTAAGAATATTCTATAGTGCGGTGCTTAACAAGGATCTTAATGGATTNGAATTAAAATGCAGGAACCTGTAAGAATATTCTATAGTGCGGTGCTTAACAAGGATCTTAATGGATTCAACATCACTTATTTAAGTTTCAATTTATTTGTTTGTATTTTGTAAGTTACACTTGCATTTACACTAACACATTTATAATATATGTATTTTATATTCGGTATAGNTTTGGTTCACCACACTGACATATGGTGTCGAGGAAAGGGGCGAACACACTGAGGGGCCGTACACACATTAAGCACAGTGTTTTTACTTTTCCATTACTGGTACACCAATTCATGTTTGTCTTTTCCTTTTCTCACAGCACACATGGTTCGGAGTCCAGACTGCCATTGTGACAGCTTTTGACATGGTAGTTGCACACTTGATTACGAATGAAAGAAACTACATAATTGGTAATAATGAAAAATTGTAATGTGCTACTTCTCGCCCAAGGAGAATTGCCACTGGGCTAGTCGAAGTTTTCCAAGTTTTGTTTTTTGGCAATT
>NQII01000040.1:1394696-1467504 GCA_002778355.1 Clitarchus hookeri
TATTCTCATTTTTCTATTTGTTCCCCTGGGATATTTGGGAATGAATTACTGTATTTTCCATTGCCTATTTTGCATTTCTGGGCCAAGGGTATTCCATATCTCGTATACATTTTAATGGATATGTATGAACAAAAAAAAATATCCCAAAATACATTATCTCCAATATTCCAAAAATGACCCATACTTTTTTTGGGATAAGGGTATGAGCCTACAGAATATGTGCCTGGCTTTTGAAAGAAAATCAAAGGATGGTTTGGGTTATCACATGCCAGTTTTCGAACGTATTATGGGGACCAGACAAGAACATTACCTGGCTCCTATAGATATTCTTAGGTTCTGTAACAATTATGACTTTTCTCAACACTCCAGATAACACAATAAGGCATGTATGATAATACTGCAGCGAAAAATTTCATTATGCTCCCAGTTATATGCTCAAGATATCTTGAGAGAGCCAAGCAATATCCCAATATCAATGCAAATATATCCAAGGGTTTTCCTCGGGATAACTTCGGGCTATGTTGGATAAACTACACAAGAGTGTCCTTGGCATTTTCCATGGATATTCTTTAATAATTTAGGCCTGTCCTGTGACACCTCTTATATTTCAGTTTTCAGTGTCATAGATACAAATATCAGACGGTCAAAATTTTTTAGGGAANTTTGAAAGAAAATCAAAGGATGGTTTGGGTTATCACATGCCAGTTTTCGAACGTATTATGGGGACCAGACAAGAACATTACCTGGCTCCTATAGATATTCTTAGGTTCTGTAACAATTATGACTTTTCTCAACACTCCAGATAACACAATAAGGCATGTATGATAATACTGCAGCGAAAAATTTCATTATGCTCCCAGTTATATGCTCAAGATATCTTGAGAGAGCCAAGCAATATCCCAATATCAATGCAAATATATCCAAGGGTTTTCCTCGGGATAACTTCGGGCTATGTTGGATAAACTACACAAGAGTGTCCTTGGCATTTTCCATGGATATTCTTTAATAATTTAGGCCTGTCCTGTGACACCTCTTATATTTCAGTTTTCAGTGTCATAGATACAAATATCAGACGGTCAAAATTTTTTAGGGAATTAATTAACTGCACTATTTAGGTCCAGTTCTACTACATCCTGTTAAACTTGACATGGTCGAGGTTACCCAGGGCTCGTGGATGCGTGGTTCACATCAATCGCTCAGTCAAAATTTAGCTGCCGGCTAGCACTGAATTTCGTTTTACTATTTCCGGTCAACGTATAGCAGGGACTTAAACTCCCAGTTGCTGGTTACTGAAAATGAACCAGGGGCTAGCTGTTCCAACTGGACATTGGGGAGAAAGAAAATGGCGTCGCATTTAGAATGCATGACAGAAATATGACGATAACGAGTATTTAAGTAATAATATGTAGAGTTGGGTGATTTTAAATACTCCCCCGGAATGCAATTATTTTCTCTTGTGTTCATGTTATAAAAACTACAATCTAATATCATTTTGATTTGACTACCGACAATGGAATTTTCTTTTCAAATATCATTTATCGTTTTGGATATTATGGTGCTGCTATCTTACATGTAACCAGGAACCACAAAACATGTAACAAGGTGGTTACCCAATGAATCAAAAGCGATGTTTTCCGAATGAAGAAAAGCTGTTCAGACATTGGCTAGTATTTAAACAATAAATTAAGTTCGTAACTTATAGTAAGAATAGCCCAATATCTAATTTTTAAGTTGCTTATACAATATTTTATTGATGGGTAATATTTTATTAAATGCAGATTAGAACTACACTTTTTCGTGATTTATGATGAATAGAAAGAATAAAAATGAAACAAAATATTATTTTTGTCAGAAATATATAAACATTTCACTTTTGCTTTTGGATATAGGAAGCTTAAATTACTAACCACACAATTACGGTATTATTAGAAGTGTTATTTATTTTAATGATGAATATGGAAAGCATAGAATATCCCTGAATTAAAATGCAGGAACCTGTAAGAATATTCTATAGTGCGGTGCTTAACAAGGATCTTAATGGATTCAACATCATTTATTTAAGTTACAATTTTTTTGTTTGTATTTTGTAAGTTACACTTGCATTTACACTAACACATTTATAATATATGTATTTTATATTCGGTATAGTTGGCAGTAATTTAAATTTTGTTATGTTGTCAACATTTGTATTTCCTCTTATTCAAAGCATGCTCCAGTTCTTGGTGTAGAAGAGGTTTTGAGATGATTTATGTTTGTTTTCCATATTGAATTTTTGTTGTGCAGTAATTGTTTACTGTGATAAAATATTGTAATGTGGTAAGTTGCAGTCGCATTTTTCTAGATGTTTATAGTATTACATATTTTAGTGCTGTGAAAGAATACCGACTGTTTTTTCGAAAATTCACTGGTGCTTCCAACAATGTACACCTGATGTTCGAAAACTACTGTTTCGGTTGTGTCTGGTTGAACTAATTGATCCACCAATTCAACCAGCATGAAAATCCAGTGAATCTGGTTGGTATGTATCAAAACATTAACCGATGAATTTTCGAATGCTACCTCTGAAAAATAAAATTTAACACTCCCTCGCTTCGTAATTTTTAAGCATTCATAAATATAGTAAAGTAATTCGTACGTCGAGTTTTACAAATGGGCAATGAAAATTGGAAAATTTTTTGCATATTTGTAAACTCTGGGCCTTCACCATCTTTGTGCTGGTCATCATTTAGTGTCAATAGTTTAAATATTCGTCTCTAACTTAATTTCTCTTTTCGTAGCCCAGAGACAGTGCCAGCACCGGTCCCACCAGCTCAAATGTGCCGGTACTCTCAACACTAGTAATTTTCATTGGCCTCATGCCAACTTTTTTTGGTGTAGGTAGACAGCACACCGAAGCTGTTGAAACTTTGTAAGTGCATTTTCGGAGGGTTTTATCAGTGAGTTAAACCAATCGGTCAGAACTTGTGTTTTATTTCACTGCTGGCCACTTCATGGCCACATTATTGGACATGAATCTTCTATCCTCTGTGCTACCACACCTCCCCAGGTAACTTAGTAACCTACTGTGTTTTTCTGGCATGTGAGATGGCTGTTAACAGTCTCACTCAGTACGTAGTGGCATATGAGGTGCCTACATCCTCATCTAGGCTGGCACATAGGAATATTTTAACAATACATCATCTGCATCTAGGGTTGAGTCCAGGAGCACCCATGTGGGCAGATGGCCAAGAAACCGAGAAGATTGTTTTCGCTCAACCGAGCGGGCGCCTGTAATAATTTTTCCTTTAATAATTTCCACCATCACCCTGACATGCGTGACCATAAGTCACAGTAACTTGCTACCTGCTCCTGATTCCACAACAGCCCATCAGTGTGTTAAATCAAGAAAGTTGAATGTCACTGTGTTCCAACTAAAACCATACAAAATATAATTTTATATATATATATATATAATACATTCGAACAAACATAGTCACAATTTTCCATAGTGATGGCATGTTAATGTTCATGGACGCCGGCAGCAGGGTGCAAGGAGGTGCACTTGCACCCCCCTGCCAAGAAAGTAAATACATAGAAAAAATAATTTTTTTTTATTAAGTTACTGTTTGAATAAAAACTGGAGGCGTCTAGGTTGCTGTCCAAATTTGTTCATCGCCTTGTCAATAAATTCAGTATCCTCCTCTATTCTTTTCCTGTGAACACTGAGCATGCACAGGCCGCTTAGACTCGCGTCTCCCATCGTTTAGCGATTTCATGTCCTGACACGTCGTAATGTGCTAAACGTATGTTCAATGCTACATGTTGTTGCTGGAATAGTTAAACCAATTTTGATTGCCTCACATACCGCTGGGTAAAACGGAGTGGCTTGAGCAATTACATCTGCGTATTCAACAACAAATTCATTAAAAACCGTATTATTTGCTTATTTGTCTTCATTATCTCGTGCCATGTGGTAGCCTCGGCAATAAAATTATGTAGAAGACCTCCGTAGAAGTTCTGTATATCTTCTGCTATCGCAAAAAATGCTGATTTTTCTAATTTTCTTATATTTTCTGGGTGAAGCTGCATAAGCGAAAATGCTATCTTGTGTGTTGAAGAAAATTTATTTTTTAGTGAAGAAATAATAGAATCTAAATATGGGATAAATATAGATATTCTGAAAAATGTAGAGTTCGGTGCGTCCTGCGAAAGTTCTTCTAAAACTTGTACAATAATCAGAAAGTTTTCAGAAAATTTTCTGATACTTTTGTACTTTGCTGTCCAACGCGTTTAACAAAATAGAGGTATATTTGGAATTTTATTCCACCGCAACGTACTCTCTCTAAAAAAATTTATAATGTCCTTTGTAGTCCCAGCAGTATTTCTCACTTCACTGACAGTATTCAGGTCATTAATGACAAGATTCAATACATGGCTTGCACAGTGGAAAAATAGGGCTGAAGGATATTTATCATTAATAATTTTCTGAACACCACCTATGTGACCTGCCATTGCAGCACACCCGTCGTATCCTTGGCCAACAAGTTTATTTAAATCAAAATTACAATCTTGCAGGAAGCGAATAATAGTTTCCGAAATGGCTTTTGCGTTCAATTCTTGTACCGGTACATATCCGAGGAATTCTTCACAAATTATTGGTTTTTTATCATCTTTATCATAACGTAGATAGCGAACACCAATCGATAATTGCTCTGTGCCACTAATATCAGCAGTCTCATCAGCCAAAACCGAAAAAGCCGAAGCATGTTTCACCTCCTCAATTATTTTGCTTTTCAGAACATCGGAACAAATTTCAATCAATTCGTTTTGAATTTGATGCGATATGTATAAGGAATTTTTTGCTCCTGATTCTAAATGATTCTTCAAAATCTCGTCTCCCGAGTCAACTCGAAAATGTAGCAGGTCTGTAAAAACAGAACCCTCGTCCACTTTCCCACGAAGTGGAAGGTCATGTCGCCCGCAAAATAAAATTGTTGATACGATAGATCGAAGTTTTAAACGATTTTCTTCAACTTCCTTGTGATATGCCGTATTTAAAGATTCATGAACGCTTAGTCCCCTTCTATCCATGATCTTTTCAAATTTATTTGACGAAGCCAGTGCGTCACAATGCCACTTACTTGTCGCATGAGACTGTGCAGCTTCATGAAACTTTTGATANGTGCGTCACAATGCCACTTACTTGTCGCATGAGACTGTGCAGCTTCATGAAACTTTTGATAATTGAGGCAAGGAGGAACTATAAACTGTCCTTGTAGACCGCTCTGCACTGGAGGCCGAAATAAAACATATCCTACACGGAGGCCCCTTTGCTATAGATGAGTAGGCTAACCACGGATATGTTGTAAGTCATTCATGTCGGAAAGCTCGTTTAGCATCAAGGTTAACGTCATTTTTAAAATTGTACGTTTTACTAGGGTTCCAAGGATGTCTTAGTAATTTCAAACATAGATTATCATTGACTTGATAACCGAGGCCCAAACACAACCCAATATCCAATAATGAATTAGTTGTGCTTCTGCTAGAAAAATCGAGCGATGCATCTGCTTGAAAATCTTTACGCGCAGAGCTGGTACCTTTAAGCAAAAATTATTCTTATATAATAAACAAACTAATCAATTAACACATTCAGAAAAAAAATCAAAAATATTTCATGAAATGATATGATGCATACTTTACCAATTTTTGTGATAACAAATCAGTTAACATTTAAGTAGCGATTTTAAAAGTTTTTATTAATTTATAAAGCTTTCAATTTTTAATGTAAATTTTTATAACTTCTATACATAATCATTCTAGAGAAAATAATACCAGAGTTTAAATAATGAATGATAAGTTGCAAATTTAGTTGAGACTTTTTTTTACTATGTTTCCTGGGTACTGGCTACTATTTTTTTCTTTCAGTGTAGTATAACAAAAATGTGAAGTATTTTCTATTATTATTTCGTTGTTTTTGAGTCTTATTTTCCTTTGTATGCGAATAATAAACAATAAATTAAATGATTTGGGTAGAAACACCAACACAACATACCTGGACTATCTAGTCTATATGTATCCGGCCTGGATGTCTTAATATGAGGTGAATCACTTTCATCAGAATGATGATTACATTTTTTTACACAAAAAAACGTCTTATGTCACTCATAACTTGAACAAAAATTAATAAGCTACACAACAAATTACCTAAAAAGGACTGTAAATAGAGTCGCTGTTTAAGCAGATTTATTACAGACAACTGATTTGCGCACTATCGACTACAATTATTAATAAGCACAATTAGAACAGCGTGAACTAACGCGGTCACAGGCGGGAAATCACCCGCATCCATTGCGTGGCAGCGGGGATTCCCCGAGCAATAATGCCAACCATCCAATACAGAGATTAAGTATGTTTTCGATGAGCGAAATATATTCAATCAAATACCAGCGCGATTTTAATTTGACATTACATTTATCTACATAATATACATGTATAATTCTATATTTTATATTAGTTAATAGTATAATGTGTAGATGCAGATGCACCTCTCTGAAAGTAATCCTGGCGGCGCCCATGTTAATGTGCATGTAAAGTGTGGTCATTTCAGGTACTGGTGGCTGGCATTCCATTTGTCGATCACGATGCCCCGGGTCGCTCTTTCTGCTCCTTCCAAGTAAAAGCTGTGAGGGCGTATTAGTGCTAAGTAAGTTTGGTATAGTTTTGCTAATCTGGGAGGTTCACCATATTTATTGTCTACAGTGTCTACTAAAATGATTGCACTTAATAATATTTTTTGACTGGGTTTCAAAGTGATAATGCTCTGTGGTGTAAACAATTAAATAAGATTTTAAAATAACATTTAATGTAAGGGAAAATGTCTCAATAGATTAAAAGCTTGTAATTATTTCAATCAATTTATATGCGAAGCAGATTTTTAAAATTATTAGCTTAATTTTGTAAGTACATTTTCAGTTTAATTTGTGAAAAATAATGGCACATAGAAAGGATTTAATGTCTGCTACAAGTCGTCTGCTTTATCTGCCACATTTTCTTTTGAAACAAAAAAGGTCTTGAAGGCTTTATATTAGCTACAAAGGGTTGAGCGATTCTTTTTGACCTGTGTCATTTGATTCCATCTCTCGCAACTCCCGAGAAGCGAAAAAAACTGTGCCGAATGGAATAAACCTAATCTCTTTGCCCGTAGAACTTAAAGATAATTTCTCATTGTAAGAGACATTGATGGCACTGGCAAATACATATTACATTATATTATAAAAAAATATGTTATCTACACACACATACACACACACACACATATATATGAGATTGCATTCGTTAAAATATGTGAGGTTTGTAGTTAACCATATGTCGGGACTCAAAAGTAATCCCTTCAAAATGTTTCTGCAAGATATACGTGTTCCAACAGTAACTTTATCACCAATATTTAGTAACTACGAAAAACCTTCAGTGTGTTTTGTAAATAATGTGTTTGTGAACAGCTTCTGTAATGTTTAAAATATGCGTGACATAAAAAAAAACCATTTTACTCAAGATTTTAGGTATTGAAAATCCAATGTAGCTACGAACAGCAACTTATTTATTTTGTTTCGTCTTTGCGATATTTTTGACGATGCATTACCAGTAACTTGTTACATAGTACATATCATCAAATCTGAACCAATTATGGCAAATGGACCCTAGGGTAAATTATAAATGCTTGTACTACTGAAAACTGTGATATGGAATGTTCTGCTAACTATTATAACACCAATGATGTGCACATAATATGGATTTTATGGGTCCCGCCTGCCTGGCGCTCGAACTACGTTGCAAAGTGTTTGAAATCCATTTTTTTTTTACGAAACTGTAAAACGTGTATCCAATTTGCTGGTCTACGAAAAGAACACACACTTACTTTTAAGATGTCACACACATTGAAAACACAATTTCAGAGCACTCAAATATGGTTAAAAATGGCCTTTTTGAAAATACCGTATCTCAAAATATACACATTGTATACACAAAAGTACTCGAGAGGCATGCCCTAAATCTTGCTACAGACTTTCCACCAATAAAATGATAGGGTCACCGTTTAAGTCCCATAGGTGCACACAGCACGACGAGAACACTGCACGCCAGCTCAGAGCCATGCTCGTAGCAGCGATGGTGCACTTATATCACGTACAAGTGTAGCCCATATAGCTCTTACGCTTCTCGGCCTCATATGCGGAAAAAATCTCCAAGCAGGCAGGCTTCTTAATGTATAAACCAAAGGAGGTATGTGAAGTCAATCATTTTGGTTTGAGTGTTTCCAGTGCTAATGTGTTTTAAGACTGCAAACGAGAACAATTTAGCTACCATGAAATATTACATACATCTGTGTACAAATATATGCAGTATTGTGCATGTCTGCCAAAACAATTTATTTTCAGGATAAGCGGGGTTTACAATCAAAAAATTATGGGTTAAGAATTATGCAGTAACAACAGTTCTCGCACCCGGAACTACGTTATCTGTATTTACGATTCTCGATTCACATAATGATTCTTAAGCCCAGCCAATGAAAACTTGCGATAAGCCTGTCCTGTTTACATGTGTTCCTAACTTAACCTCGCATAACACATCTATATTTATGCCAATCATACTTCAAAGCTGACTTTTTGTAGTAGAGACATTTATTTTTGTGAACAAATATCATCATAATCATATGCATACTCATGCCTTTTAAATAGTGTTTATATTTGCATTACTTTAAATAAGAGTTTCCTGCCAAAACACCAACTGCTGTTCTGATTTGTCGTCGCCTCATAAGTTTTGCTTAATATGTAACATATAATTATCTTTTTTAATGCTTAAGAAAATACCAACAATGCATACGAACTGCTAAGTTATATTGGAAACCAACATATAACACATTTTCGGTTCTTCTGTTCATTTCTTAACGCATCATTTAATGCTTTTTTTCTCTGTTGTAAACCCAGATTAATGTCTTCTAAGGAACATCACATAATATGTAAGGGCATCATAAATATAGATAACATTGTAATTAGTAATTATGTATACAATAAGTAGACTGCCAACTGATATGAGATGGGTACGCAACAGTGCATGTTACTTACATTACCAGGTATTAAGACTGCATGCACACATTTTTCTATGGTCTAATTTACATTTTTATATGGCCTAATTTGTATACTGCTATTTAGCTGTGTTTTAACAGTTTCCATGGAATCAACTGGCAAAAAAAACGTAGATTTGTATTGTTTTGGTTATCACTCTGAAAACCCACTCATTGATCTGACTCTTTAGATTTGATACTTGTATTGTATTACAATTTAAATAACCAGTCTATGCCATACATACTTTAGATCAGATACTATATATTCTACTGTACAGAGAAACATATATTTGTGTATATATAATTTTGTTGACAATATTGGTAAATATTTTGGTAATTTAAAAAAGTTTTGGAAGTCCCAAATAATTTTTTTTAAATATCTTACAATGCATTTATAATACCTGAGATAATTTTCTTTAATTTCAGAAATTGTGTACTGTATGTTTTATAATTTTCAATAATTTAAAGTGTTTTTGTTATTTCTGACACCTTCTTTATTGTACTTAAAGTTTGACAGAGATAAGTGTATATGTTAAGTCACTTATTTCACCTATCAGCATTTGTAATCTAGCTTAGGCTTGTAAAATAAAGCTAAAATTATGAAATTTTAAGTTTAACTACTGAGTAACAGGTTCAGGAAGCTAATTATTCTTAGAGGCTCTGTGTTTTAGCAAGGGTTTTGTAGCTCGACACTCTCTAAGTGACAACGATATCAGTCGGTAATCTAGGATAAGGGCTCTGTCTGATTTTGCTCAATTTGCTAGACTGGCCATCCTAATTTGTAGGCAGGAATGGAAGACAGCCATCTCAAGTCGTAAATTTGAGCTGGCAGTTTGAAGAGGCCAAAAAAGGACCTGATTAATTTTTGAATGTATTTTGTTGAAACTGATCGCCTACCGAAGCGTCCAGGGATGTTGTCGACCGATGCTACCACTTAAAATGATGTAAGATTGTCTAGGAGATTCATCATCTGCAAAATATTTCAAGTTGTATCAGAACTTTAAATTTCTTTAATTATTTATTTAGGTGATTTCAATATGAAAAATTATTTGTACCATAAATTGGGGCGAAATTGATCAGCAAGGGTGAGATTGATCACATGAACACATGTTAAGGCCAGGCACATATGTGGGGTTTAAATTATCAGCAGGGGTGAGATTTATTACATGAAAGTTTTCTGTACATGTTTAGGGGAGGTACCATTTCTGACATAATTATTTATCGAACATTTCCATTAGTTCAATCTCACCTCTGCTAATCAATTTCACCCCTCTTCATGGTTATGCAAGACATCTCCAGTAATAATGTTTTCCAGACACATAGTGGTTACTGGAATAAGTANCATTATTTATCGAACATTTCCATTAGTTCAATCTCACCTCTGCTAATCAATATCACCCCTCTTCATGGTTATGCAAGACATCTCCAGTAATAATGTTTTCCAGACACATAGTGGTTACTGGAATAAGTATAACTACACTCATGCTTGCTAGCCGAGACAATGAAATATTTGAATACTCAACTTACTTTAACTTCAAGGCCTATAGTTTCACCATCATTAAAAATGCGAATTTGTTGTATTTCATGATTTGGTATGACTATGTAATGGTTTTATTTATATGTACACCTTTTATGTACAACTCTTAATGGTATCTATTTGTAGACCTCCCAATGTTTGGTATTTAGGATCAATCTAAAAATGAATGGGAAAGTGTTCTGGGAAATCACTAAACAGTGTCAGCATATCGTTGTAATTCTTAAAATCGGCCATTTTTTTTTTTAAACAAAAGGGCGAACTTTTGAAATGGGTTATTTAGGGTCTGTATAATCTACAGAGTAAGGTCCCATCCACTATCGACATGGCTTAAATAACATTACTTACAAAGCATACCAAGCGAAAGGGTCTATCTACAAGCAGGATTAACACGAAAGAAAAAACTCTTTTCTCAACAATTAAAAAGAGCAAACAAATAGGAAATAATATTTCCAGTGCAAGAATTTTTATATGCAGAAGATGGCTACAACAGTTTTTATGACATTACAAATTCTCATTGGCCGACGTTAAAAACTTGGCATAAGATACACAAAGATGATTATCTTAACGCCAAGTCACGCAAATAACTCCAAGAAAGTCACACCAAATACTAGTTGAGGACATTGCAATCTCAAATATAGGGTTTTAATTCTTTATGCTATGCATGTTAAGCCCCTGCTACAATAAATGTGTCCTCTGTCGTCGGATGTCCTTGTCCTCTGTCCTCACAGATGTTACAAGACTCACACACAATTTTGCTGCTACAGTAGATGTCAGAAGCTGTCCAACAAGTAGATTTAGAAAACTACTAACAGGTAGCAGTAAATACTTAGTGCCATTTTGTTAATTTTTGTTTGTTTTGATTCACTAGTATTTGCCTGGTATAATTTTGAGTGTGTTGATTTTGACAGGTTGTCATGGACTCATGAGCTGGGAGAAGTGAGGTTAGGTTTGCGGTACAGGTGTTATGGTACTTACAAGGATGGAAAAAGGCCCCAGAGTATGAGATACTCATCCAGGGATGGGTCAATCACCCACGTGGCTTCTCCTGAGCTCACCCCGTGCTACGAGTTGACATCGTCGGTGATGTTGTTAAGCCATGCCTATGCCTACCTATGAGGGTGTAGGCCCTCTAGTACACCTCTAATTATCATGTGAGACTGTTAAGTGGCCATCTCACATGCCAAAAAAAAAATACATAAGCCATATTCAGGGGTGCGGTGCACCAGTAGGTGGAAGACCCAAAGTTATGTTATGCGGCCATTAGTGAAATGAAAACAAGAGATCACTTGCACTTCTGGAGGGGGTGACTGCTGCATTCGGGCCGACTGTCCCCAGTAGAGGGCATGTCGAAGCTGCACATTTGTAGCAGGACGAACAGGGTAAGGGAGGAGGGACACAGCACACATCATACACCCCTCCTGGAGGCAGTCCGTCCACTGCAGCCCATTGGTCCCTGCTGCACAGCTAGTTGTAGCAGAAGGGTGGTCGATGTGGCCCTCGCCGAGGCTCAAGGTGGTATGGGCCTCGGGTGCGGTGTGGATGTGGGGAAGCGGGATGGTAGCTTCACTAATGTGGTGCTGGAACAGCTGCCGAGGAAGGCTGGTGTCCTCTGCATGCCATGCAGGATGCATGCAATGGATGATGGAGATGTTTTTCAGTGGTGGAGGGAGTGTAGCACTCTTCCGACTCGGTCTTGTCACTGCTGCTGCTGGTAGAGATGTAAGGTCTGCAGCAGGGCTGCACAAGGCACTGGGTGAGTGGTTNCAGCTGCCGAGGAAGGCTGGTGTCCTCCGCATGCCATGCAGGATGCATGCAATGGATGATGGAGATGTTTTTCAGTGATGGAGGGAGTGTAGCACTCTTCCGGCTCGGTCTTGTCACTGCTGCTGCTGGTAGAGATGTAAGGTCTGCAGCAGGGCTGCACAAGGCACTGGGTGAGTGGTTAGGAGTCCCCAATATGCAGTGGAGGTGTGCCCGCTGCTGACTCGCTGGAGATCTCGCTCGTCGTTATGGATGCCGCGCATCTCTGCGGCATCGCGGCATCGCTGGTTATGCGAGACGCTGGTGGGAGCATGATCCCAGCAGGCGCCCCTTGTGGCGAGCAGTGGGCAGCATCGGTTGAGGCCAGCATTGTGACCTAGGGTGTCGCAATGCTGGATATTGCGACATGAGGCATCGCTGGTCCAGTCTCAGGCGTTGTGACAATGGCAGAGACACTCAGGGTGTCTGTTGATGACCTGCTGTCTGCGGGTCCCAGGGGCGTTGGGATGCCGGGCATATCTGGTGCATCGGTCACCGTGTGATGCCGCAGAGCATCTGCAGGGGTGGCATCGGGGAGGCCGTCGGCATAGCGTAGATTGTCCCTGTGGACTGGTATGCGGTGCCATATCCCCATGCACACTAGGAACGTGGCCTTGCTTTGGCAACTAAGGATAATATGCAGCCTGCTCCACTTAGGTGCGAGACCAGTGCAGAAGTTCTTAGATGCCATATATAGATAATGCGACAGCATGTAAACCATCTGGCCTAGCTGTAGTTGAGCAGGTGGACGTGTGTTGGCAGGCCATGTTTTTTTGTGGTTGTGCGCTTGCCTGCTGTAAGGCACACTCACTTTGGCGCCACTGTGCTCTGCTGCACTCGGGGCCACTGATCTGGCAATGGGGCGCGTGCGCGAACTCCCTTGGAAGCGAGAGTTGACGACCTTGGAGCAACTCTGCTGGGGTTTTTTTTCCGGTGGCGAGGTTGGTACGTCGGCCCAGGATGCGTTATTATCACCCACGTGCAAATGAAGCGAAGTTTTGAGCTCTTGGTTTCTTCTTTCTGTTGGGTTGGCATGTGGATGATAAGTAGCAGTAGTATTATTCACACCACCCCACCTTATGCAGAACTCGCGTCACTTAAGTGCGGTAAACTGGGCACTATTGTCTAAAAGCACTGTGTGTGGGTATCCCCATCGTGGGAAAAATTCAGTTTCGGTTTTGCTATGCACTTCACCCATGTTCTGGATATTGCGTATGCCTCCATCCATCTAGAGAATAAGTATGTTACCACCGGTACAAATCTCTTCACTGTAGCAATACGAGGGTACGTTTCCATGAGATCTAGGGCAACTGTCTCAAAGGGTTCCGTTGGCAGCCATGGTGCCTGTTGTTGCATGCCATCAGTGCGTCGGCTTTTTAAAAAATTACATGGCACACACACACACATATTTACAAGTATCACCAAAATGCCTGGCAAATAAAAAGTCTCTGCACATTATGCTGGTTTGCAGTGGTCTGCAGTTTCAGTGTGATACACGAACTGTAATACTACATCATGGGCTTCACATGGTACATAAGTAGTCCAATGTTCACTTGTGTTTACATGGGATTCTATGTGGCCATCTACAATGCGCCGTCTCTTGTTAGTTGTGGCACAATCCCCTATCCACTTGCGTATTACTGGGCATGACTATTGCACCTGTATTATGCCCGCATACACGTCAATGAGAGTGGGATTCTGAGAAGTTGTAGTCAGCTGCGCGCACATAATGGTACATTCAGCAGAGCAGGGGGTCAGGCGGAGAGAGGGGTAGGATACTCTCCCACTCTTCCTCATTGCGCACTATTTTCTCGCCCGGCGACCTTGAGAGCATCTCAGCCAGCTGAATTTCTGACTCCAGCACATGTTGTACTTCGAAGTCAAGACTGCAAAAAAAGGCCCAGCATGTAAGCTTGCCACAAACTTCCTTAGTATTGTGCAGCCAGACTAGACACATATTGTCCATGAGCAGAGTAAATCGCTGGTATTCCACGAACTGCCTGTATTTGTGATGGACTAAACTAAAGCTTAACACTCCTGCTCGTTTACGTCGAAACTGCATTCTACTGGTCTGAATTTGGCACTACTGTAGTCAACAATGCATTTATTGCCATCACCACTTAGCTGAAATAACATGATACCGAGCCCGCATTCATTCGAGTCTGTTAGCATGTACAGATTACAGCTCGGGTGGTGGCGTGGAAGTGCAGGGAAGTTTTGGAAACTGGCTTTAGTGTCTTCAAAACTTTCTGAATGTTCGTTTTTCCATTTGAATTTCTGTGATGGTTAAAGTAGGGTTACCATTTTCATCAACAAGGTGGCCCAGAAATTGGATGCATGCTTTGCTATGTTACACATTTTGTTGGCGCAAGTGAGACAGTTAATAGCGATGTGCTCATGTACGAGTGACAATAGACGCACGTGGTCTTCCCATGATTCAGACCATACCACTATANGCTATGTTACACATTTTGTTGGCACAAGTGAGACAGTTAATAGCGATGTGCTCATGTACGAGTGACAATAGACGCACGTGGTCTTCCCATGATTCAGACCATACCACTATATCATCAAGATAAGCCATCGTAAACTGATATATGTAGCCATCGAGCACATGCACCATCATTCCTTGGAATGTAGCTGGAGCAGTTTTCAGGCCAAAAGGCATGACCCGGAACTGGAAGCAACATCCATTTGGAGCTGTGAATGCTATTTTATTACGGTCTTCTTGCTTTACTGGTATTTGCCAGTAACTGCTGCGGAGATCTAGAGACATCAGAATTTTTGCACGGCTAAGGCTGTTAAGCGCGTCTTTCACATTGATGAATGCTGGTGGAGCATTTTCAGTAATAAGGTTAAGAGGCCTGAAGTCAATACAAAACCCCCATGTTCCATCTTTTTTAGGAGCTAAAGTGATAGAGGAATTGAAATAACTATCAGTGTGGGCTCAATGATACCTTCGTCTAGCATTTCTTGTATCTGTTCCTTAATTATCCGGTGTTAGTGATGTTTGTTATGGCGAGGTGTAGTGTACACTGGTTTGGACTGTGTTAATGAAATGCAACGTTCTGCCAGGTTATTGCAATACAAGGGGTAGGCGGCAGCTAAAACATCACGGCACCTGTTGAGCAGGAGTTTTATTATACCACGCTACATGGGCGGCACAGCGTGGTCTAGATCATCCAGAAGCATGTCCAGTATGATTTTATTTTATTTGTTTTTTGAATCAGTGGTTCGTGGGTCCAAGTTAAAACAGTCGGGCGTTCCTTTTGACCGAAATGATTTCTCCTAGCAGTGGGTTCCACTATGGTGTTTTGCTCCTATAACCACGATATTCCGAGTATTGTATCCTCGTGCAAGTCGTGCGAATCAGAAGCTGTTGTGATCGTTTCAATGTCCCTAAAAAGCACTGTTATTTTCACTACCCCTATGGTTTCACCAGTATGAGGTTTGGTAGCTAGCTGAACAGTTTGGTTCGCTGGTTTAATTTTGCACACATCTACCAAATTTACACATACGAAATTATGAGAAGCTGCAGTATGAATTAAGGCATGGCACTGTTGGTTATTCAAAATGACTGGAATGCGAATGACTTGGTTTTTGTTACTGCAAATTTGAGAAATAAGTACCTGTTGTAGAGTCTATCCA
Source organism: Clitarchus hookeri (assembly GCA_002778355.1). Taxonomy (NCBI): domain Eukaryota; kingdom Metazoa; phylum Arthropoda; class Insecta; order Phasmatodea; family Phasmatidae; genus Clitarchus; species Clitarchus hookeri. The sequence goes on from NQII01000040.1 coordinate 1,410,779, forward strand.
GGGTCAATACTGATTTCCTGGGGGTAGGTGACATCTGGCCTCTTTACCTCATCCTGTCTTTTGCCGACTTCGGTTTCCCGTCATTTGGCAGTTTAGGGCAGTTCGGACACTCATCATGCCAGTGCATNTCCTGTCTTTTGCCGACTTCGGTTTCCCGTCATTTGGCAGTTTAGGGCAGTTCGGACACTCATCATGCCAGTGCATGCATTGGCCATCACAGAATCAGCAGGCAAATGGCAGCTGTCCACGTCCTGAGCAGTTTTGAGCTTGGTTCCTTAGGTTCTTTTTCTCCGAACCAGGTCCATCACTAGGGGGTGTAGTTTTCGGATGTTTTGAAACTTTTTCAAAGCTTTAAGAGTCCATGTACTTCACAACTGGTCCCCACTTTACCTCGTATTCCTGGCACCAACGCGGTTGCGCGAGGTCGCGATGCGGTGGCCCAGATGTTGATGCGGAAGTCTGTTATAAAAGCACTATAGTGAACACGAAGTGATCAACCAAATTTTGGATGTCTGGGACGAGTGCACCATGGAATTCCGCTCGCACTGTTCCCGCCACTACTTCCAGTACCTTTTTTGTTGACATGTGAGGGCGGTGAGGGGCTGGAAGCGGTGTGGCCCGGCATGAACACCGGTGCCGCTGCAGAGACCACATGGTTGTGTTGTTGTGGCCTGTGTGGGCGTGGCACCATGCAGTCGAATGGCCATGTGGAGGAGCAGCGTGGAATGCGCCGCTGGAGGGGCAGTGGGGAAGCTCGACCATGTGGGTCCTTGAGTGAGCGAGGCAGTGACGGTAGGCTGAGCTGCGGCATACACTGTTGACAGATGAAACACTCTTTCCAGGGATCACACTACTCGCTCCAGTTGACACACTGTCGATGGACCTGCAGCTCACAGCTGTCACAACACATGAACTCGGTGCTCCTTCCCTGACAGTAGGCTTGTTGACACCGCTCACTCTGGTTGTTTTGGTTNTGTCACAACACATGAACTCGGTGCTCCTTCCCTGACAGTAGGCTTGTTGACACCGCTCACTCTGGTTGTTTTGGTTTTTTAGTGTGGCAAAAATGTTGCTGGTTGGCTTGTTGTAGGTACAACAGGTGGGCATTGTGTCTCCTGACACTGCACGCACTGCAAAAAGTTATCTGTGTTGACAGTGGCAAGTTCTTGCTGCATCACGCACTTGTTGTGGTACACTCAGCAGCAACGAGTGCATGCAAGGGTGGCTTGGCTAAGTCCGTCACACCAACACACATTGATGCATTTTCTAATGGTTCTCCGAAATTTGGTCGGTGCACTAGTTTAAAGTTCATGGCACATTTGCAGCTCGCTGTGTCACGGACAGGGTCGATAGTACCCCAGACCTGATGAGGTCTCACACAATGATCACACAAATCGGCCGTTTGGCATGCAGTGGTATCTGCCACAGCCTCGGAGCACAGTAAACTTTTGATTTGGTAAGTGTCCTCGCGTAGTCGCTTAGCTTCCACGGGTTGTCACATTGACAGGTGCTAGTTTGAAGCTGCAATAATGTAAAAGGATATGGGTCCGGTAGTGGGCGCACACACTTCAAGCACAGTCGTTTCACTATTCCGTTGGAGGTATGCCAGTCTATCAACCTGCTGTCACATCGTGGTTGGTGGGGAAACTCAATTGCGCCCAGCTGATCTTCACCAAGGGTCAACAAACCAACTGGCCTGTGGCTGCCTCCCCTGCACCGTGCATGAGAGGGGTAACCCACCCGAGCAGATGTAGGGGTGGGGCATCTGGCATGCACACTGCTAGCTGTCGCCTCCTCGTTTCGCCCAGTGGGGTGAGAGGAGGTGATTGGTGCTCCTCAAAATGAAGGTGTTTTGTCCCGTTACCATTGTGGAGCTAGTTGGTTTGTGGTGGCCATGATTCTGCTGATTTTCCTATGCTTGTGCGATGTTATTGCTGATTGGCATTATAACAGTCTCCTTCGGCATGGAAATTGGAAATTTGGGGTGCAAGAATTTTTGCCAGGAATTTTGAGAGGTTTGCGAAAAGAAATACAAGGTTTCCACAGGAAAATTGGACACATAAAAATTGGACTCCCAATAACAAGGAAATGTTTACACACTGAGGTTAGGTATAGGACAGGTTTTTTGTGATTAATAAATTTAATTGGTAATAAATTTGATATGCAATATAATTTAAATATGCCACGGGGCTGTCNTAAATTTGATATGCAATATAATTTAAATATGCCACGGGGCTGTCTCTCCCAGACTGTTGCATGTACATTGGGTTTGTTTACATTTTAGCATTTTAATTTTAATTAATGCAAAAATCACTTGGACCCTAATTGATGGAAATTTGAGGGTGACAACAGATCACTAGCGGTGGACGAGTCCACAATGTCCTCAGGAGAGGTGTGGGTAGCCATCCTCGAGTACATTATTTACAAAGCCTGTTTTACTGGGGTGCAAAAATATGGGGTTTGTTAACATGTTATTAAAGCCCAAAAACTACTTAATACTTTGCACATTCACACTACACGCACAACACATGCACGNTTTGTTAACATGTTATTAAAGCCCAAAAACTACTTAATACTTTGCACATTCACACTACACGCACAACACATGCACAGGGATGTAAACAGTGAATGGAGAGGGTACACGAGGGTCTTTGTGAAAACTTTAACCACTTTCTCTCCCTCGCTGCATTCATTTCCTTGGCAGCATTCTTACTGGGGGCGTCTCTTGGCAGTATTGGTCGGCTCGAATTAACACACCCTCAAAAGATCTGTCTTGAGGGCATGAAGGCGGGACGGTCACCTGACTCCAGCAGTACTCAGGTGGTCGCAGAGGGTTGGTGCACTCCGGTGCACATCGCCAGTGTAGGAGTCGTGGAAGGGGTACCGTCGCATTCGGGGCGACTACCCTCAGTAGAGGGCACGTCGAAGCTGCGCTGTTTTAACAGGGCGGACTGGCTAAAGTAGGAGGGATGCCGTACACATCAATTTAAAGGTGATTTTGATTATTATAGTAGTTTATACATTTTGGTTATCGGTTAAACGAACATATTTACTTAAAATTCGCATTGCATTGTTTATCCACAATTAAATTTATTTAAAATTTTGCATTTTTAAAATTTTTATATTTTATTGAATATTTCAGGCCGCAAGTACATGACACATATTTACAATTCGTCCTGATCGGCAACGGCACACTCCACATTCGCCTCTATGTCGATGTTTACAAATGTTATTTTTTACTATTACAAATTGCATGTGGATTTTGCCTGTGAATTATTTTTCTTATTCTTCCATGAAAGATTTGTGGACAGTGGACAACCTAAGACAGAGGACAACCGAAAACAAACAATTTAAAATTGACCAATTCGGCCACAGACTGGGTNCTGTGGACAGTGGACAACCTAAGACAGAGGACAACCGAAAACAAACAATTTAAAATTGACCAATTCGGCCACAGACTGGGTACAGAGGACATGCAAGAACAAGCGAGGACATGGCTCGTGATGTCACATGATCANATGTTATTTTTTACTATTACAAATTGCATGTGGATTTTGCCTGTGAATTATTTTTCTTATTCTTCCATGAAAGATCTGTGGACAGTGGACAACCTAAGACAGAGGACAACCGAAAACAAACAATTTAAAATTGACCAATTCGGCCACAGACTGGGTACAGAGGACATGCAAGAACAAGCGAGGACATGGCTCGTGATGTCACATGATCACGTGGGCCAATCAGTGCTCTTGACATCAGAGAGAACCGAGGACCGAGGACATCCGAGGATAGGGGGCATGGTAATTTTAGCAGGTCCCTTATGTGCGCCATGTCGATTTTAGACGGGGTTTTACTTCGAGACTGACATGAGGGGAAGGGTTACGAACATCAGGAACAATGTGGACTAAAAATGTAAACAAATTGGCATCGTAGAAATGGCGAAAACAAACCCTAATTACACCAGCAATAAACTAATACCATGAATGAGGAAAATTCAAGAGAAAACAATGGGTCCTAAACTATCATGAATTAGTTCAACATGCCACCATAACATAACTCCTAAAATGAGCGATACACTTAGACATTGGTTGAATAGCTATTTTAAAATTATAATATCCCAGAATAATCGCAAGTAACTATTTTTTCTATGCCAACTATTGTACTTTTCCGTTTGCTTAAAGAAACCATTGATTCTGCTGTGCCAAAACACAATAACCGAAGTAAAAAAAAATCATAATTCCAAACGCATCTTTTTAAGAAAAGCCTTAATTCGTAAGAATTACTGTCTATTTTGTCAGATGTGTTCGGTTAATCCCTACAATGCTTTCCTTGCATAAATGTTTGAATCACAATCGCGATACTATTTTCACCTCACTGCAAATGCAAAATTGTATTAGTAGTACCAACCCATACAATGTTTTACTTCTATTCAGTATTTTAGGCATAGTTACTTACAGTAGTCACAACCCTCAGAAAATTTTTGGTGTACACTGTAATAAAGATTATTTCTAACAAGCAATTTTATATCATCCAGTAAAAGTTACATTGTTAATATTGGGTCGAAAAAACAAACCAAACATAAGATTAAACATAAATTAATTTAATTGTTATTTTCAAATAGATAATCAAACAAAAGTACACAGTGCTTTTGAAATTCATGCACAATTATAAAAACTACCACCTTGATATAATGGTATTACAATTTTTGCAATATTTTGTTTTGAGGTTATACATACTAAATGTTATATTTTCACTTAACCTATGTATTCATTAAATTAGGCCTATTTAATTTTGAACCCCTCTGCAGGATAACTAAGCTGTGTTTGTTTTGGTAATATAAATTTTAAGGTTGTCACCCTTTTATTTTAAGGTTAGTCAGATCAAATTCCATGTTTAGTATACATATATTTATGATGTTCCAAAGGTAACATTTCAGGGAAATAATTCAGAACCTTGCACGTAGAAGTGATGGGGCTTTAGATACGCATGTCGTGTTAGGAGTGCCCAAGTCACAATAGTTCAGTATTTTTCTCATTGGGGTTAATTACATATAACTGTATCTCTCGCGATGTTAAGGTCTGTGACCTTTTCCACGATGCACAGATTATGTTTTACCACATATAAATTAAACATCTGCATCTTTCTTGATGCTGCAATATAACCTGCAACATGTTGGAGGCATCCTTCTCAGCAGCAGGCTTTACTATTACATAAGCTAGGTTTATTCAGTCTGCTAGGGCTTATTATGACTGTTATGTTATTAAGGATCATGAACAGCCAGAAGAGGTCCCACAAGGCACTGAGAAACGTATGCCTCGTCAAATGCAGCCGGCCAGCATGTCACATCATTCTGTCGCCTTCAATGAACAATTAACCACACAATTTTAATTTCTACCTGCCTGACATTTTGCTTATGTTTATATTACTTGCCTTGAATGAGAAGAAAACTGGAAATTCTAGGTAGCCAGTAATTGCACCGCAGTGGTAATGGAAAATTACTACGCCTGTTCACCCGGCATGGCAAAAATATTGCCCAAATAATAGTATGAGATAAGTATGAAGAATTTTACGTTTAGAAAGCAGAAAATACCACATAAGACTTTGCTACCATCTGCATAAAATGGTTCGTGTCCCGAATCCGGCGTGGAATCAGGACGATGTCCGGCATAGCTTCCGCCTGGGTGAATAGCCTTCTCAACACTGACGACTGCAGGGGTGTGCTATAACCTTCGCCATTGCCGAGCGAAAATGACATCATACTGACCGACTACAGTGCGCCAAGTGTGGTGTGGTCGTTCCCGACAACTACGCCACTGCCTTGAAAACGAATGAAGTCTACTGTAGAATTAAATTGAATTTTGTATTTGATTTTCGTGTTCATCCTTACATCATTCTTGGTTCGCTCGTACACGTAATTGTATAAAATGGCTATACATTGTGAGTAACCGTCAGTCATGTCGATAACGCTTACCTTGACGAGTGGGTAGCACCGAGCTGCGTGCGGTACATTTTTCGCCACTCGACCTGGAGGGGGAATGGTGCATAGGCCTTGTCGATTTTCAAACTTACAATGCGATAGCGAACATCGATGAAAAAAATTCCAAGCTGTACCTCGTAAAAAGTGGCCGAGCAATATGCTGCACGAATTTTAGCCTATGTTCCCTCCAGGTTTTAAACTGGTCGTAGAACCGCAAAGCATCATTTATGTTCCGGTCGTCGCGAAGAGAGTACACGAGGTGGCAGTGACAGTCGTTGACCAGCACGGAGAGTTGGTGAACTTTCGAAAAGAAGAGATCACCCTATGCCTGCAATTGTGAAGATGGGAATAAGATCTACATCGACCAGAAGCAATAAAATAAAGTGTCGTGCAAAACATGCAATCAGTACACCACAGGACTCCAAGGAGATAACATGCTCCCGAGCGAGATTTTCCTCCACAGTCTTGGCTTCAAATTCAATCGTCATGGAAGATTACATAAACATCGAAGAGTCAGTGGTTTTTGAAGACAGTGTAACAAAGGTGGAACTTCATGCAAATCAGCCTTTCCTGATCGAACCATACACACTACCATCGGAAGTTCGGATAGAGTTCCAACACCAAGATATCTGCTCTCTTCCTTGCCAGTCTTTCCTGCGAATTAGGGGGACTCTAACGAAAGAAGATGGGTCCAATTCAGTATCGACGAAAATAACGAGCAATGGAATTCTTCATTTAATCGATCGCATCATGTATTTCTCAACGGTGTCGAGGTGGACCAGTCACAAGATGTGGACATAACCTCAACGATCGAAAATTACCTATAACTCATGCCAAATGAGCTATTTGCAGCCAAGATGGCAGGCTGGGGGATCGAAGATGACTACAGTGTTCCTATATACTCTGGAGGAAAGTTAGAAGTTCGCACCCCTCTCTCCATACTATTGGGATTTGCCAAAAACTACAAACGAATTATCTTCAATTCGAAGCAGGAACTGGTTCGGCTTCTAACTTATGTGCATGCAGACACCACCGTGGGCACGGGAGCAAACCTGGAGACAGTGGCACTGAAACTATAGTCTATCGAATGGATGCTGCCTCATGTGCAGTTGAGCACTGCTGAATCTATAAAAATGTTGCAGAATGTGGAAAATGGTAAAATATCGATGTGGCTTTCAGGTCATGGAGTCTAGAGATAAACCCTGGATTGCCAGCAAGCCAGCACATCAACTTGATAGTGAAATCCAGCTTTGCTTCTGATAAACCGAGGTACATCATCGTTGGGCTATAGACCGGAGGACAGCATAATGTGAGAGTGTATCTGTTCGCAGTTCGACACATGTCAAATAGAAAATGTGCATATATTTTTGAATAGCGAAAGCNATGTTATTTTTTACTATTACAAATTGCATGTGGATTTTGCCTGTGAATTATTTTTCTTATTCTTCCATGAAAGATCTGTGGACAGTGGACAACCTAAGACAGAGGACAACCGAAAACAAACAATTTAAAATTGACCAATTCGGCCACAGACTGGGTACAGAGGACATGCAAGAACAAGCGAGGACATGGCTCGTGATGTCACATGATCACGTGGGCCAATCAGTGCTCTTGACATCAGAGAGAACCGAGGACCGAGGACATCCGAGGATAGGGGGCATGGTAATTTTAGCAGGGCCCTTATGTGCGCCATGTCGATTTTAGACGGGGTTTTACTTCGAGACTGGCATGAGGGGAAGGGTTACGAACATCAGGAACAATGTGGACTAAAAATGTAAACAAATTGGCATCATAGAAATGGTGAAAACAAACCCTAATTACACCAGCAATAAACTAATACCATGAACGAGGAAAATTCAAGAGAAAACAATGGATCCTAAACTATCATGAATTAGTTCAACATGCCACCATAACATAACTCCGAAAATGAGCGTTACACTTAGACATTGGTTGAATAGCTATTTTAAAATTATAAGATCCCAGAATAATCGCAAGTAACTATTTTTTCTATGCCTACTATTGTACTTTTCCGTTTGCTTAAAGAAACCATTGATTCTGCTGTGCCAAAACACAATAACCGAAGTAAAAAAAAATCATAATTTAAAACCCATCTTTTTAAGAAAAGCCTTAATTCGTAAGAATTACTGTCTATTTTGTCAGATGTGTTCGGTTAATCCCTACAATGCTTTCCTTGCATAAATGTTTGAATCACAATCGCGATACTATTTTCACCTCACTGCAAATGCAAAATTGTATTAGTAGTACCAACCCATACAATGTTTTACTTCTATTCAGTATTTTAGGCATAGTTACTTACAGTAGTCACAACCCTCAGAAAATTTTTGGTGTACACTGTAATAAAGATTATTTCTAACAAGCAATTTTATATCATCCACTAAAAGTTACATTGTTAATATTGGGTCGAAAAAACAAACCAAACATAAGATTAAACATAAATTAATTGTATTGTTATTTTCAAATAGATAATCAAACAAAAGTACACAGTGCTTTTGAAATTCATGCACAATTATAAAAACTACCACCTTGATATAATAGTATTACAATTTTTGCAATATTTTGTTTTGAGGTTATATGTACTAAATGTTATATTTTCACTTAACCTATGTATTCATTAAATTAGGCCTATTTAATTTTGAACCCCTCCGCAGGATAACTAAGCTGTGTTTGTTTTGGTAATATAAATTTTAAGGTTGTCACCCTTTTATTTTAAGGTTAGTCAGATCAAATTCCATGTTTAGTATACATATATTTATGATGTTCCAAAGGTAACATTTCAGGGAAATAATTCAGAACCTTGCACGTAGAAGTGATGGGGCTTTAGATACGCATGTCGTGTTAGGAGTGCCCAAGTCACAATAGTTCAGTATTTTTCTCATTGGGGTTAATTACATATAACTGTATCTCTCGCGATGTTAAGGTCTGTGACCTTTTCCACGATGCACAGATTATGTTTTACCACATATAAATTAAACATCTGCATCTTTCTTGATGCTGCAATATAACCTGCAACATGTTGGAGGCATCCTTCTCAGCAGCAGGCTTTACTATTACATAAGCTAGGTTTATTCAGTCTGCTAGGGCTTATTATGACTGTTATGTTATTAAGGATCATGGACAGCCAGAAGAGGTCCCACAAGGCACTGAGAAACGTATGCCTCGTCAAATGCAGCCGGCCAGCATGTCACATCATTCTGTCGCCTTCAATGAACAATTAACCACACAATTTTAATTTCTACCTGCCTGACATTTTGCTTATGTTTATATTACTTGCCTTGAATGAGAAGAAAACTGGAAGTTCTAGGTAGCCAGTAATTGCACCGCAGTGGTAATGGAAAATTACTACGCCTGTTCACCCGGCATGGCAAAAATATTGCCCAAATAATAGTATGAGATAAGTATGAAGAATTTTACGTTTAGAAAGCAGAAAATACCACATAAGACTTTGCTACCATCTGCATAAAATGGTTCGTGTCCCGAATCCGGCGTGGAATCAGGACGATGTCCGGCATAGCTTCCGCCTGGGTGAATAGCCTTCTCAACACTGACGACTGCAGGGGTGTGCTATAACCTTCGCCATTGCCGAGCGAAAATGACATCATACTGACCGACTACAGCGCGCCAAGTGTGATGTGGTTGTTCCCGACAACTACGCCACTGCCTTGAAAACAAATGAAGTCTACTGTAGAATTAAATTGAATTTTGTATTTGATTTTCGTGTGCATCCTTACATCATTCTTGGTTCGCTCGTACAAGTAATTGTATAAATGGCTATACATTGTGAGTAACCGTCAGTCATGTCGATAGTGCTTACCTTGACGAGTGGGTAGCACCGAGCTGCGTGCGGTACATTTCTCGCCACTCGACCTGGAGGGGGAATGGTGCATAGGCCTTGTCGATTTTCAAACTTACAATGCGATAGCGAACATCGATGAAAAAAATTCCAAGCTGTACCTCGTAAAAAGTGGCCGAGCAATATGCTGCACGAATTTTAGCCTATGGTCCCTCCAGGTTTTAAACTGGTCGTAGAACCGCAAAGCATCATTTATGTTCTGGTCGTCGCGAAGAGAGTACACGAGGTGGCAGTGACAGTCGTTGACCAGCACGGAGAGTTGGTGAACTTTCGAAAAGAAGAGATCACCCTATGCCTGCAATTGTGAAGATGGGAATAAGATCTACATCGACCAGAAGCAATAAAATAAAGTGTCGTGCAAAACATGCAATCAGTACACCACAGGACTCCAAGGAGATAACATGCTCCCGAGCGAGATTTTCCTCCACAGTCTTGGCTTCAAATTCAATCGTCATGGAAGATTACATAAACATCGAAGAGTCAGTGGTTTTTGAAGACAGTGTAACAAAGGTGGAACTTCATGCAAATCAGCCTTTCCTGATCGAACCATACACACTACCATCGGAAGTTCGGATAGAGGTCCAACACCAAGATATCTGCTCTCTTCCTTGCCAGTCTTTCCTGCGAATTAGGGGGACTCTAACGAAAGAAGATGGGTCCAATTCAGTATCGACGAAAATAACGAGCAATGGAATTCTTCATCTAATCGATCGCATCATGTATTTCTCAACGGTGTCGAGGTGGACCAGTCACAAGATGTGGACATAACCTCAACGATCAAAAATTACCTATAACTCATGCCGAATGAGCTATTTGCAGCCAAGATGGCAGGCTGGGGAATCGAAGATGACTACAGTGTTCCTATATACTCTGGAGGTAAGTTAGAAGTTCGCACCCCTCTCTCCATACTATTGGGATTTGCCAAAAACTACAAACGAATTATCTTCAATTCGAAGCAGGAACTGGTTCGGCTTCTAACTAATGTGCATGCAGACACCACCATGGGCACGGGAGCAAACCTGGAGACAGTGGCACTGAAACTATAGTCTATCGAATGGATGCTGCCTCATGTGCAGTTGAGCACTGCTGAATCTATAAAAATGTTGCAGAATGTGGAAAATGGTAAAATATCGATGTGGCTTTCAGGTCATGGAGTCTAGAGACAAACCCTGGATTGCCAGCAAGCCAGCGCATCAACTTGATAGTGAAATCCAGCTTTGCTTCTGATAAACCGAGGTACATCATCGTTGGGCTATATACCGGAGGACAGCACAATGTGAGAGTGTATCTGTTCGCAGTTCGACACATGTCAAATAGAAAATGTGCATATATTTTTGAATAGCGAAAGCNAATGTGAGAGTGTATCTGTTCGCAGTTCGACACATGTCAAATAGAAAATGTGCATATATTTTTGAATAGCGAAAGCTATCTATACATAGATATGAACATGAACTTTGAAAATGGGCAGTACCTGCTGGCATATCAAATGTACACACAATTCAAAAATGCATATTATGGATGCCCCCAATCCACGATATTGAGCCCTGATGCTTTCAAGAGTTTGGCCCCGTTCATGGTATTTGATGTGAGTAAACAGGACGAGCGTATTACCTCCAATGTAATCGACTGCAGGATCGAATTCACTAAACATGGAAATATTCCTTCCTGCACATACGCATTCTGCCTGATACTTCACGACCGGCTTGTGTCATACCATTGCTGAGATAAGACCGTCAAATTACTGATGTGAGCGCAGCTGAGAATATATAAATATAACTGTTCACACACTATAACTGTTTAGTTGTCTTAGATCATCGTTAGCTTCAAGATGTACTGTACTCTGCAGGGTTTCCAGAGCCAAAATGGCTTCGTGCTCAAGGAGATCGAAGTGTCCTAAGACGATGATGGTAAAACACGAACCTACTCCTTCTGCCCCCCATACCACTGGAAACCTTTGGATGAGAAGAGCAAGAAAACAAACACCTGGCTGAGCAAGTACTACCATGGACTGAAATGGGACGAAGGCAACATTCCATACCATCAGATAGGAAATGTGCTGCGCGACTTCCTGATGCAGTGCCCGACGGCTNATGGGACGAAGGCAACATTCCATACCATCAGATAGGAAATGTGCTGCGCGACTTCCTGATGCAGTGCCCGACGGCTCCAATTTACGTAGCTAGACTTGAGCAGAAAAAATGTGTTAGTGACTTGCGTAAATTTGAATTGGAGATTATCAATTTGCAGGCCGAGCATGGATGTCCTTCGCTTCGCTAACGCTTTAAAATGTACGGCGATTCGCATCGTCATGTCTGCGGCAGGCCAGAACATGACTGGGCCTGCGCACTGAAGAACATGCAGCTGCTGTGCAAATGGCGCACCTCATCCTTGGACCGGGAATCATGTGCCTACGAGTAGACACGAAAACTTCCGAATCGACCCGAAGTTTTCGAACTCTGTTCGAAGAAAAGTAATAAAAATTATTGATTTTTTGTTGATTATGTATATTTTGTTATGTGTACAATACATTTTGTGTAAAAAAATTTTGCATTTTACTTATTTTAAAACCCTCCTGGTTTATATAAACATATTTTAAATAAAAATATTTGCATTTAGGAATAAAATAAAACAATTAAATATGACACTTTACGTACTTTGCAGTAATGGTCAACGAAACCATTCGGTACAGGTCGATAGCAGTGACATAAGTGAGAAATTAATGCCATCTATGTGTTGAAAAAAGAATCCAATATGGAGGACACCAACAGAACAACATATACTTTAAAAACATAAACAAACATGGCTATGGCCTGGTGGCTAAATCGATAATTAATACCCTAGTGCCACCTAGGTTATGAAAACATGAAATTCAAGATGATATCCTCAGCAATATATAAACAAATGACAAACTAAAAAACAAGACGGAGTCTTCCAGAAATGTTTAAACAAATGACAAACGAAAAAAACAAGATGGCATCCTCCAGGAATGTATTAAAAAATGACAAAAAAACAGGATGGCTGCATACGACGGAATGAGTATAGGTGATGGTAGTGGAGGGGGTAGGGGGATCTCCGGAAATTTAAGTTTTAAAAAATAAATATTTAATAATTTTTTAATAATTTAAAATTAATTTTTAAATAATGTTTTAATAATTTATAAATAATGTTTTATACATTTTGTGTTGATACCTATTTTTTTAGAATTTTTTGAATTTTTTTGGGTTTTAGGAATTTTTTTGGGTCAGAGGTTACCAGTGTCAAAGGTCACCTGGATTAAATATGGCCGCTGGTCAACCGGAATTATAGAGCATGAACAGCTACCATCTTTACGCCAGACGCCAATGCCTCAAAGTCGCCTTTTCTCCTCTACTCATTTGTGTTCAGTTGCAGACTTGTAAAATTTCAGGGCTCTCGGAAATCAGCAGTGTACTATTCCGATTTTCCACTACCGCAACTCTGTTTCCAGGCTCGATAATTGTACCGCAACTGTTTCTGTGGTTGAGTCTATATCACGCTTTATCTGGCCTGCTGACGCTTCAATGCTATCTCTAACGGTACTTAGATTAGTCCTAATGACTCCCAACTAGCGTCCCAGGTGATCAATCTGGCTGTTCGTTGCCTCACGTAATTGTGAAATATCAGTGAAAAGAGTGGCGATAATGGCATTTGTATGCGCAAACAATTCATTTCTTGATTTTGTTAAGGCGGTCATTTGTGATTCCTGCTGATTTTTTTACCATATTTATTTGTGTTTTTACCGTCGCGATCTCAGATTTTACATATGTTAACTGCGCTCGAATTTGTTACGCAATATCTGGTTTAATTTTCTGTATCCGCGTGTCTATACTCGTCTCCATATGTTGCAACATTTTCCACTATATCTACCAACGCAAAATATGTGGTATTCGTGTTCTCTATTGAGCCATCCTTTGCAGCATTTGTGTTATATATATGACGTGTGTTCTCAACCCCTCCAGCTGCAACGCTGAGCGTGGCTTGTGCCTAGTCCTTGCTATTGGCTGGCGTTTGTAACCTTGCCTTTTCATCACAGGTCTCGTAAAATGCCTCTTTGATGTAATGTATTTTTTTTTGTGTTTCACTATTCTCCATACTCATGGAACTACGTAAAAAAAAAATAGCCTTCCCAAGCAAAATAATTCTTCATGGCGCTAGTACAAAAATAAATAATATACGAGAAATAAAAGTAAATTCGACAGATGACTTTCAGCAATACTTCGTGACATCACACTGGGATGCCATTTATTCTGCGAGCATGGCATGGCTAACAGAATAGGCCTATAAATATTATTTTGAAGTGAATTATACACGAAAGAAAAAAAAGTGTCAGGATTGTGAAATGTTAGAATTGTAGAGGAAATATTAGGAAATGAAAACGGAAGTGAAAAAAAAACTAGGATATCAGTGCGAGGCTGTTTCCAAATAGCAGGGTAGATGATAAAACAGTTTTTTAGCTAGTTTGGGACGTCACATCTAAAAAAAGTGATTAAATTTAAGCAACATCAGATTAAACATATTGCACACAACATAGTGTACATCAAGCACAAATACCCTTTGTACAAGAACATTTCACCCTTATACAAAAACAAATACTATTTACCAGCAAATATCTCTTCTTTCGCACTCTGAAAATAAAAACATATTACTAGAAATACAACATAGCATTTATCTTCTGGAAGACACAGAAATAATCAAATAATCAATTAACAAAGAAAATGTTAAATTAAAACGACTTTGGCAGAATACATAACAAGACATTATCAATATAACTAATGAGCCTACTTTCTTTCACATGGATGCAAATTATTTTGATGAAGATGTTAAAAGGTTAGATGGTAGGTGGTTCTTAACGTCTCGTTGAATGTGATATTTTTAGAGATGCAACCACAAACAAATGCAATACTAGTGAGACAATTACAAATACATACTTCCCTAATCTGGGACTTGAACACCGAACGCCTTGTACCGTAAGCTGGCGTGTAACAAACTACGAATGTTATTCGGAAAGTAAGGTCCGATTTCTTATAAAACATAAATCATCACAGATTTTTTCAAAAACCGTTTTTTATTTAATTCCTTACATGTTTCTCTATTTTTCTACATAGTTTTCCTATTTGTTTAAACATTTGCCATAACGTTCTACAAGATTTTGTATGCCTAAGTCATAGACGTCTGCCGACTGTGAGGATAACCAGTTTGTAACTGATTCTTTCACCTCGTCATCTGTGGCGAAGCGCTTGCCTACCTAAAGGCGTTTGCCTTTAGGTAGCGGAACAAGTGAAAATCGCTCGGCGCCAAGTCTGGACTGTTCGTTGGGTGGTCAATCTGTTTCCATCCAAGAGATCTGATCAGATTTTGGGTGTGAATGGCAGAATGGGGTCTGGCATTGTCATGCAGCAACAAAACTCCAGATGTCAGAAGGCCACGTCGCTTATTTCGTATTGCACGTCGAAGTTATGTCAGGGTAGCGCAGTAAGCGGCTTGTTATGAAATTGTGTGATTAGGCCTTAGCTGAGCGGCTTGCCTGATCACACCTTCAAACATTAAACCAGGAAACGAGTGTTATTGCAACAACACCTTGCGAAATAAGACAATTGCAGAAATCCCCTCCACCGGTTACTAAACGCGGCCACAGAAATATATTAAACAACGCGCTCGATATAGGTCAGCGTAACACCCGGAACAGCGTCTTTTGTCTTTTGTCGTCGACCCGAGCAGAGAGAAGACCATGGAAGATGGGTGTGTCCGGCCGTCGTTAACCATCTCGTAGAATCAGCCTCCAGCAACATGAACAAGGTGACGACTTTCCAATTAGACAGTAATAGTAATGGCGTCACCGAATAACATTTAAGATAAATTAACTAGCATCATGGTATTCAATTTAAAGATCCCCCGATCAATGGTCATTTAAATAGTGCTGTATAATAGTTCTGTTAATTAAACTCATCTTATACTGTTGTGCTCTACCGAATAATTAATCATTATTTCAGCTACGCCCCCAGCAACATTTCACGTACGAATGCCTTAAAAGCAAGTTCGTAACAGGCTGCATTGATTGTTGTCCCTTGCTGCATAAACTCGACTAACACTACTCCATATCTATCCCAAAACATGGTTGTCATAACCTTGCGTGTTGAGATTGTCCGCTTGGCCTTGACTTTGACTGGCGATGTCGGGTGACGCCATTCCATTGACTGACGTTTAGACTCTGGGGTCATGTGAGAAACACACGTCTCGTCCCCTGTGACAACCTTCGTTATTATATCGGTCCAAAACATCAAGAGCACAAGCCATTCTTTTCATTTGGTGTTCCTCAGTAAGCAGCCTGGGAACCCAACGTGCACACAATTTGTGAAAATTCAAATTTTCAGAGACAATTTTGTGCAAAGTTGTTCTACCTACATTCGGAAATTCCAATGCAAAAGTTGAAATTGTGAATCGCCGGTCTTAACGCATCTTTTCGTCCACGGCTTTGACCAAATCTTCTGTGATCACTGATGGTTGGCCTGATCGCGATTCACCATGGACATTTTCCCGCCCGTTCTTGAAAGCTCTCACCCACTTACGCACTTTGCTGTCACTCATCGCATTGGGGCCATGACTTATCTGTCGATNCCGTTCTTGAAAGCTCTCACCCACTTACGCACTTTGCTGTCACTCATCGCATTGGGGCCATGACTTATCTGTCGATGAACTTCCGCTGCTGAAACGTTCCTTGATATCAAAAACCGAATCACTGACCGTATTTCACAGTCGGCGGGCCGATCAATTGTTTTAAACATTTTGAACTGACACTGTAAACAGTACACTGCAACAATACCAATGCAAATGGCGTCGTTTGACGAGCAAGGCATGCCGGGAGTCGGTGCGCATGCGCGTTACAATGTTCGTGCGACAGTCGATTAGCTACGGCGATTCGGACCTTACTTCCGAATAACCCTCGTACATCACGGAGGTAGGATTCGGAACATCCACTTCGATAGCAATCAGTCTAAAGTTTTGGTGTACTAGTATTATCAACTTAAAATATTTACAGGGATATCATTTTGAAAACAA
The DNA here is from genome assembly GCA_002778355.1 of Clitarchus hookeri. Classification (NCBI taxonomy): domain Eukaryota; kingdom Metazoa; phylum Arthropoda; class Insecta; order Phasmatodea; family Phasmatidae; genus Clitarchus; species Clitarchus hookeri. The sequence goes on from NQII01000040.1 coordinate 1,427,698, forward strand.
GAGTGTGAGTAATTCAAATGAAGTAAGTATCCATAGCCTACAGTAACACTACTTGTGTGCAGAATTTGGTGGAAATAGCTCAACCAAATCCCGACATATGGCATAAAAGCTTTAGTTTCTCATTTGGTACTATCGCACAAAACATCCTAAAACATGCTCTGTATAGGCATATATGATGTTTCTAATAGATATTGAAATATGTCAAATGATTTAGTAGATATGATGAACTTATATAAATAATTTATATTTGCATAATAAAAAAAAGTCTTATTTACTTGAATTATGTAGTTTTACAGACCCACTGTAGTGCCACTTGTGTGGAAAATTTGGTGGGAATTAGATTATTTTTCCCGAGACATGTCATAAATTATGCATTTTATCACCTAGAATTTTCTTACAGAAAGGCGGCAAAATATGATCCCTATAAGAATATATGATTCTTCTATAGGATACTCTCAGTATAATTGAAATTGGTGGAATTGTTTAACAGAAATGATAAACTTATCTCAATTACTTATATTGCAGACATGGCCTACTGTAGCACTACAAGTGTGAAAAGTTCGGTGGGAATAGGTTGATTGGTCCCGGACATATGACAATAAAGCTCAATTTTTCTCATGTGGCGGTATTTCCATTACTGGATAACAAAACATACATTTAGTAGCACAATCTATGTTTATCATAGATACTGTTACAGATNCGGTATTTCCATTACTGGATAACAAAACATACATTTAGTAGCACAATCTATGTTTATCATAGATACTGTTACAGATTAAGTAGATTGAAAATGTTTTGGACATGTAGCATACTGACATAATATTTACATTACTGTGATTTAGAAAATATGTGACTACTTCCTTAAGTCATATACATTTAGATGTACTACAAAANTAATATTTACATTACTGTGATTTAGAAAATATGTGACTACTTCCTTAAGTCATATACATTTAGATGTACTACAAAATCATAACTTGTCGCCTGAATTTAATGGGCATCAGTTAATAGTTTCCCGAGATACCACCCGAAAACTTAATTTTTCAGGTGGTATTTATACGCTTATTTGATGCTTGCACATATACTTTCAGCATATAAAGTTAGGTTGAAACTGGTTTCATTGTTTCGTAGATACAGCATGCTATGCTAAAATGGTTATATGGGTGCCTGACCCTCTTTAAACATAGCCTATAAGTTTATATGGCCTACCACAGTATTATTTGATTGCCAAGTTTGGAAGGAATTGTTTTATGGTTTGCCGAGTTATGACAAAACTTTACTTATTCGTGTGGCACTGTCTTACAAAATGTTTGACAAAACAGGCTCTGGGTAGACAAATTTGATTATTGCAATAGATACTGCTAGCATACAAAGTTAAGTTGAAATTTGTTACATGGTTTCTTATATATATCATAATATTCTAATTTTTTTATACAGCCGCCATTTTCAAAATAATTGTTTTACCCACTAAAAATGTTAGTTTGCATGACCTGCCGTAGTATTACTTGAGTGCCACAATTTGTAGGAACTGGTTGATTGTTTCCTGTNAAATGTTAGTTTGCATGACCTGCCGTAGTATTACTTGAGTGCCACAATTTGTAGGAACTGGTTGATTGTTTCCTGTAACTTAACATTAAAACTTTATTTTCACTTAACACTATCTTACAGAATGGCGTACAAAAGAAACTATGTATTGACACATTTGATGATTGTAAAATATAATTTCAGTATAGCAGGTTTGGTGGAAATTGGGCGAACGTTATCGTTAGATATTGCAAATAAACCTGAAATACTTATTCAGCCACCATTTAAAAAATAATCGCATTATCCATTTAAATGGTATTACGAACATGGCTTACAATCGTATTACTTAAATGTAAAATTTGACAGGATCCGGTTTCGTAGTTACCAAGATATAACAAAAAAGTTTACTTTTTAATTTTAACTATCTTCCAAAATGGCCGGTTAATAACATTATCAATATTTAATGCGTACGTCCTGCAATGTCAACATACTAGATTTTGTTTAAATTGGTTAAATGGTTCCCGAGATATAATATAAAAAATTTATTTTTATATTTGCACTATCTTCCTAAATGGCAGACCAACAACATTATCGATTTCTAAATTCAATGCTTATGGTAAGGGAGGGTAAGATGACGAATACAGAATTTCTTCTTCCAGACAACAGAGAGCTGCACATTAATATGTGCAAAAGAGAGCACTACTGAATGTTCTGCGAAACATGTAGTGGCATATCTGTGATCATAATCTGTGGAGCTGTGGACCGAAGAGTTTGTTTTGTGAATTTCCTATGTAAGATTTCGGAACGAGAAAATAAGGATTCAAGGCAGCGAGGTTGGTAATGGTTAATTGTCATATTTTTTCATATGGTTAGAAAACATCTGTGCATGCAAACTGTGTATAATGATTTGAAATAATAAACACTGACTTGTACACGTCATGTGAAAACAAACATGGCTGCATGGGGCGAGATGAAGAATTAAAGAAGGTGGCATGATGACGAATTCGTCAACTTTCCCCATGCTAAAACATTTTTTGCTTCCATATATTTATGTTCGTTTTTGTGTTATTTAAGGTGAAAATACCAGAAAAATGGCGCATAATTATCAACGAAAAAAAAAAAAAAAAAACAGACAAAGCTGGACGAAAGTGAACATGAAAACGGCCATTGAGTTGGTAAAAATTTGGACGAGTGTCAACTCGGCTACGAGGTAACTGTGTTTGATAACAATGTTAGAAACATGTACTTATTTATATGTTTATGTTTACATTAGAAACTAATGTCATTGGTTAAACTTATTGTTACAGGGGTTTCCTGAAAATGCTGGAAGATTCAAAAATACATTTTCTCCTAAACAACTAGAACAACTGAAATTATATGTAGTTGATATAAACAAAAGATTGTTCGGGCTGGCGAAAGATGAGTTTTCTTGGATTGCCTTTAATTTTGCTAAAGGACTTGGTATTGATCACCAGTTCAATAAAAAAAAAAAGAAATTTTATGTCCCACTGCAATATAACTTTAAGGAAGTCAGAAGCCACATCAACAAACTGCCTGGAAGCATTCAATATAGTAAATATGAAATTTTTTAAAGATTTTTTTAAAGCAGGTGCTACTGGAAAACAATTTCCAGCATTCCCAAATTTATATTGTGGACGAGTCGGGATTTTCCACAGTCTCTACTAAAACACCGAAGGTTCTGTCACCAGGGCTAATGGGCGAGTCATGAAACTGTCATCAGAGAAAAGAGGGAAAAATCTGACAGCTGTTTGTTGTATGAATACAACTGGACATTTTGTGCCTCCACTATTTATTTTCCCTCAAGTGATGATGCAAAATTCTTTCATGGATGGAGCACCTCCTGGATCAGTTGGTATCGCTCATGAGACTTCCTGGATGACATCTGAGATTTTTGTAAAATATCTAGAGCACCTTGTGAAGCACACAAATCGCAGCAGCACCAACCCATTATTATTATTAATGGACAACCACTTTTCGCACGTTGCCCTAGAGGCAATAATCTTTTGTAGAGTTCATCATGTGGTGGTGTTGGGGTTTCCAGCTCACACAACACATATGTTGCAACCTCTAGATGTATAGTTATTTGAACCCTTGTAAACGGCATATTCCAAGGCATGCGAAAATTATAGTTTATTGGACTGGAACCATTATAACCTTTTGTTTTGCTCATCTTACGCCAAATTTGCCCCTTTAGGGGTTGCTGTGAATGCTTTCAGAGCTACTGGGATCAAACCTTTCAATGATAACATCTTTATAGATAAAGATTTTGAAGCTTCAAAAACTACAAATAAACCCCAATCCATGGCTGATCCACCACCAATGATATCGATCAGGGCTACTGTACCAGAGGGTTCACCAGTGTCTAAGCAATCAAAGCTTTCTGCCAAAGCTACTCATCAAGAGACCACACCTATGGATGGACAACCAGAGCCAACAACACCTTATCGGCCTATAGCAGAGACATTGCCCACACAATTCTTGTCAGAAGACATCTTCCAACCAAGCTGCAGCTATTCATTGCCTGCTCTTCCCGTTAAATTTCTTTGACCAAAGTGTAAAAACAGCACACTCCCTTCGTTGGTAATTTCCAGTTCTCCCGTAAAGAAAGTGTTAGAGGAAATCAAAGCTGCTGTAGAACAAACTGAGAAGAAGAAAAAAGGTTGTCTCGAAAAAAAAGGCAGCTGCAAGTAAACAAAAATCAGCGAAAGCAAAGAAAAAGGCCAACAAAATCAACGACTCAGAGACTTCTGATGATGAGAGTTTTCTACATGGACGCAGATGAAGAAACGGAACATTTTGAAGGGATAGACTGTATTCTATGCGGAAAGAGGAAAAAATATACTGTGGTATCAATGTTTTGTATGTCAAGAATGGGCTCATGCTCAGTGCACTGGCTCGGATAGCGATATTGCAAAAATTCGACCATGGAATACGATTTTTGTAAATAATTATTATAGGGGGCTATACAGTTTTGCTTTGTTTTCATTATTAATTATATTAATTATTATTACAAATGATTGAAAACCTTATAGATATTTAATTATCTAATGCATTATGAAGTGAACAATTTGCAAATGCATAGGACCTAGTAGAGCCAATCATTTAATTCTCAGTTTGTTGCTATTTTAGAACAATGTAACAGTTGTTAGCAAATATAAATTTGCTTCTGTGAAATTAACTATCTATTTTCTGCATTACATTCACATTCATGATCTTAGCCTCACTGATTCGTCATCTTACCCACTTGTGCGGGTAAGATTACGAATTTGCATACATATAAAAACATTTTTTTACATACATTTTTACAATTAACTCTTGCAACCATTATAATTTGAAAGAAGGATAATTTAACTTCAATATATAAAATTAAAATCGAATATTTGTATGTGCCATAGGACGGGAAATAGGGTTGAAGCTTGTGTTCGTCATCTGACCCTACCTTCCCCTCCAGTTTACAAAGTTAAGTAAAAATCGGTTACCTTGTTTCGTAGATATAGCAAACTAAGCTAAAGGGTTATTATATCCTCCATTCTGAAAAAAAGTGACTGACAAACTTAAAACTAATAAATTAATATGGCTTGCTACAGTAACAATTCATCGCCAAATTTGGCGGGAATCGGTTGATTGTTTTCCGAGATAGCACAAAAACTTTTCATTTCGGGCTTTCTTACATAATGGCGGAGGAGTGACTGTTTGTACAAACAAATTTAATGATTATAAAATATATTTTGGGTATACATATTTTATTTCAAACATGTTAAGGTGAAACATTTATACTGCAGCGACTTTAAAAATAAGAATCTGACTCACTAAACACATAATATATTTTTACATGGCATTCCATAGAGCTACTGGTCTGTCAAATTTTGCGGAAATATGTAGGTTTTCTCTAGAGATATGATAACATTTTAATTTCTCATGTGATGCTATTTTACAAAAAGGCCGACAACAGTCTTTATGTAGGCACATTTGATGATTGTGATACTGTAATACATACTGCCAGCATACAGAGTTATGTTGAAATTAATTTCATAGCTTGGACGACATCGCATACTAAGCTAAAATGGCTATATGGTCACCATTTAGAAAGTAAGTGTTTCGCTTTCTGAAAACCTACTAGTTTACATTACCTGCCACAGTATTACTTGTTTGCCAAATTTGGTAGGAATTGGTAAATTTTTTTTCCTATATTTGGCAAAAAATGTTATTTGTTCATGTGGCACTACCTCACAAAATGGCGGACAAAAGAGGCTCTGTGTAGACACTATTGATAGTTGATATATATTTCAAGCATACAAAATTAAGTTCGAATTGATTACATGGTTTCGACGATATAGCAAACTAAATTAAAATGGCTATAAGACAATTTTCAAAATAAGTGCCTGACATACCTAAAACATACTAGTTTACATCACCTGTTGTAGTAATACTTGTTTGCCCAATTTGGTAGGAATCAGTAATTTTTTCCCCCCGAGATATGACAAACACTTTATTATTATTTTTCATGTTGTGCTTTCTTACAAATTGGTGGACAAAAGAGGTTCTGTGTAGACACTATTGATTGTTGCTATATATATNTTCATGTTGTGCTTTCTTACAAATTGGTGGACAAAAGAGGTTCTGTGTAGACACTATTGATTGTTGCTATATATATATGGACAGAATACAAGTGTAAGTTGGAATTGATTACATGGTTTCGACGATATAGACAAATTAATTAAATAGCTATATGACCACCATTTTTAAGATAAGTTTTTGACAAACATAAAACATACCAATTTACATCACCTTCTGTAGTAGTACTTGTTTGCAAAATTTGGTAGNATAAGTTTTTGACAAACATAAAACATACCAATTTACATCACCTTCTGTAGTAGTACTTGTTTGCAAAATTTGGTAGGAAACAGTCAATTGGTTCCTGAGATATGCAATAAAAACTTGATTATTTCATGTGGCGCTATCGTACTAAATTGTTGGAAAAAGTGGATATTTGTTGGTATATAGGATGATTGTAATATATACTTTCAGCATACAAAATTAGGTAGAAATCGTTTAAACTTTATGGTAAACATACCAAATAAACGTAAAATATTTATATACCAACAATTTTGAACATAACTGCCTTATCAATTTAAATATTATACATTTATATGGACAACCATGGCATTACTTACTTGTCAAATGTGACTAGAATTGGTTCAGTAGGTTTTGAGTTAGAACATAAAAGCTTAATTTTTTAATGTGGCACTATCTTCTAAAATGGCCCACCAACTATAACATCCATCACAAAATGTTATGCTTAGACGATGCCCTGCCAGCATAAAAAATTTGGTTTGAGTCGATGAATGTTTACCGATATATGACGTACACTAAATATTAAAATGGCAGCCATTTTGAAAGTAGTGCCCGGCGATGTTAAAAACAATAAAAGTCAGATATCCTTACTACGTACTATATGTATGCTGATTTGGTGAAATTCTGTTGACACATTCAAAAATTTAAAAGGAGGGACAAACACTTGCACAGACACACACGCACACACATACACACAGACAGGAAAGTAATCTCATAAGCCTTTCTTTCCTTCGGAAAGTGGGCTTATAATGAGAAGATATGCATATTCTAAGTGGTGCTTTCAAAAGTGTCTGCTATAATTAAAACATATCATTTTCCATCATCTACCGCAGCATTACTGGAATACCAAATTTGGTAGGAATCGGTCGATTCTTTCCCAAGGTATGACTTAAAGACTTTGTTTATTCGTGTGGCCCTATATTACAAAATAGGGGACAAAATATACATCGTATATATACCGTTGGCAGCTGTAATATCTTATGCCAACATACAAAGTTAAGTTGCAACTGATTACATGGTTTTGACGAAATAATTTTCTAAGATAAGATGATTACATGGCCGGTATTTTAAAAATAAGTGTCTGAAATTTCTAATACATGCCATTTAACACNTTCTAAGATAAGATGATTACATGGCCGGTATTTTAAAAATAAGTGTCTGAAATTTCTAATACATGCCATTTAACATAATCTGTCGGATAACTAATTGTTTGTAAAATTTGGTAGGGATCTGATAATTGTTTAGGAAGACATTATACATTTTTTTTCGTGTGGCACAATCTTAAAAAATGCCTGACACAGTGGCTATGTGTTTCCTTATATGATGCTAGAAACAATCCCTTTCCGCATACAAAAAATAGGCCGAAATTGGGTAAATGGTATGGTAGATGTAGCAACTAAACCTAAAATATTTGTATTTCAGCCATTTTGAAAATAAGTATGTATCCAATTTTAATCATTTACATTTACGTGGGCTATTATAATATTACATACATGTCAAATAGGGTGAAAATTGGTTTAATAATTTTCAAGATATAATATAATATCTTTATTTTTTCATTTGGTGCTATCTTCGAAAANTTCTAAGATAAGATGATTACATGGCCGGTATTTTAAAAATAAGTGTCTGAAATTTCTAATACATGCCATTTAACACAATCTGTCGGATAACTAATTGTTTGTAAAATTTGGTAGGGATCGGATAATTGTTTAGGAAGACATTATACATTTTTTTTCGTGTGGCACAATCTTAAAAAATGCCTGACACAGTGGCTATGTGTTTCCTTATATGATGCTAGAAACAATCCCTTTCCGCATACAAAAAATAGGCCGAAATTGGGTAAATGGTATGGTAGATGTAGCAACTAAACCTAAAATATTTGTATTTCAGCCATTTTGAAAATAAGTATGTATCCAATTTTAATCATTTACATTTAAGTGGGCTATTATAATATTACATACATGTCAAATTGGGTGAAAATTGGTTTAATAATTTTCAAGATATAATATAATATCTTTATTTTTTCATTTGGTGCTATCTTCGAAAATGGGACAAAAAAAATATTCATCTACTAATTGAATGCTTTGCCAGCATACAAAATTTGGTTCAAATTCGTTAAATGGTTCCCGAGATATGACACACTATATTAAATATTAAAATAGCCCCCATTTTGAAGTTAAGTGACTGGGGTGGTCGAAAACTATACATTCAGGAGTCCTTACTTAATACTACACCGAAGAGCCAAAAAAACTGGCATAGGCGTGCGATGTGCGAGTAACGCGATACGGTCGGCAGCTAGATCGGTTACTGCTGCTACAATGGCCGGTTATCAATATTTAAGTGAGTTTGAACGTGGTGTTATAGTCGGCGCACGAGAGATGGGACATAGCATCTCCGAGGTAGCGATAACATTTGGATGTTCGCGAACGACCATTTCACGAGTGTACCGTGAATATCGGGAATCCGGTAAAACATCACAATTTCGACACCGCTGCGGCCAGAAAAATCTCGTGAAAGAACGGGACAAACGACGACTGACAAAAATCATTAAAGGTGACAGACGTGCAACCATTTCTAAAATTGGCGCAGATTGGATTTGTGGACTGCCCTGCAGGATTCATGGTGTGAATTGCCTCCTGCATACCTTCAGACATTAGTTGAGTCCATGCCACGTCGTCTTGCGGCACTTCTGCGTACTCGAAGCAGGGTGAAGGGGGAGGAGGGGGGGATGTACACGACATTAGGCAGGTGTACCAGTTTTTTTGGCTCTTCAGTATATATATGTACCGAGTTTGGTGAAATTCAGTTAATGCATAAAAAAATGGAAAAAGGGAGACTCACACACGCACACACACACACACACAGAGGAAATTGATATCATAATCCTTTATTTCCTTCGGAAAGTAGGCAAAAACTAGAAGTTACTGATATAACTAATGAGCCTACTTTCCTCTGCACATGGACAAATAATTTTTAATGAAGTTCTAAAAAGTTTAGATAGTAGGTAGGCCCTGATGTCTCATTGACAGCAATATCATTTANTCCATGCCACGTCGTCTTGCGGCACTTCTGCGTACTCGAAGCAAGGAGAAGGGGGTGGAGGGGGGGGGGATGTACACGACATTAGGCAGGTGTACCAGTTTTTTTGGCTCTTCAGTATATATATGTACCGAGTTTGGTGAAATTCAGTTAATGCATAAAAAAATGGAAAAAGGGAGACTCACACACGCACACACACATACACACAGAGAGGAAATTGATATCATAATCCTTTATTTCCTTCGGAAAGTAGGCAAAAACTAGAAGTTACTGATATAACTAATGAGCCTACTTTCCTCTGCACATGGACAAATAATTTTTAATGAAGTTCTAAAAAGTTTAGATAGTAGGTTGGCCCTGATGTCTCATTGACAGCAATATCATTAACCAGAAATATATACTACTCTACCAAGATAATTACACATATGCACATATCTTATCCAAAACTTGAACCCAGAAAACNACCAGAAATATATACTACTCTACCAAGATAATTACACATATGCACATATCTTATCCAAAACTTGAACCCAGAAAACATCGTAAAAAGCTAGAGTGTAATAAATTGTATCACTGGTGTAGGATTCGGAGCATTAACTTTGGATGTAATCAGTCCAACGTTATGAAATATAGGGTTCACTGACTTGAAATATTTACATGACGAACATTTTGAAAATAAGTGTGTGTGAAGCACTTAAAACGCTTAACTTTACATGGCATACCATAGCGCATATTTTGTGTAGAATTTGGGGGAGATCGATTTATTAGTCCCCGATATAAGGCATAAAACCTTATTTTCTTAATAGGTGCTATGTTACAAAATTGCCTAAAAATGGTGTTGTATACTATGCTTCTAATATATATTGTCAGCATAAAAAGTTTGGANCTATGTTACAAAATTGCCTAAAAATGGTGTTGTATACTATGCTTCTAATATATATTGTCAGCATAAAAAGTTTGGCTGAGTTTGGTTAAATTGTTAAATAGATATAACATATTTATCACAATATTTATATGGCCGGAATTTTAAAAATCAATGTATGGCTCCACTTAAATCATTTAACTTTACTTGGCCTTCTGTAGCATTGATATTGTGCAACATTTGGTGGAAATTAGTTGAATTGCTCCGGACATATCGCAAAATGTTATATTTTCTCACCTCGCATTATTTTCCAAAAGAACAAAAAATTATGCATCTTTGTATGTATAATTGATGCTCCTAATGAATAGTGTTAGTGTACAAAGTTTTGTTAAATTGTGTGTAATTTTTTTTTAACAGATATAACATAATAATCTAAATATTTATATAAACGCCATTAAAAATGGCTTGCGCACCTAAAACATGTTAGTTTACATACCCTACTGCAGCACTATTTGCGCGGAAATTTAGGTTGGAATAGGTTCGTTGGTTCTCGAGATATGGCATAAAACCTCCATTTTTTTAATTGATGATCTTCACAAATGGCAGGTAAAAATGTTATATATTAGCACATTCGATTATTGTCGCAGAAATTGCCAGTATACAATGTTTTGGTGAAACCGGATACATAGTTTCGTAAATATAGCACATTAAGCTAAAAGGTTTTATTGCTACCATTATAAAATAAAGTTCTTGCACACTTAAAACATATAATTACTATGGTATGTCACAGTATAACTTCTACGCGAAATCAGTGGGAAATCGGTTGATTGTTTCCCGAGATATGACACAAAAAATTAATATTTTCGTACGGGGATATCTTACAAAATGGTAAAGAAATGAAGCTCTGTATAAACAAATTTGATTTATATAATTGATACTGCCATCATAAAAAGTTAAGTTGAAATTTATTTCGTAGTTTCGTAGACATACACTGAAGAGCAAAAAAATCTGGTACACCTGCCCAATATCGTGTAGGGCCCCCGCGAGCACGCAGAAGTGCCGCAAGACGACGTGGCATGAACTTGACTAATGTCTGAAGGTATGTAGGAGGCATTGAAATCTGCGCCAAATTGAGAAAGGGTTGTACGTCTGTCACGTTTAACGATTCTCGTCAGTCGTCGTTTGTCCCGATCTTTCACGATCTTTTTCCGTTCACAGCGATGTCGAAGATTTGGTGATTTACCGGATTCCCGATATTCACGGTACACTCGTGAAATGGTCGTACGGTNTCACAGCGATGTCGAAGATTTGGTGATTTACCGGATTCCCGATATTCACGGTACACTCGTGAAATGGTCGTACGGTACACTCGTGAAATGGTCGTACGCGAAAATCCTAATGTTATCGCTACCTCGGAGACGCTATGTCCCATCTCTCGTGCGCCGACTATAACACCACATTCAAACTCACTTAAATCTTGATAACCTNCTCGGAGACGCTATGTCCCATCTCTCGTGCGCCGACTATAACACCACATTCAAACTCACTTAAATCTTGATAACCTACCATTGTAGCGGCAGTAACCGATCTAGCAACTGTGCCAGACGCTTGTTGTCTTATATAGGCGCTGCCGACCGCATCNCAGTAACCGATCTAGCAACTGTGCCAGACGCTTGTTGTCTTATATAGGCGCTGCCGACCGCATCGCGTTACTCTGCTTGGTTCCATACCTATGTTTTATGCATACGCACGCCTATACCAGTTTTTTTGGCTCTTCAGTGTAACATACCTAGCCAATTTTTTTATATGGCGGTCATTTTTAAAATAAGTGCCTGAACCACTTGAATCATATCAGTTTACATGGCCTGCTGTAGTGCTACTTGTTTGCCAAATTTGGTAAAAATTTGTTCGATTTTCCGGGTATATGGTTGTATTCAAATTTTAATTTATCATGTGATGCTATCTTACAAAATGGTGGACAAAAGATACTTTGTGTGAGCACTTCAATGGTTGTTATATATACTGACAGCATACAAATTTATGTTGGAATTAATTACATTGTTTGGACGATATAAAATACAATGCTAAAATAGCTGCTTGACCACCATTTTGAAAATAAGTGTCTGACATACTTAAAACATACTAGTTTACATAACCTGCAGCAGTACTACTTATGTGCCATATTTGGAAGGAATCAGTCAATTGTTTCAAGAGATATGAAATTAATATTTTACTTACTCATGTGGCACTGCCTTACAAAATGACCAACAAGTGAGGTTTAGTGTGGATATATTTGATGGTTGTACTATATACTCTCAGAATACACAGTTAAGATGGAATTGATTACATGTTTTNTTAGTGTGGATATATTTGATGGTTGTACTATATACTCTCAGAATACACAGTTAAGATGGAATTGATTACATGTTTTCGACGATATAGCGTACGCTTCTAAAATAACTATAATGTCGCCATTTTGAAAATGAGTTTTTAACACTTTTACAACATACTTGTTTACATAAACTGTTGCAGTAATACTTGTTTGCTGAATTGGCTAGGAATCGATCAGTCGTTTTCCCGAGATATGAAAAAAACTTTGTAAATTGTACACATGGCACTATATTACAAGATCGCGTGCAAAAATGGTTATTTTCAGGGATTTATTATGCTTGTANGTAAATTGTACACATGGCACTATATTACAAGATCGCGTGCAAAAATGGTTATTTTCAGGGATTTATTATGCTTGTAATATATACTGTAAACATACTAAATTTGGCCGAAATTGGTTGAACTGTACAGCCACCATTTTGAAAAAGAGTGCTTAATCTGTTTAAATTGCATACGTGTACATGTCCTACTATAGTATTATTTACATGCCAAATTTGGTTAGAATTTGTTGAGTAATTTTCGAGATATAACGTAAATTATTTATAGATTCATGGGAGGCTATCTTCCAAAATGACTAAAAAAAATTGTCCGTATTTACATTAGTTGTGTGCATGATACGCTGTCAACATACAAAATTTGATTTTAATAGATTGAATAGTTCCCGAAATATGACATAGTACTCTAAATTTTAAAATTGCCACCATTTTTAAAGTAATTGACCAGTGTGGTTTTAAACTATGTTAGTCAGGTGTCCTTACTAAGAGATATGTGTTTACCAAATTTGGTGAAATTCGGTTTACGCTTTTAAAAGTTCAAAGGGGGACACATATCCACTGACAAACACAGACACACATACACTTATGCATACACACATACACACAGTACGGAAAGTGATCTTATAAGCCTTTCTATTTTCGGAAAGTAGACTTACAAAATTGAAAAAGGGGGAAAATACAAACACATACACGAATACATATACACATACACACATACATATATACAGTAAAGTGCGATCTCATAAGCCATTCTTTCCTATGGGAAGTAGGCTAAAAAACAGTTTTAGTTATACAACTATTTTCTACAATCTCTGCTATTTTTTGAACACACTTCTCAGAAATATTTTCGCAAATACAGTTAAGTGTTTTCCTTTGGAATCTACCGCATTTTAAGAAAGTTAATTGAAGTTAAAGGAAAAAGAAAAAGAAAAGCCAAAATAGGAATTTAACAAATTGGCAATGCCTACTTATTTATATAGATCACTCTCAAACATGCGATAAAAATAATTCATAACACGTATTAACTATAGGAAAGACATTAATAACCAAATATTGACACATAAATATATTGTTACATGCTTGCTGCTCTGAATCGCTTCTCTTGTCATGTCACGGTCGAGCGAGCGAAGGAGTGTGTCAAGGCCAGACAAGTAATCTGAGGAGCTCGCAGTGATTTACAAAGGCCATATATGCCAGATAATCCTATCGGGACTCGCGCACTCCTGACCTAGGGCAAATTGAATTTCTGCGGTTATNAAGGCCATATATGCCAGATAATCCTATCGGGACTCGCGCACTCCTGACCTAGGGCAAATTGAATTTCTGCGGTTATCTTGTTGGATTGTTCTGGTCATCACCCTTGATTCTCTCAGCGTGACTCGGGGTGCGGGAAGCCTTTTAGACCGGACCAGCGAGACGACTTAAGACCCGACGGGCCTCCGATAAGACAGTCTTCCGTCTGGAGTTTGGATGAATGTACGACTTTAAGCACTAGGTGTGCGAAAACAGCCAAATAAAGGAGGAATGAAAGCGACTAGTAGCGGCGAGACTGACCAGCGTGAATCAAGTCTGCAGACTGCGAGCATCGGTATAGTGGAGAATGAGACTGATGGGCGTGACTATTGAACTGGATGCGTGAGTGACAGACATTTGGAATGATTGCAATAGACACATTAAATACCGATGTATAAATAATGATTGAAAATTGACTGTAACCGATATAGAGACTGCGATTATGACTATATTTAAAATAGAGATAGATATAACTGAGAAAAACAAGAGTAATAGTGGAGATAGATATTTTAATGTTGTATGTGTGAATAAATTAAAAACAAATGTAGTTCTTTTATTTTTAATTATATCTCCATCCCTCACGAACTTGGATACGCCATTGGCGTCTTGTAACAATATGTTTCACAGAAATCTTTGTAAGTCACATATATGACACTAGATATACATTTATGTGTTTAATTTCTGAAAACAACAAAATACGAAATGTAGTTTTAAACTGTTGAATTATATACAAAAGCATGGAAAACATTTATTGCAACTCTTAATTGACAATGTGTTAGAGAAATTCTGCCATATATCTTAAAAGACTTTATCTACAGTAAAGTAATTAACACTATACATAAACAAACAAACAAAAAATTATGAATACTTTGCTCAGTAGTACGGTTTCTTTAAAGTGCAAGCATATATACACTGAAAGTATATAAAAATTTCATAAAGTATTATTCATTAAATAACTTAGCTTTTAAAAGTGTATCAAAAAATTGTTTGACATTCCTGAATACTGGTATATCTGCACTGCATTTACAAAACGTTTGGAAGCGTGCTCTTCCCACTCATTGCAAACACATCGATAAACTTTCCATTATGTACTGGAAATCGCGGTTAGTTGCTAGTAGAGCTGGTTCAAGTAAACGATCTTCATTTACTGTCATTAAATCGTTCCTGACATACGATGTATCACCCAAAAAAATTTCCATAGCCATCATTTTTAAAGTTAGAACTTGGCATTATCGGTAGCTCCAAATTAGGGTATTCTTATTAACCTCCTCTAAGTGTTCGGAGTTTGGTGGAATTCGGTCCGAAGGTTAAAAAGTATTTTTTTTGTGGAATGGCGATGTGAAATCGAGTATATCATGTACACCTACATGCATACCTTCAACGAATGTCCAAAAATTACATTCTATCCATGTTGTTACTCTGTCAAGACCTTCGATAAAAGTAGCAATGTGCGTCGATATGAGAAGAGTGATTGTTTGAAGATCACATCTCATGCGATTCTTAGCTGCTAAAAATGTTCCAGAGAGTTCACTAGACGGGATAACTTAAGTAAATAAATCTAGGCTGGCAAATTCAGTGTTCTTCCGCCCATTGCGAAACAGCATGTGTTGACTTCGTAACCTCCTGTTAATACACAATATAATATGTTCGCAGACGACGAGGAATTCGCACGATGAAACATTACGACAATGACTACATGTAGTTTATGCAAGACGATACATCGAAGGAATACATCACGATAAGCAAGGGTTCGTTTACTGGGAGTCAGCAAGTGATGTCCTCAATACGCCTTGGTGCATCGATGGGTACTGATTCCACAGACGATTATGACGAAACAGTAACGATTGTCGGCTCTAAATACTGATGATGACCATGCGACTCCTACAAATAAAAGTAAACTTGATATTGATGACGAAACAGAAAGTGAAGACGATCATGAAGACAGCATTGTTGATAATGATCATGACGGCAGTGTTGATGAAGTATCTTATGAGAAGGACCTGATTCTCCCGATGTTCTCACACATATCTCCAACGAGTTTCCTGCAAAAAGTGGCACNGTATCTTATGAGAAGGACCTGATTCTCCCGATGTTCTCACACATATCTCCAACGAGTTTCCTGCAAAAAGTGGCATGAAGAAGGCAGAAGGCATCAAGAAAGCCGTTACATATTTCCCGGAGACTCGAATTAACATGTTAATGGACTTATACGCGGGCATCTCGCACGCTTTGTTGAGATATCTTCAATCATCGATGAATTGAAGAATCGGGGTTATGTCGTATAAGACTGTTGACAACTATCCATTATCCGCACACATTTGAGAAATGTAAAGATCGAGTGTGCGAAATAATTTTAAAGACAGAATATATATAATAAGTAAATAAATTAATGTATACATAATAATGAGTGTTAAATTTCTTATGCAGACTGTTCTGCTTCTCTGAAAGACTTATTGAATCAGTGTCGGATGGAAGGAGCTTTGTCACATGAGTGAACAAGTTACCATATTTTAATGTGAAGGGTTAATATTGATACTCGTCATCTATTACAGCCAACGAGCATACAACACCTGCTCCATACTGAGTTCAACCTTACAAGACGTGCGACACCTGTCATCGCGTCTCCCGTCAATACATATGTTTATGGAGGGTTGTGGCCCGCAGCTTGTAAGGCGTTTGACCTGCGTGCTAAATGTATGTGGTATCATTATTAGAGAACAATTATTCCATTGAGGAAAGTTTGTGATTGGCTGTTGATGTGGTACTGTGCTTCCGATTGTTCTGGAGGCCTGACCTACGACTCTAGGCGCAGGGTNTCTTGTAAGGCGTTTGACCTGCGTGCTAAATGTATGTGGTATCATTATTAGAGAACAATTATGCCATTGAGGAAAGTTTGTGATTGGCTGTTGATGTGGTACTGTGCTTCCGATTGTTCTGGAGGCCTGACCTACGACTCTAGGCGCAGGGTGCGCGGGAGAGGTTGTAGGCCGGGTATATAAGGCGTGTGGTGACCTGGTGAAAGGGAGATCGTCGCCGAGTTCTCCAGGATTAGATTCGCAGCTGAGGAGGCGCTGCACGAACGTCGGCCTAATGGGAAAGTATCAGTTGAGTATGATTCGGGACTCAGTTTATTTCACCGTGGTGAGTCGAGACTTAGAATAATTCTGCAGAAAGAAGTGATGGACTTAGTCTCTGGCAGTGGTGAGTCGGCACCTGAGAACAATTCTGCAGAATGAAGAGGGTGACTTAGTCTCTGGCAGTGGGGAATTTGGACTTGGAATATTTTGGCCTTTTAAAGTAAATAACTTCGTTTCTGGTAGAAGTGAGTTGGGACTTTGATTTCAATAGCTGGAATAGTGGACCTACTATTTGGTGGAGATTCACTTGCAGGAATATGGATTTAGCATAGAAGAGGGACTTTGACTTTCGTTCCCTATACATGTTAAGATAGACAGCGCTGCTCCGAAGTTACCCTAGTGAGGAAGGAAAAGGGGCTACGAAGTATGGTATATGGTAATGGGGTGACATACACGGAAGCTCAATGGCGAAGGCGAAGGGACTCAGGGGCATGCTGGTTGTTCGTCTAGAAGAAGAAGTAGGGTTCAGGAGGAGGAGAGAAAAAAAGGAATATTGTGAGCATGTGTGGATGACTGATGTTGTGATTTGTGATTATTGTACTTTGCATGCTGTGCGTCAGGGCAAGCACTACCTGCATCTCCTAGTGTTGGTGGGAAGAGTATCCCTGGGTGTGCCTTGTCTAGTGTGTATGGTGGAAAAGCAATACCTGCACCTTTCGGGTGTATGGTGAGGAGAACACCCTTGCCTTACTGTGTGTTGTGGATGGACATATGAGAAGTATGCAACGGAGCAATGCCAACACTATTGGTGTTTGGCAATGGGAAGTGACTGCGATGACGGATGTATTTCGTGCGGAGGACTGAATGAACGAGCAGATAATTGATTACTTGTCTTTATTTGTGTGATCCTCATGTCTACAGTCAAGGGCTTTCACAGGTGATGTAAAATTGTAATTTATAAAGTGTTTGTATGTTTAAAGATTAATGATTGTCACAGTATTGTAATATATAAAATGTTGGTTGAATTGTATGGTTAAATATTTCAGATTGTCCCATAAAGTATTGTAACTGTAATATCTGCTGATGCTACAATTACATGTTCAGAACAAACTAAAATGTTTGTTATTAATTTGTGATTAGTCCTGCTCCACTCTGTAAGGCGAAAGTTCAATTGTCAAATTATCCTTATCCTTTTGTTGATTTTTATGTGGAATTACTGATTTCCGTCACTTCCTCGTCCTTCAGTGGACTCCACATCAACTGCATATCCTTGAACAATGTAAATCGCTTAATGAACTTCAGGACATATATCTTGAGCTTTCGATCACCCCCTCCCCCCGTATTTCTACAGGCATTCCCCCCGTCTTAAAATGTCGTGAAATAATGCCATGCACACGGTTCTTTGATAGCCGCAAACTATCTAGAAATGCCTTTTGGCAGACTGGCACCCACTCTTGGGCAGAACGTTTGTACACAAAATACCTCACAGTCATAGCATTCCTCCCTCTGGCATGGTTTACAATCCTAGACTTCCTCAGCTTGGATGATTATGTACAATTTAAAATAAATGAGTCTTGCCTGATTTTTAACTCTGGATTTCTACCTGTGGTGTTGGAGAATTTCATGCGAAATCAATATTGATCTGTTCGGATTAATTCACGACATCGGTAATTTGCGGCTTTCCTCCCATGGTTGCATGTTAGTAGTGTAGGTGGCCCAGGTGGTCCATATATATAAAAGGAAACAGAAACTGTCCTCATGCTTACCAAATAAAGGCAACAGCATAACTGATTTACGGTACAGTTTCTACTGTGTTGAAACTAGACGCCTAAACTGAATACTAATGAAGGAATGGTGTGCTACGGTTTTGTTAATTTTCTTATTGTAAAGCATACAGTGTATCACACTACAATTATACACCTCACTAACCTATATTACCTAGAATGTGACCTACCATTATTTATTCTGCTTAGATCTATCCCACCATTCTTCATGGTGCTGCATCATTCGTGGTCGATCCTTGGATTCCACTGCATGAAATTCCATATCGAACAAACACAAAATAAATTTTGCGTATATAACAATACTTGTATCCCAGAAACAATGCTACATGCGTATGCAACTTTCCACTGCAGAGAACAACTGCTACAGGCGGGAATATCACGATGCGCAGTAGCACACGGCGTATGGTGCTGTGATGGATGCATCTGGTTTCGCATTTTAAAAGTGACATATCTGGTTTTGAAACTAACCCCTCACTACACACACTTATAACAACGTGATGCAGCTGGTTGTGAAACTTTGTTTTCTCAGAGGGCGATAGTGACCGATATGGGCTAACGAAATCCAGTGATAACTCATTTNAGAGGACGATAGTGACCGATATGGGCTAACGAAATCCAGTGATAACTCATTTCTGAACAAAAGTGATATATCTGATTTTCCAACTTTACAACTCAATTCATAATTTTGTAATTTAAGATTTTGTAGGTTCTGTTTGGATTCTGTCAGTAGTCATTCCTTTAGCATTAGTAAAAACTCATTAAATGTTAATATACAAAAAATTTAAATTATGTATTTAAGGAAATGTAATGTTTATACATAAATGTAATTTATATACATCGTTCCTGAAATACATAGATGTTACTAGTTACACTCGGACTTCTGCACAGGGCCTGGGTGCTGTGCCACTTGGTTATGCGCTCTCCTGGCTCTGCAATCATCCCCTCCCCAAAGGCAGATCAGCTCACTGTTCTGTCGCCCGACACCCGGAAGGAATGATTGACAGCTGACCTGGCTGGAATCACCGCCTCTCCTTTCCTCCTGCCAGAGGAGCCGACAACTTGGGTAGATGAGTAATGATATTCTGGTAATAATGTGGCTTGGTGCAATGCAGCATTTGGAGAAGTTTGTGGTCTCTGGATTACGACACTATAAGTACTGCCATGGCCGGAGAGCCGACAGTTCTTTCGTGGTTGCAATCTGGCTGAGGTGTGGAGGTAGGGTAAAGACTGGTGCGGCATGGAACATCTGCAGAAACGATGAACAACGACGGAGGTTGCGTGACGGTGGCCAACGAGTGTTTTGTGTGTTGTGGACAGACGAGAGGACATGTAACCCGACGAGTTGAAGGCTACTGAGCATGAGGGGGCTCGGAGAGCTCTAGAACATTTCAGATTGGGGGAATCTGTACTGAACTAAGGTGAGACTGTATGAACATCTGGTACGGACTTTATTGTAAATATTGGAGCTATCAAATAAGGACATACATTTTAAGATAATACAACCAGTTTTTGATACATTATATATAGGAACTGATTTTAAATATTTAAATACAGCAATTTATTTGGGGTGATTGTAAATTGTGTTGATTAAATTTATTGTAAACAACAAGTGATAGAAAATTTATTGTGAGCTATTGAATCGAAAGTACTTTATTTGCAGTATTGTAAAAAAAAATTGGAAATTACAAATAACTCTTTTATTTAATTAAGACCTCCATCTCTTAAAGAACCTAATGACTTTTAGAAATTGTAACACAGGTGTCAGAAGTGGGATGGAGGCATGTNAGACCTCCATCTCTTAAAGAACCTAATGACTTTTAGAAATTGTAACACAGGTGTCAGAAGTGGGATGGAGGCATGTCATAAAAGAAAAAAAAAATTTGTTATTACACTGAAGAGCCAAAAAAACTGGCATACCTGCCTAATATCGTGTAGGGCTTACCCCGAGCACGCAGAAGTGTCGCAAAACGACGTGGCATGGACTCGACTAATGTCTGAAGGTATGCAAGAGGCAATTCAAACCAT
The DNA here is from genome assembly GCA_002778355.1 of Clitarchus hookeri. Lineage (NCBI taxonomy): Eukaryota > Metazoa > Arthropoda > Insecta > Phasmatodea > Phasmatidae > Clitarchus > Clitarchus hookeri. The sequence goes on from NQII01000040.1 coordinate 1,448,843, forward strand.
TAATCCTGCAGGGTAGTCCACAAATCTAATCTGCGCCAATTTGAGAAAGGGTTGCATGTCTGTCACGTTTAATGATTCTTGCCAGTCGTCGTTTGTCCCGTTCTTTCACGATATTTTTCCGGCCGCAGCGATGTCGAAGATATGATGTTTTACCGGATTCCCGATATTCACGGTACACTTGTGAAATGGTCATACGCGAACATCCAAATGTTATCGCTACCTCGGAGATGCTATGTCCCATATCTCGTGCGCCGACTATACCACCATGTTCAAACTCACTTAAATCTTGATAACCTGCCATTGTAGCAGCAGTAACCGATCTAGCTGCCGACCGGATGGCGTTACTCTGATTGGTTCCATACCTCTGTTATTTTGATACGCACGCCTATACCAGTTTTTTTGGCTCTTGAGTGTATGATTACAAGAAACATAAATTTGTAAATATAATATTTATAGTAGNGATGGCGTTACTATGATTGGTTCCATACCTCTGTTATTTTGATACGCACGCCTATACCAGTTTTTTTGGCTCTTGAGTGTATGATTACAAGAAACATAAATTTGTAAATATAATATTTATAGTAGTAGATCGAAAAATTACAAAGGGGGGATTTTTGAATGGAAACTAGGGGAAATGTCGGCAGATATTGAAGCATTGTGTACTTTGATAGAAGGACTGTGTAGCCGAGTTAGTAGTGTAAACGAGAATGTAAATAGTAAAATAGACAGTGATAATGAAAGTGCAAATAGCCAAATAAGTAGTGTTAGTGAACAGGTAGGCAGGATAATAGACAGTATTAGCAAAGATATTGACAAACTGGATCAGAAAATAGATGTATGATCTAAAACATGAATAGAAAAATAGTCAGCGTGAACGAAAATGTGGACCTAAAGATGTAAGGTATAAGTGAATTATTAAAAAATAAAATAACCTATGTTGACTAGAAAATTGAAAGTGTAAATGAAAGGATGAAAAGTGTCTACGGTGGACCAAGAGGTAAGCGCCCTCAAGAATGAATGGCAAGAATTCTTACAGCATCAGGGAAAAATACATGCAGCAGCTGAGAAGGAGCTGAGATTGACCACCACCGAGCCGATGANGATCGAAAAATTACAAAGGGGGGATTTTTGAATGGAAACTAGGGGAAATGTCGGCAAATATTGAAGCATTGTGTACTTTGATAGAAGGACTGGGTAGCCGAATTAGTAGTGTAAACGAGAATGTAAATAGTAAAATAGACAGTGATAATGAAAGTGCAAATAGCCAAATAAGTAGTGTTAGTGAACAGGTAGGCAGGATAATAGACAGTATTAGCAAAGATATTGACAAACTGGATCAGAAAATAGATGTATGATCTAAAACATGAATAGAAAAATAGTCAGCGTGAACGAAAATGTGGACCTAAAGATGTAAGGTATAAGTGAATTATTAAAAAATAAAATAACCTATGTTGACTAGAAAATTGAAAGTGTAAATGAAAGGATGAAAAGTGTCTACGGTGGACCAAGAGGTAAGCGCCCTCAAGAATGAATGGCAAGAATTCTTACAGCATCAGGGAAAAATACATGCAGCAGCTGAGAAGGAGCTGAGATTGACCACCACCGAGCCGATGACTGCGGGGAGAGAGGAGAAGATAAAGGTCGCCACCGATACAGCCATCGCAATATATGCCCAGCAGTTTTGCAGTGTGAGTACACCTCAGCCAGGAGTGGATAAAGGCATCACAATGAAGCTTAGCCTCTATGATGGTCAGACAACCTGGCGCGAATACCAGCACCAGTTTAAAATCGTCGCAGCCCTGAATTGTTGGACTGACTAGCAGCGGGCATTCTAACTCGCTGTTGTATTGAGGAGACCTGCACTAAGCATACTGCAGTCCCTGCCAGAACGACATCGACTGGAGTACTCCACACTGGTTTCGGTATTTGAGCTAATATTCGGCGACCGATACCTGCGACATGCCCAACATGCCCAACTTCGAAGCTGCATCCATGACCAGGGAAACCACTGCAGGAGCTTTGGCAGGACATCGTGCGGTTGTCACACCTGTCTCAAGAGGCATACTCTGAAGAGGCATGAGATGTTATCGTAGTCGGCTTCTTTGTCGATAATATTGCTGATACCGAGGTGCGACAAGCTGTATGTCTTGTTGCATNGATGTTATCGTAGTCGGCTTCTTTGTCGATAATATTGCTGATACCGAGGTGCGACAAGCTGTATGTCTTGTTGCATCCCATATCGTTCAGGATGCCCTGGCCCGAGCACTGGATGTGGAGTCAGTGAGGCAGGCATCAGTGCCCCGATTTACAGTGTGGGCAGTGATGCTGAAATAAGACGAGGACGACAACATCAAGAGGACACCAAAGGAATTACATACGAAAACTCAAAATGCCAGAATTTTAGTCATGTGGATGGCCGGGGCACCTGAGAGCCAGCTGTCCTCAGCAGCTGCAACAGGAATTGCAGCGACCAGAAAGCAGGTAGCGAGGGGCAACATATTCTGGAAACTTGAGGGGCAAAGGTCGGCGATTGCTGGAGGAAAGGCCCTAATGTTCTTGAAGGTGCGTTCGGTGAAATAGCACTCACATGCCATATTTGTGGAGCGGAGCCTGNAGGAAAGGCCCTAATGTTCTTGAAGGTGCGTTCGGTGAAATAGCACTCACATGCCATATTTGTGGAGCGGAGCCTGGATAATGTTTCTTGTCTGGTGATCGTTCACTCTTACAGCTTGGTAACCTTAGCATAGAACATGATATATACATAGCAGAGTTAGAGGACGAATGGATTTTGGGTCTTGATGTGTTGCGTAAGCCGTGGTACTGTATCAATACTCGACTGGGGGTGTTACGAGCAGGTAATGCTGGGNGGGTCTTGATGTGTTGCGTAAGCCGTGGTACTGTATCAATACTCGACTGGGGGTGTTACGAGCAGGTAATGCTGGGTTTTGTAGTGTAAACACGACGAGATTTATCTTCGCCAATAAACTGCCTAGTAGTATGTAATCAGTCGATTTTGCTACATTCTTCTGGCGTAATTGTTATTCCAGGCAGATGCCAGGGAAAATTTGTCAGGTGTTTGGACATAGTATAACCAGCCAAGAAACATGGCATTCTACCAGCTGGTATCATTATAGCAAGGAATTCGATATCTTCAATCTCGGACAGTTTGCCAGTAAGAGTGATTAATTTATCTGACCATGCTATCCATCTTGAAGAGGGGGCACGAAAGGGGTTTGCAAGCATGTCTCACAGTTACTTCAAATGCNATCTGACCATGCTATCCATCTTGAAGAGGGGGCACGAAAGGGGTTTGCAAGCATGTCTCACAGTTACTTCAAATGTTGCAGAAGCTACGATGCCACAAAATATGGAATGTACTCTAGTAGATGCGTTGGGGCAATTGCTAACAAGAACAAGAGAAAAAATCAACTGACGACAAGATAAGACTGTCTCAGAATTACTACAAATAAATAGGGGTGCTTTTTCCTGTGAGACAAATTAACTTGGCGGAACTAATTTTGCATGCAATCACATCGACACAGGGGATGCCAGGCCTGTAAAGCAACCACCAATGCGACTACCATTCGCTTCACATGAGGTGGTTTATGGTATTCTGAAATATATGAGGGATTTAGATTTGATAGAGCTGTCAATCAGTGAATGGTCTTTTCCCCATTATGCTTGTTAAAAAGAAAGTTGGCTCTATGAGATTTTGTGTTGATTACTGCCAGCTTAATAATGTGACCAAGAAAGATTCTAACATACTCCCAAGGATTGATGACACACTGAACAGTCTAGGAAGTTTACAGTGATAGGGAAAGATTATGTTTTGTATCCAAGAGAATGGAACTTGCAATTCAAGGTTATGCCCCTGACACATTTGAACGACTGATGGAGAGAGTCTTGCCCTAAGACATTTGCCAGGTGTACATAGTTTATATTGTGGTCACAGGAAGAACATTTGAAGAGCACCTAGCATTCTTATATTCTGTATTTCAGAAATTAGTTGCAGCCAACATGGAATTAGTTCCTATCAAATGCCACATTTAGCAATAGAAAATTAATTTATTGCGCCATGTTTTGTTGGCTTATGTGATTGAAACAGATCCTGAGAAGATCAGAGCTATAAGAGATTTGCCTCTACNTTGCGCCATGTTTTGTTGGCTTATGTGATTGAAACAGATCCTGAGAAGATCAGAGCTATAAGAGATTTGCCTCTACCAAATTATAAAATAAGAGTGCGAAGTTTCCTGGGCTTATGTTCTTACTGCCATCGATTTGTGCCCGGATTCACCACAATCGCTAAGCCTCTGCGTGAACTGACGGAGGGAAAAATAAATTTTGATTGGACCTCCGAGTGTAAAGATGCTTTTAGTAGACTAAAGACAATTATGGTATCTCCCACAATGCTGGGCTTCCCAAGTAGAAAGGGTGAGTTCATTCTGGATACTGAAGCAAGTAATGTAGGCATTGGTGCTGTGTTATCTGAGATCCAGGATGGAGAGGTGAGGCTACTGGAATACTTCAGTATGTTACAACACAAGTCTGAGAGAAAATACTGTGTGATGCATAGGGAGCTTCTGGCTATTGTAAAAGCAATTCCACCCTTCAACCTAAGCACTGATCATGCTTCATTATGTTGGCTACTAAATTCCAAAAAATCCCGATGATCAAATAGCCTGGTGGATACAGCACCTGCAAGATTTTGACTTTGAAATACATCACAGGCCAAGATGCCTTCAAATCTATGGGGTTGCACATTCCAGGAGACCCTGCGAACCATTCTGTCGTCATTGTGAATGCCAGGAGAAAAAAGCTGGTGTATCCTAGAAGGTAAGAAGAACAATAATTCATTGCTCTGTATCTTTCAATGGCTCACCCACATGGGACGATAAGGACATTAGAAATGATTAGCTAACTGGCCCCACCTTGTCTCCAATACTGGCGCGGAAAGAAGCCAGGTGTCGACCAATATGGTAGGGGATATCCAGCCTAGGCGCGACAAACAAGGCATACTAGGCACAGTGGAATTATTTTATAATTAAGTATGGTGTGCTTTAGAGGAACTGAAAATTTTAATATGGAAAAAAAAACCCTTACAATTGGTCCTATGAGAGTGCCGAATCCCAGAAGTGTGGGAAGTAATGATAACGGCACAACACAACAGCAGGTGGTCACTTTAGGGTTCATAAAACCCTAAATGGAATGCGACTGAGATTCTATTTGCTGAATTTTTGGGAGGATGTTGAAAAGTTGTGCCATCTGTGTGATGTATGTACCGCGAGGAAGGGTTAACAGATTAAGGGACGAGGTCTACTTAAAAAATGTAATGTTTGGGCCCCATTTGAGACGATGGCAGTGGAATTTCTAAGATTATTACGAGTCACCGAGAAGGGGAATCGGTACCTTCTTGTAATGCAAGACTACTTCAGAAAGTGGCCCGAGGTCATACCTGTTCCAAACCAAGCTGCTGGCACAGTCGCTGATGCAATTGTAGAGCATGTTTTCTCCAGGTTTGAGGTGCTACTCGAGCTTCATTCTTATCAAGGACAGAATATTAAAGCAACTCTTTTCCAAGAATTTTAGGAATGAAGAAAACTCTTACGAAAACATTTCAGCCTCAGTCGGATGGGATGGTCTAGAGGCTAAATCATACCCTAGATTAATACCTGGCGATCTATGTGGAAGACAAACATAAATATTGTGACTCCAAGGTACCCATATTTACTCCTGGCAGATTGTTCAATGGTACACGAGCCAACAGGTGTAACACCTTCAAGGATACTGTTTTCGGAGAGCTATGCTTCCCTGGTGACATGCTGTTAGGATGTCCAGTGGAATGAGAAGCAGCCAAACCAGAATATGTAAGCGATTAACAACAGGGGTTTGTTGACATCACGAGTTTTCCCGATGGCACCTTACAATTAACGGTGATAGAATGAAAACACGATATGACCAGAGAATGCCTCATGTGGTTGTGCAACCTTCAAAGGCAGAAGGGATACCACTCGAAATCGCAGAAATGTTGGGAAGGCCTTACATGCTCTTGAAATGTGCATCAATGTTGTGGTGTTCCAGATTTGTCGACAGGGTTCTCGATAAATGCAGACCATAACAATAAAAACCACATCCAAATCCGTTCTGTGGTTCTCGGGATTAGCGCAGTCATATAGACAGACGCGCGCCAGGGTCTTCCTTTTATACTATGCAGTGATATTGATAACTTCTTGTTCATATTGAAATAGTTTTAAAATGACATAAGTGTCTTAAGCACTAGATGAAGACAATGTGAGCTTGCACTCGCTGCGGCCCACACATGTGTTTGTCAAGGCTGCTCGCTACATGATCACCTCTCCCCCTCAGCATACTCACCTTATGTCGTCTTACTCAATTCAGTTAATGTAGGTCAGAAGCTAGCATTTCTCTTTACTAGGCCATATGTGTTTATATCAAAACGTTTGAAACTGTAATATTTTGTTCTTTAAATCGAGGCTCCTTTATTAACTTTATGTATGTCTGAAGTTTATTTTTTGCAGGTAAATTTTATTTGTAGATTTTAAAACTTTTCAAATAATTACTTGTACCTCTTCCCTTGTCCAAGGGAAAGCTAAAAGCAATTCATCAAAGTTATAAAATAATTACTCGTACTTATTTCCAAGAAAAAAGTTAAGAGCTATTTATCAAAGTTTTAATATAATTGCTCGCACCTCTCCCCTTCTCCAAGCGAAAAGCAAAGAGCAATTCCTATAGCGCGCATAATAAAAAAAACCAAGGAAGAAAAAAAACACTTCACACACAGTTGAAAATAATTTCCATTTATTTAACTCAAAAACCACACACTCACAATGATTACGCCATACAATATAAGTTAAAATTATAGGTTCGCTGGTAAAGGTGCGAACCATGTGTTCCTCTGAAATCACATTCACCAACAATATATAACCGCATGCATGTCTATTGGAGTTGCTGACTATGAAAAAGTAAAATACTTAAAACAAATCCCTCCATGTAAGATTTTATTTTTTTAAGAACATGCAGACAATTGCAAGTTCGAGTTGTAAATTGACCACATCTTTATGTAAGGGACATACAATTCTTTCAAATTTACTGAAACGAAGGCGAAGGTAATCCCTAACAGGCCGATGGGCGGGCAGGACGTCATCGATAGGTGGGGGTGGAGACTTCATTTCGTCGCAGCAAATAAATCTTTCTACATTAATGTAAGTGAGATCACACACCGGAGAGTAAATCGTTGGCACAGATGTGTCCACTACATCGGTAGAAGGAAGAGGTCCTGACGCTTTTCCATTTTCCAGTCGCGGTGTGGCGCGCCGGCTTCCAGCTCCATGAACCGTCCATTTATGTCGACGTCTGCACCCAACTTATCTGTCTGAAAGCCTTAAAGGGTAGCGTCTGGGAGCCCTGGAGGATGTCGGCTAGGTGCTCCTGAAGGGCGTCTCTGTCGTGATGATGTCTGCTGCAACTGGTGCGGAGATGGAGTCTGCCGTCGGTGCGGCGATGGAGTCTACCACTGATGTTGTGTAGCATCGTCCTGAGGCGATATCTGTGGAGACGTCCATCTCTTTGAATAATTCCTTTGCTCGAATTCCCTCGTCAATCTCAGACCAGAGTTCGATCGACGGAATTACGTCTGTGGATATGCAGATGGATGCTAATTTCTTTAATTATGTCACAATGTAGAGTCTTAAATACCAAAATAACTATGGCACATCGACATCCAAACTAAAGCAAGCACCCATCCCCTTCTATAATGCTCTGCATGACCCCTCCACCGCCAGCTGCCAACCCTCGACATGTGTCTGTAGGTCTACGAATTAATAAAAAAAATGCAATCGCATGTTGCCGGGAAAAAAACTTGTACATCCATTTTTTTTCGGCATGGTAGGCAAATTCCTTAAAGAAGTAAACATTATTATTTTTTCCCTTTAAAAATGTTATTACCATTATATTATTATTTTGTAAACTGAACCCTTTCAAAGACCAATGGCAAAATAAGGATTGGAGGGTAGCCAAAAGCTAATAAATGGGGTTGGGCGTTTTTCCCTGCCATAAGAGTAACGTAGTGTTTCCNGAAAAAAACTTGTACATCCATTTTTTTCGGCACGGTAGGCAAATTCCTTAAAGAAGTAAACATTATTATTTTTTCCCTTTAAAAATGTTATTACCATTATATTATTATTTTGTAAACTGAACCCTTTCAAAGACCAATGGCAAAAAAAGGATTGGAGGGTAGCCAAAAGCTAATAAATGGGGTTGGGCGTTTTTCCCTGCCATAAGAGTAACGTAGTGTTTCNAAGGATTGGAGGGTAGCCAAAAGCTAATAAATGGGGTTGGGCGTTTTTCCCTGCCATAAGAGTAACGTAGTGTTTCCCAGGTAAGGATTAGATCATATTCTGCTTCCAATACATGATTGGGGCATGTGAATTTTCTGGTAAGGATCTCTCCCATGTTAGAATTTATTTTGTCAGTGATGCAGGCAGCTCCCAAATTTGTACTGTGTTAGTGCGGAGGTTTGATTTCGATACGGCCAATCTGTATAACTCACACCAAATGGATTGCTTCCCATCAGATTCACATTGGAGACGGTAAAGATGTTCCATNCGGCCAATCTGTATAACTCACACCAAATGGATTGCTTCCCATCAGATTCACATTGGAGACGGTAAAGATGTTCCATCTTTCTCTTTGTTGGCTAATATTCGTCAGAATTTCTCTCTGCATGCAGGTATAGAAACCGGTCAGGCGATCAACGACTTGCGTACACACACAGAGTATAATTCAAGGTTCCTTTCAATTGTTTGATACGTAAAACACAAAAGGGAGAAAAAACACACGAAATTGCAGTTTTTACAAACATGTTAATTAATAAAAATTAATTTACAAGCAATTTATTCCCAGATAAAAAATATCATTATTTTTTATGGGTTCATGACATTATTCAGAACAGTTTCGTAAACATGTATTAGCATTCCTTGGCATTCAATTTGGTGCCATATTACAGCATCGTCGACCACAGAATTACCACAGTGAATTGTTGAAGTGTCACAGGTAAAGGCAGGTGACGAAGTGCGCCGGTGCTTGCGTGGTTTAAGTTTGTTCCTCGATGCAGGTAATCTGGAATTTTTTTCCAGTGGTCAGGTGTTGGAAGTGGAATGTGTACAAAACAGTTTTTGCTGTTTGGTAACTGTCTAAACCTCGCTGAAACTTTATTTCTGCAGATAGTCAAGGCTATGCTGGCAGTCCGGAGCATGAATTTCGGTCGTGCTAGTAGTTTTCAGAAGATATTTCGTTCTGGTCTCATCTCTGCTCGCAGCATATTCCAGGACTTGGTCCACCATTGCCGGAAGGGGAGTAGAAATCATTTTGTTCACGATATAATTTCCAAGTGTACAGCAGGTTATTACTGACGAGCAGGCTCACAGTCTCTCGGAGTCACCGCATATACTCAGTGATCCCAACCATAGCATTTTTCTGTGTAAGTATGCAGTGATCCAGACTCCGAAAACGAATAAGTTGATGCGTGCCATATTCAACATAGAAAGTCAGCTGTCACNCTCAGCTGTCACAAAACATGCCATACCCCAACCCAACCCCTTCCACAAGGGCCACTCAGTAGCCACCTGCCTCGAGACACATGTCAGCCATTAATGCCTGCGGCGAAGCCAGGACGGCCCAAGGGAAGCAGTTACATGTGTCAAGGTTGCCTCGGACCCCCACCCCACCTANTTTTTCTGTGTAAGTATGCAGTGATCCAGACTCCGAAAACGAATAAGTTGATGCGTGCCATATTCAACATAGAAAGTCAGCTGTCACAAAACATGCCATATCCCAACCCACCCCCTTCCACAAGGGCCACTCAGTAGCCACCTGCCTCGAGACACATGTCAGCCATTAACGCCTGCGGCGAAGCCAGGACGGCCCAAGGGAAGCAGTTACATGTGTCAAGGTTGCCTCGGACCCCCACCCCACCTATAGCAAACAGCGTGGAAACTTTGGACACGCGCCTCAGAAAGAGCTGACAGGGTTTGTCAGTAGAACTGCAGGTCACCCCCCCTTCCCAAAAACAAGGGAAGACATGTGTAATGTTCTAAGGAGGGATGGAAATAGTTTAAAAGCCATCTTGCGGGACATGGAGGGGGTCTGTTACATCACATCAGTCGAGGGAGTCGTCCATCGGGGTGCCGAGAGGCCGGGGTGTTGGACCCTGGCCGAGTCAGTCAGTCGCATCACATTAGTCAGTCAGTCAGTTGAATCGGGAGTTGCAACAGTTATGTGAGATCAGTCGATCATGTCAGTTAGAATCGCGCTCCGAGAGAGGAAGTTGGTGCAGCAGTTAACAGAGGCTGAGGAGATCGGACCCTGGTCGAGTCAGTGACGTAGGGAGTTAGAACGCAGTGCTCAGAAGCGCCACACCGGGATGCACAGGGAGCCAGACATCGGGAATCAGATCGTGGAAGTCAGCCGAGTCAGTTACAACCCCGCGCCAGAAGGTGGAGTTGAATAATAGCTTCAACGAGGAGCGCCACGTCGAGTGAGAGTAGTCTAGTTCAACCCCGCGCCGAGAGGCGGATGCCGGGGTTGGGGCCCGCCAAGGGTCCCTCGCCAGGACGTGGTAGCGAGGTAATATGTTAGTTACAACCCTACGCTGAGAACAGGAGACTAGTGGTGAACTTCAACGAGGAGCACCACGCCGAGAGGAAGCTGAGTCCAGTGCAGCCTGGTGCCGAGAAGGCGGAAGCTGGGCGGGGGCCCGCAAGAGGTCCCTAGCTGGGACGAGGTAGTCAGTCAGCCAACCCCGAAGGAGGAAGCCATTTCCATACATCGGAATTTTGTAGTCGTTTTCTAACTCCCAACCTGCCACTTTCGCTGCGATAAGATGGTTGGGAGTGAGCGTAAGGTAATTTTTTTTATCATAGAAGATAGACCAACATCGCTAGACTGGTCGACAAGGACGCTATTAGTCTCTTACATCATATGTTCGAACAAGTTTGGCGGTAGTAGGATGAATCCCATAAACATTTGTCAGCTTGCCTCTTATGTTCACGAAAGACTGCCCTGGAAGGGTGTAAATATCCTGAGGCTGTATCGGTAGGTGTATCTCCCTCCTGGGGGAAAATGGGCCTGTCAGATAGGGTTGGTAGCAGAGCATTTCGATATTATCGAATTTGTCTTCAAATTCCTATCGCTGATCCATGTCAAGAATTACGACCACCATTGCGATTCACTTTCAAACCGAGTGTGTGGAGAAACTTTGCGTTTGCAGGTGTTACAGTGACCGTACTTCNCCACCATTGCGATTCACTTTCAAACCGAGTGTGTGGAGAAACTTTGCGTTTGCAGGTGTTACAGTGACCGTACTTCGCTGTTTACTGATCCATGGTTCGATGCATCGCTTGCATTTATATTCTTTTTTTCCATGTAAAATTCAGTCCCATCGCTTGAGATGCAAACATAGTGTGATTTCTTTGTCGCAGAAATTTATCAGTTCGTCAGTTTTATCCACGATAGAACTGTGACTTCGTTCATGCTCATTATGGCAATCGGAAAATAAATGGAAAATAAATGTTATGGGGGATTCCATGAGCATATAACTGGGCCCTTCCACGCGGGCAGACTCGTAGAGTGAACTGCTGGGTTTTTTNTTATGGGGGATTCCATGAGCATATAACTGGGCCCTTCCACGCGGGCAGACTCGTAGAGTGAACTGCTGGGTTTTTTATTCACATAACTGTAACTTGCCAAATTACAGTTTATGTGTATCACATTGTTCGGCAGTATGTTTACTAGCNTTTTTTATTCACATAACTGTAACTTGCCAAATTACAGTTTATGTGTATCACATTGTTCGGCAGTATGTTTACTAGCCGCATAGATTCGTATTTGCCCCGCCTCATAGACTCTGACTTCGAAGCCCAGTATCGAACCGACCGTATCCGACCCAGTAAAATCCATATCGACACTGCAAAATATTTCCGACTTTAGTGTATTGGGTTCCCATGCAGTTCGAAGAGAATGTCGCATGGTTATGATTTCTGAATGAAATTTGTAATATCTATGAGCTCGTACATACCCGTGGGAATGCTAACTTCCTTTAATTCCCCACAACTACATAGTGGAAAAATGAATTTTTATTTTTTCGATAACTGGTATAGAGTTGTTGTAAGTGTGAAAATCCACGAGCACTGTACACCATTATTTATGTAATTCTAGGGGTGGGTAAAACTGGCTCTCAGCACGGAGGTGTGACCACTTAGAATGACAGACACAGGCATACAGATGTAAATTGACAGTAATACGAGCCTTTTTATTTTCCTTTCAAATTATAATTTTTCCCCTGTACTGAACTTAAAATGAAAGGAAGGCACAGGTTACTACAGTTCCACATGTTTGGTTTCTGTTCGGCCTTATAATTGTAATACAGTTTGGAATTTTTCAGCTACTCTCTCAACTCAGGCAGTGGACGAAAATGATCGAAACTGTCGCAATACTGAAAAATATTTGCATGTTTATTATATGCTACCCAGTGAGTACTGGGTCCTGAGGTCGTGTTCAGATTAACTATNACTGAAAAATATTTGCATGTTTATTATATGCTACCCAGTGAGTACTGGGTCCTGAGGTCGTGTTCAGATTAACTATCGCAATCTCGTTTCGATTAGGTTTAGGAGGCAAATCGTTTCGCAATAGACACCCCTGAAATTGTGAATTTTCTGTTTGCATGCGAACAGTTACAAATCGATGTTTGTTAGTGGCCTTTTGGTCAACGATTTTATTAAAGCCTCTTCTTTNGTTTGCATGCGAACAGTTACAAATCGATGTTTGTTAGTGGCCTTTTGGTCAACGATTTTATTAAAGCCTCTTCTTTGCATCTTGTTTCTCTTCCTGCTTCCTCCTCCGCAGTACGGGCGACGAATTTAGAGGCCTTGTCCATTTATTTTACCTATGAATATGGCTTCTAGTTGACAGTTATGTCGCTGGTTTCCCTCCAGCTGTTTTCGGTGATTGGAAGCACACTTTACAGCAGTCACGATATTTGTGACTGCTCCATCAATACCAGCCAAAGCACCGATCCCTGGAATCAGGGCAAGCAGGAATCCACCTCTCTATTTTACTTTGCTCTGAGTCTTCCCTTTGGCCTGAGGTTTGCTTCGCTTGCTTCTTGGTGTGAAATTGATATACTTCGTTCGCAGACCCATTCCCAGTTTCACATTGGCTTTGATCACACACACCCCTAGTGGCAATTTTTTCTCCGAGCCTGACGTCTGATGATTTTTTTATCCTGTCAACTATGTGTGCCAGCAGCATAATGACCAGAAACCTGGTTCCGTGATATTTGTGCTGGGAATAGGTGATGTCATGATGCTTGCATGATCAACCCAGGGTGTTGATGCCCATTTCGTTGCGTGATGGCCTTTCAGCTAGCTTGTTCCAGACCCACAGAACCTGAACATGGGAATGTGGAGTTCGAACGAAAGAATATTGATGAGCGAATCGATGATCTCACGGCCAAATTTCACATTCCGTATCTTACGAGACATCGAGGTAAACTTATCTCGAAAAGTATAAGTATGCTTACATTATAGGCTTTTGTTTCAGTGCCATGGAGGTAATCCTGCAAGAAATTAGTCTCCCTGTTCGAATTACCAAANTTACATTATAGGCTTTTGTTTCAGTGCCATGGAGGTAATCCTGCAAGAAATTAGTCTCCCTGTTCGAATTACCAAAGAAGATGCTGAAACTGTGCGCGAATCGCGCCATGGGGCCCTGTTGCCGTATACAGTATGTGCACTTATTTGTGGCCCATCAAGTGGCAAGACGTGTGTTTTACTTAGTTTGCTTAAGGAACCGAACGGACTTCGGTTCGAGAATGTGTGCGTTTATTCTAAATCGCTCCAGCAACCAAAATACCAATTACTTGTTTGTGTTCTTCAATCTGTAGATGGAGTGGGTTACATACCGTGCAGCGATAACGAAAAGATGGTGCCTCCAAGTGAAGCTATTCCAAATTCCAAATTTGTTTTTGGTGACATTGCCTGCGAGAAACAAAAGTGTATAGAGGAATCCTTGAGCATGGAGCAGCATGCGAACGTGGACTATGTGCATATTAGCCAGACTTATTCGCACGTGCCAAACAGATGCTCTGCGGCAATGCAAACATGCTGGTGCTGTTTCGCATGGATGAAACCAATTTGCATCATGTGCATGACGACCATATGAACACGGACATGAAGTTCGTGTGATTAAAAAATATGTGTTCAAGGTGCTTGAAATACAAGTATGGACTTTTGACGATCGTTAAGGACCGGCCTCTACCTAATGGCAAGTAGTGTCGCTGGTTAGATCATTTTATTAAAAAGGCTCTGCCATGAGTCACATAATCATTTCAAAATTTTTGCGGGGTTCATTAGTAGTGCAATTATCATCGTTCTGGTGCATGATTCATGGTTCAGAGCTTGGATCTATCCACCATCTTGGTTGACATCACAGCCAGGTTTCGCGGTAAAGATATAAAAATGACCCGTTTTTCCCTCAAAATAACTCTTAAGGCCTTCAAAAATTCCCTTTGCACCCCCAAAATCACTTCAGAAATTAATTATTTTATCAAAAAAATCACTTTTTTCACAAAAAATTTTTAAAAATGGTAAAATACGAAAAGCTTATTCAAAGCTCCACTATGCGAGAATCTAAAAGTCCTCAGAGGAGCAAAAGGTTTAGAGGATCTTACCGGAATGAGCCACACAATCCTCAGATTAGTAAAAGAAGGTTCGAAGCTCCGAGCCAGGTCCAGCAGATCGGAACGTATAAGCGAACATAGTGTACTCCCCTAACCACCGTCCTGCACCTAGCCCCCATTTTCTACAATCAAAATACTACACCATCTCACCATTCCACTCACAACCCCCAAAACCCCTCACCACACCCCCTCTCCAACCCTCACCACCCACCACACACACCACCCAACCCCACACACAACTCACCTCCCTCANGACCCGTTTTTCCCTCAAAATAACTCTTAAGGCCTTCAAAAATTCCCTTTGCACCCCCAAAATCACTTCAGAAATTAATTATTTTATCAAAAAAATCACTTTTTTCACAAAAAATTTTTAAAAATGGTAAAATACGAAAAGCTTATTCAAAGCTCCACTATGCGAGAATCTAAAAGTCCTCAGAGGAGCAAAAGGTTTAGAGGATCTTACCGGAATGAGCCACACAATCCTCAGATTAGTAAAAGAAGGTTCGAAGCTCCGAGCCAGGTCCAGCAGATCGGAACGTATAAGCGAACATAGTGTACTCCCCTAACCACCGTCCTGCACCTAGCCCCCACTTTCTACAATCAAAATACTACACCATCTCACCATTCCACTCACAACCCCCAAAACCCCTCACCACACCCCCTCTCCAATCCTCCCACCCACCACACACACCACCCAACCCCACACACAACTCACCTCCCTCATACCACCAGCTGCCCAACCGCCTTGAAAGCAGCACCACAATCGGCACTGCAATCAGAACCACATGCACTGCATGAACTACAATCAGCATTGCAATAGCTAATCGATCACTCAGCAATTGCTCCTCCTGCTCCACAATCAGCAATGTACGCTCGGCAATCGTTCCTATTTATCCATACCTGTAATTTATTTTCTTTTGCTTGTTTATGATACCTCCTCCTCAGTACAATGTAAAACCAAAATACAAAACAATTATGCTATCACAAATATAATGTGCTTGTGGTACACGTCATATTTAGGAAACAACTACACATGCTATACATGGGGTGAATTTCCAAAGGTTTGATTTAAAAAGTGTGGAGAAACAGTGATTCAGTGCTAGTTCTGCAACAGATAGGTCTTGCAGCCACCATCGGCAGTGTGATGGACAGTAATTTCGATCCTATGGCTGCTCTACCAAAATCGGCTGCGACCAGTATGGACCANCCATCGGCAGTGTGATGGACAGTAATTTCGATCCTATGGCTGCTCTACCAAAATCGGCTGCGACCAGTATGGACCACTAGCCTGCCATCATCACCAGGAAGACATATTTATCCCTTGTTTCTGCTCCTTCCGAAGTGACGACAGCCGAACCATCTGTATTTACTAGTGTATCATATACAGAACTTTCAACGATAATGGGCGTCGCTTCTGCTGCAAGGATTTGCCTTCAAGCTTACTGCACGGTGGCACGAGGTTCACGATTTCCCGAATAGACGGTATCATGTTTAACGAATTAGAACTGAAGGTGATGTGCATAAAAATGCAGACTTTATTCAGACGAACATAAATAATTTTGTAGTATTATATTTAAATAAATATTAAAAATAAAATATAAGGAATGTTATTTTTTCATATGGAGGCGAGGTAGGAATTGGTCTCGTCAGGTACCATTCATGATTGGTGTTAGTCTTGGGTGCAGTCAGTCGTTGGGTAGTAAGGATGGTTGGTATGGATTGTTAGTCTGGCCGCCTGGTATGGTCCTTTGGTATGGTATCCTTAGTTATGGTCTCCTGACAATGGTCAGTTTGTATGACTGGTCGGCATTGATGGATGTTATGGTTGGCTGCTCTTGACGGTCGTTAGAAATGTAAGATGGAATGGTCGTTTGGTATAAGCAGATCGATTGGTTTGGAGGTGTGGTTGACTGTCATGGATTTTTTTTTTAAGCTGGTACTGTTAGCTCGTATGGTTGGTTCTCATGGATTCTTGATATTGTTGGTTCGTATGGCTGGTTAGTATGAGCACTTCATATGGTTGTTTGATAATATTGATTCAAGTTGATGGCTGGCATGGATGGTTTGTATGGTTGATCTGTAGAGATTGTTCGTATGGTCCTTTCGTATTGCTAAGTATCATGGATGGATCGTATCCCTGATATGGTTGGTTCGTATGGATGGTTTTACCCATTCGTATCTCCATTCGGACTTGTTGGGCTGTTGGTCTGGATGGGTGTAATGGGTATTTGATATGGATGATTCGTATGTTCGNATCTCCATTCGGACTTGTTGGGCTGTTGGTCTGGATGGGTGTAATGGGTATTTGATATGGATGATTCGTATGTTCATTTGGTATAGTTGGTTCATATGGTAGGCTGGTTTGGATGGTTTGTATGGTTAATCTTTATGTTTGGTCTGGTCGGGCTGATTATCTGGTCGACTGGTATGCTCCTTTGGTGTGGTTAGTTGTAGGTGATATGTTTTGCGAAGTTTAGCGAATATTTGTGAAGATNTCGACTGGTATGCTCCTTTGGTGTGGTTAGTTGTAGGTGATATGTTTTGCGAAGTTTAGCGAATATTTGTGAAGATTTTGTGCGGAGAGGTACCTAAGTAATGCTATATTTATTAGGTCGCTAGTAATGGGCAGTCTGTATGACTGGTCGGATGGCTGGTATTAGTGATTTTTATAAATGGCTGAACTTGATGGTTGTTTGACTGGATGTCTCGGATGGTCGTTTGGTATGAGCAGATCATATTATTTGGGCATGTGTTTGACTGGCATGGCTGTTTCATATTTTAAGCTGGTATAGTTGGTTTGTACTGTTGGCTTGTATGTTTGGTTCTAATGGATGCCTGGTATGGTTGATTTGTATGGCTACTGACTATGAGTGGATCATATGGATGTTTGGTATGACTGTTTCAATTGAACGGTTCGTATAGATGGTT
Organism: Clitarchus hookeri; assembly: GCA_002778355.1. Lineage (NCBI taxonomy): Eukaryota > Metazoa > Arthropoda > Insecta > Phasmatodea > Phasmatidae > Clitarchus > Clitarchus hookeri. The sequence goes on from NQII01000040.1 coordinate 1,466,526, forward strand.
TGTATGGTTGGTCTGTACAGATTGTTCGNTGGATGTTTGGTATGACTGTTTCAATTGAACGGTTCGTATAGATGGTTTGTATGGTTGGTCTGTACAGATTGTTCGTACTGACCCTTCATATGGCTGGGTCCAATGTCGGATCATATGGCTGGTATGGTTGATTCGCATGGATGGGTTTGCCCATATTTATGTACTGCTTGTCTTGTTTGTCTGTTGGTCTGGCAGGGTGGAATGGATGTTTGAAATTGATGGTTCGTATGTTCGGTTGGTATCGTTGATTCGTGTGGTCAACTGGTGTTGCTGGTTGGTCTCGTTCATTATTCTAGAAAATTTGGCAGGAGTTGGTCTNCGTTGATTCGTGTGGTCAACTGGTGTTGCTGGTTGGTCTCGTTCATTATTCTAGAAAATTTGGCAGGAGTTGGTCTCGGTAAGTGCCTGTCTTGGGTGGTGCAATTTTCGGGTGGAGTCAGTTGTTTGCGAAGATGGTTGGTCGGCAAGGTTGGCTGGTATGGTCCTTTGGTGTGAAGAGTTGTGTGTGAGATGATTATGCAAAGTTTATCGAAGATTTCAGNAAGGTTGGCTGGTATGGTCCTTTGGTGTGAAGAGTTGTGTGTGAGATGATTATGCAAAGTTTATCGAAGATTTCAGAAAGAGTTTGTAAAGATTTGTGAAGTTTTTACGAATATTTGCAAAGTTTTGCGAAGAGTTTGCGAGGATTTGCGAATAATTTGTGAAGTTTTGCGATACTTTTGTGCGAAGAGGTTAGCAACGAGATTCGTATTAGGTAACTCTTTTAGAGGTTGACAATTATCGAGAATTCGTATAGGTGGTATGGTCGGTTGATCTTGTCCACTGTACTAGTCATTTTTGAAGGAATTGGTCTTGGTAGGAGCCAGTCTCTTCAGGATACAGTGGGGATTTGACAATAAGGATGCGGAGAGTCGTATGGTTGGTTGATTGCGAGGGTGGATGGTGAGGA
>NQII01000040.1:1467592-1492128 GCA_002778355.1 Clitarchus hookeri
TAGTTTTTCTTTATTTTCCTCGATTTTTTAAGATTGGGTAGGAGGTTGTAAGGTTTGTTGGCTACGGAGGTGGGGTGTTGGTTAGAGTGGTGGGGTGGTCTGAGGGGAGGTTGGGGTAACATTATATGTTCCACGATTTTTAGAATCAATTTTTCGATTTCTTTGCGATTTTTCTCGATTTCTTATACTGTGTGGGTTGTGGTAAGGGGTAAGGGGTGTTTGTTAGTGTGGTGGCGTGAGCAGGGGTCTAAAATTACATGTTAATTGATTTTTAGATTTTTTGTGGGATGGGGGTGTGCATTAGCACATTTTTTTTATAGCAAATGCATTAGCGCGAAACAGATCATGAATTTATAGTGCAGAAGCATCTATGCAATATAATTTACCAGTGCGGTGGCTTTAATTTTTTTTTAAAAAAATTGTCTTTTATGAAAAATAAACACGATAGGAATGTGTGACAAGTTTTTTTGGAACATTCTGTTTTTTCCCATTAGTAGGTTCGGACTTATTTTTCTATCGGTATGGAAACGAATATTTTTTTCTCTAGGTGTCGAATCTGGACCCTTCCGTCAGCATGCACTTGTGGGATTTTGAATCAGCCAAAGACAAATGTGATTCTTTTTTCAGCATATTAATGTTTGAATGTTAAATAAATATGCAATCGTGTATTAATTTTTTTGGGGTGTATTAATGATGGAGCATATTAATGTTTGCGTGACAAATAAATATGAAATAGATCTTTGATGGAATAATAATTTTAATGTAACATTCAACCACTGTAGTTGAACGAGCCGCTGCCTGCTTGCCCGCAGACTGCTACTTTCATCCAACTTTTGTTTTTGGGAGAAAAAATTTGGTCTTCAATGCCAGTCCTATCAACTTCGATACTAGCATATCGTACCAACCTTTTTTTCGTTCATCCTTGTGTGCCTCGCCTCAGCAACGAGCAAATGAGCATTTTTTAAAATCAAATTATAATGATTACATTAGCTACCTTAGGCAATCATATACCCTATGTTTGACTGTAAATGCGAATATTTCAGGCATGTTTAATGTACACATATGAGTGAGGAATGTTTCCCATCTTTATTTTACATAAAAACTCATTTTTCTCTGGAATATTTTCCTTAATTTTACAAAATCTTGATACACCATTTTTTTATTTATTGTAATGTACTGCGGGTGTTTTATAAATAATATGTGAATCTCACAAAAAAAGACAACCTTTAAAGTTAGAATTTTTTAATTTACACTTTTCACATACATTTTACAATACAAAAGATATTGGATTAATTCGCACTCTGTCTCACTCTCTGTTTTTACATACACTTTTGTTGTACCTAGGATTATTGTATAACCAAAGTAACATGGCTTCGGTGATGCACTGGCTGCAATATGCTCTAATTTTTTCACACTTGTGACGTCATGACGAGGTTGAACGGTGGCGAATGATTGATGATGTTCGCTTCTCTGGCGTCTAAATCACAATGCCAATAACACTGATTGAGTACGTCGATAATTTACATCGTACACATACTGTACAAAATCGTAAATTGTCATCTTTCAAGCACATTCACAGAATAATCGTGAATTATGGCAGAGTCCACTGATTCCGGAATTTTCGCATGTGGAATATTCCACATGTCCCACCTCAGTACATGCGACTCAAATTATCCCTGGCAGTACGCTTGTTGAGTGGTGCGGTCGAGATGCTTACATGGATACAGCGGTAAAAAAGGGAAAACTTGGGTTTTCTCATTGTCATAACTGCACGATAGTGAAATATTCTTAATGGCGAGAGTTTATCAAACTAAAAACCCGAATATAACAATACATTTCACAATAATTTTTTGCTATATAGAAAAAGTTAAGTGCGCATGTACACTGAGAATTATTTTCAAAAACATTTTCAANGAGTTTATCAAACTAAAAACCCGAATATAACAATACATTTCACAATAATTTTTTGCTATATAGAAAAAGTTAAGTGCGCATGTACACTGAGAATTATTTTCAAAAACATTTTCAAATTCATTCTAAACTTCATCAAGGTCCATACACAATGGGCACCTGTGTTCCGGGTTGTCTTCCTCACTGTCGCCTCATACTTTCGAGTTAATTTATTCGACGGGGGCGTCTTCAGCATAAGTAGTAAGAAATAGTATGTTTACCATCAGGGGCTTGTGTGGTGGACGAGGGGACGAGAAGGGGCCATCTTGGATGACGTCATATTTTGCCCTTTTTCTCTCAAAACGGTAAAAATCGCTGGAATTTGCCAGAAAATATTCCGAATTTCCCTCTAAATTTCCCAAATTTTCCTTAAGAAATGTTTTCGCACATTTTTCGTCGATGACTCGACAATGTGGCTAAGTGACACATTTTTGCTAATGAGGGGTTGAGGGGTCATCGGCCATCTTGTTCCCGCCTTCCCATGGGGGGAGGGGGGTGTTTTCACCGAGTATTCCCGAATTCGATTATTATCTCATTCCGTCCTACTAGATAATACATGCTATCGCATTCCGACGGTCCTACTTCATGCTCTTGCATTCCAATCATATGTCGCTATTTCATGCTCTTGCATTACTTCCCACCAGTTGTTCCTACTTTNCTTCATGCTCTTGCATTCCAATCATATGTCGCTATTTCATGCTCTTGCATTACTTCCCACCAGTTGTTCCTACTTTATGCTCTTGCATTCCTGGGCAACTACATCAATCGTGGTCCCTACGTCATTCTCTGGTATTTCTTCTATATGTCCCTATTTCATGATCACGCATTCCTACCATATGTCCTTACTTCATGCTCNTCATTCTCTGGTATTTCTTCTATATGTCCCTATTTCATGATCACGCATTCCTACCATATGTCCTTACTTCATGCTCTTGCATTCCATTTGAGAGGTTATCTCATGATCTTACATTCGTGGCCAACGACATCGATCGCGGTCCCTACTTCTTGCTCTCGCATTTCTACCAGATGTCCCTACTACTTCATGCTCTCGCATTCTATGTGGGTGGTAATCTCATGCTCTAGCATTCCATTTGAGAAGTTTTCTCAGAGTCGTCCCGACCTGTTGTCCTAGCGGGGACATGTCCAATGCTCTATCATTTTACCTCGGTATTCTCATATTCCTTCCGGCATCCTTTCACCTGGTGCCCTAGCAGGGACAAGTCTCATGCTCTATCATTCCACCTCGGTTTTCTCACATTCCTTCTAAATTATTTCACCTTGTATCCTAGTGGGGACAAGTCTCATGCTCTATCATTCCACCTCAGTTTTCTCATATTCCTTCTGGCGCCCTATCACCCAGCAACCTAGCAGGGACAAAGGGACAAGTCTCACATTCTATCATTCCACCTCAATTTTCTCATATTCATTCCAGTCTCCTTTCACCTCACACCCTGGTGGGGACAAGTCTCATTCCACCTCAGTTTTCTCATATTCCATCTAACATCCTTTCCCCTGGAGTCGTAGCAGGGGCAAGTCTCACGCTCTATCATTACACCTCGGTTTTATCATATTCCTTCTGACATCCTTTCAGCTGATGCTTTAGCGAGGACAAGTCTCGCATTCTATCATTCCACCTCGGTTCTCTCATATACCTTCCAGTCCCCATGAGACTTGTATCCTGGCGGGGACAAGTCTCATTCCACCTTGGTTTTTCTATTATTATTTCCAGTCCCCTTTCGCCTGATGTCCTGGCGGGAGACGAGTCTCATGCTCTGCCATTCCACCTCAATTTTCTCAAATTCCTTCCAGTACCTTTTCACCTAGAGGCCTGGCAGGAACGGGTCTCATGCTTGGTGTACATATCTTAAGCATATAAAACAGAATATTATAGATCAACATACATGCGAGATGGAAAAAGAAGGTGCTGTAAAATATAATATATGGTTGGAATGTAAATGTATCAAACCAGAACCACATGAAGATAAATAGTGAGAGAGCCTTCAAGATCTCGAATCTACCTCTGTANATGTAAATGTATCAAACCAGAACCACATGAAGATAAATAGTGAGAGAGCCTTCAAGATCTCGAATCTACCTCTGTATAACACGTACGAAATCAAAGACAGTGTTGAAGCTAGTATACAGAAGATTTGTCATGAGGAAGAAGAATACATGGGAAAGTGTTCTGGTTGGACATTATATGCTATATATCAGCTACAGTTGGGAACAAATTTACTTAAGCCGCTTGACAAATAGACGNATGTAAATGTATCAAACCAGAACCACATGAAGATAAATAGTGAGAGAGCCTTCAAGATCTCGAATCTACCTCTGTGTAACACGTACGAAATCAAAGACAGCGTTGAAGCTAGTATACAGAAGATTTGTCATGAGGAAGAAGAATACATGGGAAAGTATTCTGGTTGGACATTATATGCTATATATCAGCTACAGTTGGGAACAAATTTACTTAAGCCGCTTGACAAATAGACGCATACTGATTTTCCTCTACCCCACTACAGAGATAATTAACACATAAATTCGTACTCGACCTGCAGAATTGTAGGTATAAATTAAAGCAGACGCATAAATTCATAAGGCAGTTAAACTACGATGTATGGCAAGGAGTTAGCAGTGAGGAGTTAGCAATGAGGAGTCAGCAGTGAGGAGTAAACAATGAGAAGTCAGCAGTAAGGAAACAGCACTGTGTAGTAGTACAAGTGTTTGAGTTAGCATATGCTTGAAGATAATGAAAACCGCTGTAAGCTTGCAATCGAGAATGTCATATACGACTACCTGCAAAACTTAATTGAGTGTTCACTAATTGCATGGAAAACAATGCAGTTACTGTGGCAAAACCTTCAGTAAAAGTTGAATTGCCCATCGACATGAACAGAGCGTATTTTCAAAGAAACCGACCTCAAGAATGATAACATATGATATGTGCAGTGCAGCATTTGGTAGATGTGATAATCTAAAGAGATACACTGGTGCATGTAAAGGTAACACACCTTTACTTGGCACAAGACTGTAAGCATTGAACCTATTGACGCAAAACAATACTATGACTAGCTTTCCTGTTGATTCGTCGTGTAAACTAACGATGGTTCGAGCACCCATAACATTATTCAGGACTGCATCGTGTTAAAAAAAAAGCAGGTGAAGAAGGAAATACGAGTGTTGCAGATATTTACTATGAAGAACGCGAGCCGTACAGATCGTCAGAAGCTGTGAACTACAAACATGCTCCACTATGTTGTGAGGTGAAAAATGAAGAATTTACAACTAACCAGGACAATCAGAAAAGATATGTGATCTCCAAGTCTACTGCTGATGATGAGAAATATGCATATTCTACTGATGATGATTAAGTGTCGACATCTGCAAAGCAAAAGTGTAAACATATTGCTTAAGATAAGAGATACTTGAAGTTGGACAGAAAAAATGCAGATTCGAACCTAGTACACTGGCCCAGAGGTATTTCGCAAACTACTCATCACGGAAGAACATAAATGCTGACGATTATCGTGAACCATCTGCCAAGAGTGATGTGAAGTCTAACTACCTATATTGTGAAGACCCCAATGACCTGGTTGATAGACTACAGGTGTTGGTTCCATTGTAGAGAAGTGTATATCTTTCTGTCGGCGAAGAGATAAATTCGATTATTGATGAACTCAAAGCTAAAGGCTTTATTGAATGACATTATGTTTGTGTACAATTTGGTTATAAACGTGAATGAATACAAAAAACAATCATTCTATTTCAATTTTTTTCATTGACTAAGAAATGTACCTACTGCTATGTGTTTATAAATGTCTGGCAGTTTGAAAGTGAATGTCATGAAACGATATTTCCAACTCACTTCCCGATGAACAACAAACATTATCTTTGCACTTCTTGCTATGTCTATTCGGACTATCACTGCGGGCGAACATGCAATGACTACTTTCATTTTGTCGTGATATAAGGAGCAAACCTTCAGAGATCCTTGCTGTTAACGATGTAGTCACAGATGGGAATTTTTCAACCAATGATTCCATCTTTATACTGAAACTGTATACGCGATCGTGTTAGATATATGTAGACGCAACGATCTGCTTATACACGACCAGCACGGCGTGATGGTTCGTGTTGTCCGTCTTGGGTNTGCTTATACACGACCAGCACGGCATGATGGTTCGTGTTGTCCGTCTTGGGTTGTCACAGCGTGTCCTGCTTGTTACCTACTTATAAATGCGTGACAGGCTGCAAGTATTTGAGATGAACATACATTGAGTACGAACACATACGAAAATATTTTATTGGAGATATAGTTCACTGTGATTTTTTTGCATGATGAGCTCGACACTTAAATATGCAGATGTATAACATACATACATGACTTTTTTAAAATTATGTGTCATGTTTCATTTTTACCTGTCTCCAGCAGCTTAAGGGTACGTGATATATTTCCTATAAAATTTTAATAGGATAAGTAAGAAGTATGTTTTGTCAAGGGTGGTGTTATTACAGTACTTGTGTAAGTGCCGAGTTGCTTATTCGTTCGGTAATGTATATCATGCATGGAAAGGCAGGACAGTAATTGTGGCGTGCGCTTCCGTTGAGTTCACATCGATATTTTGGTAACGGTATCTTAAATGGTTCGGAAATTACACACAGCTATGCTTATAAGTTTGCTTAGGGCATATTTGACCCTGCGGTAACTTTTCTTGTCGGGGGTAGGGTATATGTTTAAAATATGTTAGCTGTATCTTAAATGGTTCGGAAAATTTATCCAGCTATGCTTATAAGTATGCTTAAGGCATATTTGACCCTGCGGTCATTTTCCTTGTCGTGGGTGATGTCTATGATATGAATTTGGTAGCTGTATCTTAAACAGTTCGGAAATTATTTCCAACTATGCTTATAAGTATGCTTAGGACATNATGTTAGCTGTATCTTAAATGGTTCGGAAAATTTATCCAGCTATGCTTATAAGTATGCTTAAGGCATATTTGACCCTGCGGTCATTTTCCTTGTCGTGGGTGATGTCTTTGATATGAATTTGGTAGCTGTATCTTAAACAGTTCGGAAATTATTTCCAACTATGCTTATAAGTATGCTTAGGACATATTTTTCCCTGCAGTCAATTTGGTTGCCAGGTGTGTTCACTATGTTATGAGTTGTATGTGTGTATCTCACACGGTACGAAAATTATAGACAATTATGCTTATAAGTGTGCTTAAGCCATACTTGACCCTGCGGTCATTTTAGTTTTAGGGGGTGATGACTATGTTACGATTTTGGTGTCTTTATCTTAAATAGTTTGGAAATTATGGCCAACTATGCTTATAAGTATGCCTGAGCCATACTTGACTCTGCGACCCTTTTCGTTGCCGGGAGTGATGTATATTATGAATTTGGTGACTATATCTAAAACAGTTCGGAAAATACTCAACTATGCTTATAAGTGCGCGTAGGACATATTTGACCATGCAGTAATTTTCCCCATCGGTAGTGAGGTGTATGATTTGAATCTGATAGCTATATCTTAAATGGTTCAGAAATTACACCCAACTATGCTTATATTTATGCTTAGAGCATATCTAACGCTGCGATAATTTTCCTTGTCGTGGGTGATGCCTATGTTGTGAATTTGGTAGCTGTATCTTAAATGTTTTGGAAATTACAGTCAACTATGCTTATAGATATGAGAATAGTCCCCACTAGGGCGTCATGTGAAATGAGGTTAGAAGGACAGGACCGGGCAGTGTCACAGATGGCAACCGAGAACGCATTAGCATTATGTTAATGTTTATTTATATATTAACATGTACGTGTTTTAATGTAACCCTTGGCTATATGGCCTGTTAACATTAAGTATATATATTACTTTTTTTTTAAGTTATACTTCTTTTGGCGCATTGAGGGTAAAAGTTTAGTGTGCAATGGAAGTTGCGTGCGCACAGTGTAACGAAATTCGACAGTGAACGTGGCAGGGGTACGACCCAATGCGCATGCGCGTATAGTTGCACGCGCACGACAGTGAACAAGGTAGAGATATGACCCAACGCGCATGTGTGTATAGTTGCGCGCGCACAGTGTAGCGAAATTCGAGAGTGAATGTGGTAGGGGTATGACCCAACGTGCATACGCGTATCGTCTAGCTATATACAAATGCAAGGTACACAACATAGCACGTGGTTATATTTAAAACCGACAGAAAATAAGTTCAAGTAATAAGCAAATTGAAAAACATTTAATTTATATAATTAATTTATTGTGAATATATATATATTATTAATTAATTTTACTTACATTGTGCGATGCAAAATGTGTTAGTGACAAAAATTGTATAATACAATTCTGAAAGTGTTTTAAAGTATTTGAGGTTAATTTCTGTAAGTATTTAATTCTGTTCTTTAATCAAGCCTTTATTAATTGTATTTAATGTCTTTCTTCGGTCATTTTATAGTTTTCCTAATTACATAAATTATTTGCATATGTAATAAAAAATTTATTTTAGTCACGCCAAATAAGTATAACTTCTAACTATAAGTACACGCACCCATGTTTCTTCTCATTCTATGGCTGGTTGTTAAGGGTTACCCATGTGCACAGCAGGAATTGTTCTGCAATGGTTCGCAATAAATGTCTGCATCTATGTTATTCTGTGACGAGTAGGTTGTTAGATACCTCTGGGCCAGAGTACTAGGTTCGAATATGCGTTTATTCTGTCCCAACTTCAAGTAGCTCTTATGTACAGCAACATGTTTCTGCTTTTGCTTTGCAGATGTCGGCACTTCATCATCATCAGTAGAATATGCATATTTCATATCGTCAGCAGTAGACTTGGAGGCCACATAATCGTTCTCATTGTCTTGGTTAGTTTAAATTCTTCATTTTTCACCAGGCATGATAGCAGAGCACTTTTGTAGTTCACAGCTTCTGACGATCTGTATGGCTCGCGTTCTTCATAGGAAATGTCTGCAACACTCGTATTTCATTCTTCACACACTGTTTTGGAACACGTTGCAGGCTCGGATAATGTTATGGGCGCTGGAACCATCGTTAGTTTACACGACGAATCAGTAAGATGGTCAGCCATTGCATTGTCTTGCATCAATGAGTTCAATGCTTGCTGTCTTGTGCCAAGTAAAGGTGCGTTACCTTTACATGTACCAGTGCGTCTCTATAGATTGCCTCTTCTACCAAATGCAGCACCGCACATATCACATGTTAGTATTCTGGAGGTCGGTTTCTTTTGACATTACTCTGTTCATGTCGTCGTGCATTGAAACTTTTACAGAAGGTCTTGCCACATTAACTGTATTGTTTTCCATGTAAATGTTGAACACTTGGTGATGTTTTGCATGTAGGCGTACAGGACAGTCTCGAGTGCACATTCTCAACACTTTTCATCATATTCAAGCATATGCAAACTTAAACACATGTACTACTATGCAGTGTTGACTCCTCAATGCTGCTGACTCCTCCACACTGCTGACTCCTCCATGCTGCTGACTCCTCCACACTGCTGACTCCTCCATGCTGCTGTCTCCTCCCCGCTGCCAACTACTCCCTGCTGCTGACTCCTCCCCGCTGCCGACTCCTTCCCGCTGCTGACTGCTCGCCTAACATAGTGTACCGTGCTCGATGCTCGTATAAGTTTTTTATGCATAGAACAGTTTCATATCTTTTACAGTTATGATTTCACATGCTCTCGCATTTAGTTGTCAGTGTTTATTTATTTTAACACATGCGTGTTTAAATGTAACCCTTGGCTATGTATGACTTGTTATCATTGCAATTATATGTCTTAATTTTTTTTATTCTATGTCTGGTTGTTAAGGGTTACCCATGTTAGCGATGGCTCGAGTTGCCGACTGAGTTGTAGGACTGACGATGATCGTTTATATTATCATATAAGTATTTTTTATAGTTATTACGACTATGCACATCGTGCATGCATCACATTTATATATATCTTGCCTTTCGCATACTGCAGTTTGTTGTAATTTATTCATGCTGAATTTTATTTACATGTACGTTTTCACATTTATTTACCCAGCCTAAGTGTTATTTGATGGTTAAAGAAGGCTAGCTGTCGCTAATAGGAGGATCGAGTTGCTGGACACTGGCACTATCACGTGGCAAGGATGGTGGTGGTAGTGATGTTAAGGATTTGGAGCCTGTACCTTCAACGGTTTAGAATTACTACCAGCTATGCTTATAAGTTGGCATAGGGCATACATGACACTGCGATATTTTTCGTTGTCGGGAGTGATGTTTATGTTACGAATTTTAAGACTATCTAAAATGGTTCGGAAATTACATCCAACTATGCTTATAAGTATGTGTACGGCATAAATGGCACTGCGATCATTATCGTTGATACGGGTGATACGTATGTTACGAATTTTATGACCATATTAAACGGTTCGGAAATTATGGTCAACTATGCTTATAAGTATGCATATGGCATAAATGACTGCGATCATTTTCGTTGACGAGGGTGATGTGTATGTTACCAATTTGGTACCTGTTTCTTAAATGGTTCGTAAATTATGGCCAACTATGCTTATTAGTTGGCATAGGGCATAAATGACCCTGCGATCATTTTCGTTTTACAATGGCGATGTTTATTTTATGGATTTGGTACCTGTATCTTAAATAGTTGGGAAATTACAGTCAACTATGTTCTTAAGTTCGCATAGGGCATAAATGACTGCTATCATTTTCGTTGTCGTGGTGATGCCTATGTTATGAATTTGGCGACTATATCTTAAACGAATAGGAAATTACGATCAACTATGCTTATAAGTATGCATAGGGTGCAAGAGCATGGATAAAGGTATTCGAATCCAGGAGGACTCGGAGAAAACCCACTAGCTTGGAATGCGAGAACATGGAACAAGGTATTCTAATTCGGGAAGACTCGGAGAAAACTCTCGCGCTGGAAATGCAAGATCATGGAACAAGGTATTCGAATTCGGGAAGACTCGGAGAAATTCCCCTCGCTTGTAATGCAAGAGCATGGAAAAAGGTATTCGCATTTGGGAAGACTTGGAGAAAACTTCCTAATTTGGAATGCAAGGGCATGGAGTAGGGAATAAATTAGGGTGGAATGCAAGAGCATGAAGTAGGAAACAATATGACCGATGCTGGTATTGAATGATAGAGCGTGAATGATGCTCCTCACTCCTCACTCCTCAATCGTCCAAAAATGAGTCATTAAGCCCGATTGTGGAGTCATGAGTAAATTCAGCCGGATATTGCATGACATATTTTTTTTAGGGGAATTCGGGACTTTTTGAGGGAAATATGCCTTTTTTACCGGCACTGGCTGCTAAAATGGCCGCCGCAGGAGGAAAAAGGGGGAAATGAAAAAAAAATGACGTCATGTGTCCCTGTATCCCGACCCCGACATCCCTGCCTTACAATTATCCTTTTCTAACTACTCAAATGGTCTGAGGTATAACATCAAAGTAAAACTTTCTCTACACTTTAAGGTAGGAAATACCCTTAGACTAATGACTTTTGGATTGTTCCTGGGCTCATTTACCCAATTGTGTTAGATTTGAATTTTCTTACCGAAATGAAAGCCTTGGTTGACCATAGAAACATGAGGTTAAAATTAAATTTTGGCGAGAGAAATGTAGTTCTGTAAAAAAAAAAAAGTGAAAGTAAAGCGATATATATGCTTGAGTACTTCCCATAAAGACTTTAAAAAATGTAATAAGTCAACATAGCAAAGTCTTTTGAAATAATTTAAATATGTGAATACAAAAATGTTAGGTTGTTGTGATCTTATGTAATATGAAATGAAATTTACTGACAATGAACTGATATAATGTGTCCTGTATCAGTGCTCCACACCGAAATGAAAGGAATTTAGGGATATCATAGACATTCTAAGAAAAGTATTACAAATTTGATTCCTCCGTATGGTGCTCCATAATTTCTGGCTTCCAAAAAAAGAGCCGGGAAATTACCATCTTGTAGTGGACTATCGTCTTTTGAATAACCAGTTTAAGTTTGACCGCTTTCTCCTCCCGAATATTGAAACAGTGTATAACTATTCTAATATATGTATTAATTTTAACTATTGTAAATTTTAATCGAAAGAAGTATATAGAGGTTTTAATGTTTTAAATGTTGATGTAACATATTTGTTTATTGATACTGAGTTGCATATGATAGATCTTGTAATTATCAATTTTCAGAACGAAAAGAAAGAAAATTATTCTCAATATATATGTACAGGCTTGTATGTCTGATCATAGAAATGTTAGAAATACATTGATTTACAAAAAATGATCACCTTGAAGGTGCCATCTCAGCAGTATGTAAGTGGGTAAAGGCAGAGGACATGGCAGTATGAATACAGAAATAATCAAACTATTGTAACACACCAAGCATGTATAGCAGGGGACCAACACTTATATGGCGTTGGACCACCTGTAGCATGGGGACAGGCGGCAATAGAGTTGGGTATGGAGGCATAGAGACATCAGATGTTCTCTTGAGGAAGATCCTGCCACAACTGGTGGAATGAACGCTTCAAATTTGCCGTACCCACCTCTGGCCGAAGTTGCCATCCCAAATCTGGCTCCAAACATTCTCGAGGGCCAGAGGTCTGGGGACCTTGCTGGCCAAGGAAGTATGTTAGCATTATGAAGGCAGGCCACAGATACCCGTGCTGTGTGGGGCCAGGAATTATCCTTCTGTAAAATGAGCTTGTAAATCTACACGAGGAAGAGGAGCGCACATGGTCGCAGAATTCCCTGGACGTATCGCCGCACCATGAGGGTTTCTTCAATCACCAACATTTGGGTGCGGAAATCGTAAGGAATGACTCCATACCTTGACACTTCTCGCTGGGTTGGTGTCCAGCTCTACAATAAAGCATGGATAATGGTGCTAACCAGAACGTCTCCAGACTCGAATTCGGCGGTCGGCTGTATCGGACAGATCCGTGATTCGTCGCTGAACAACACTCGTCACCAATCCGCATGCTGCCATGCTGCTTGTTCCCATAAGAAAGTCATACATTCGCGGCGATGCTCAGGTCGTAATGGTAGACATTGTAAGGGACACTGTGACGACATATCATGCTCTGCTAGCCGCCTGGATATGGTACTGTTGGACACAGGCGTATCCCCAGATGCCGTGAAGTTTTCTAGGATGGTGCGCAGCGACGAAAGTGGAGTGCTTACAGCCTGTCGCACGATGAAACGATCCTCCCTGTTTGTGGTCCGCCGGTGTAGACCCAAGTCTTGTCGACGCGTGTGTGTACCATTCTGTTCCCGCTGCGTCCAACACCGACTCACAGTGTAGGCAGAACAGTTCAAGTGGCGAGCAATCACCGAAACGTCCAACCTGCTTCTCGGAGACCGACGAAGCGGCTTCTCTCAAATTCATCCAGCTGGACAAAGGCTTGTCGAATGCACCGTCGGGATATACTGCATGTTCACTGAATCTGGCTCTATTGCTTACACTGCTGCTAAGGCATTATTCGGTGTCGTGCAGCTATGCATAATAGAGGGACATGTGTGCCCCTAGTGGCACAACCGCGCAAGCAATCCGCATTAAATGCAAATGGGACAATTGTCGGGCTATGATGATATTGTTTGTCAATTTTCGCTGTAGTCGCACGTTTCGTTTATGTTGACAATTTTTTTTTGCAAATGAGTGTACATCTCTTAATGATGGTAGAAATTAGACTTTTCTAAAATAAATTTAGACTTATATACGTATTATATTCTTGCCAAAAATGTATCTTGCATATAATTGAATCATTTATTTGAAGAAGGGCTTAAGTTCACATTTTGAGCAAATTGAGTTATGCACAGGAAATTACTATTCAATGCAAGACACATCTTTTCCGTGTAAAAGAGCACGATTGTAGCACTCCAAATAGCTAGCAATTTCGTGCATTGTAATATATCGTGTCTTTGAAAAACAGTATGATTCCAGGAATGATATAAATTAAACCCGGTAATTATAGAAGACATAGGAATGACGATCCTAAATCTCATGAAATGAACTTTAAATACGAGTATATGTAAACATTGATAGTGTAAGCGATGCTTGTTTGCAAATGATGAAAACTGGTCAGTAAAGTCAGCAAAAGTCAGTTTGTTTGGCAAAGTCAGTATTTAGTCAGTACTGTAGACAAATGACCAGTAAAGTCAGTTTGAACAATGGGGAAGTGTAGTTTTTGCTCAGACTTGCTGAGATGCGGAAATGTTTTTTTTTTAGTGTATACGTGGGGCTTTGAAGCAATTAAACAACATGCTGCAAATCGCAAGCAGAAATGAAATTATTCAATTGTATAGTGTTAGAGCAAATGCCTCAAGAGCAAAACTTATTTGGTTTATGAAAGCTATTACTGCAGGAATTTCTTTTGTAGCATCATGTGAAAACATCCACATTACTGAAACTGTCCATCATGTAAAACATCTGCTAATTAAATTATGTTTCCCTATAATGAAGCATTTTAGCAGCCAAACTATATTCCTTGATATTGCAGAAAACTCTTATGTTTTGCAAAATGTCTCAAAAATAGTGTCTCATAGGAAAAGCACGAGAAGAAACTTGGCTGCAACTAAACTATTGACAGTTTAAAAAAAATTGCCAATAACCTCTTTGCGTAAAATTTTTATTATAAGTCTAATAATTAGACAACTTAAACATTTTACACCCTACAGTCTTTTATTTTTAAGTATTCATGCACTAGCAAGTGTTCTAATAGTCTTTCCATCACTTAGAATGTTTTTCTCTAATATTTCCCTTAATATTGTTAATAGGATACATTTTTCACTCTGCCAACAGCAGCAAAAATTAGATACATGACGCCAGGGCGATACAGATGAATTACTGGTAAGACGTTGCTTCTTTGGCCAGGCTTACAAGGCTATGCATTTTTTCAATAAAGCATTCGGGTCGGTAGTCTGAAAGTCTGTATTTAGTCAGTTTTTAGCCTATTTTCAGAAGGAAAGAAATTATTATGAAATCACTTTCCTGTCTGTGTACATGTGTGTGCATGTGTGTGTCCCCCTTTTCAATTTTTGAACGCGTCAACCAAATTCTACCAAACTCAATCCATATATAGTAACTTGAAAGGACACTTGACGTTTAAATTTTTCGACCACGCCGGGCACTTACTTTCAAAATGGAGGCCATTTTAAATTTAGGATAATATATCATGTCTCGGGAACCATTCTACCGATTTAAACCAAATTTTGTATGCGGGTAGAGCATCGTGGAATAATTAATTTTTGAGGTGGCTAATGTTTTTGTCCCTATTTTGGAAGATAGCACTAAATGAAAAAAATTAAGATGTTACATTATATCTTGAAAATTATTAAACCAATTCTCACCCAATTTGGCATGTGAGAAATACTATAATAGGCCAGGTAAACGTAAGTGATTAAACTTGATTAGCTACTTATTTTCAAAATGGCTGAAATACAAATATTTTAGGTTTAGTTGGTATATCTACCATACAATTTAACCAATTTCAACCAAATGTTGTATGCCGAAAGGAATTTTTTCAAGCATCATATAAGGTAATGCATAGCAAATGTGTCAGTCATATTGTAAGATAGTGTCACACAAATAAAGAAGTTTTTGTCATGTCTTGCTAAACAATTATCCGATTCATACCAAATTTTGCAAACAAGCAGTATTCCAGCAGACGATGTTAAGTGGTATGTTTTAATTTATTTCAGACACTTAATTTCAAAATGGCGGCCATATAACTTCCTTAGTCTAAAATGCTGTAGCATCGAAATCATGTAATCAATTCCAACTAAACTTTGTATGCTGGCAATATATATTGCAGCTATCAATTGTGTCAACATGGCTCATCTTTTGTCCGCCATTTTGTAATGTAGTGCCACACGAATACATAAATAGTTGCCATATATCGGTAAACAATTAATAGATTCCTAACAAATTTGGCAACCAAGTGGTACTGCATCAGATGATGTAAAAATATCTTTTTAAATCACGTCAGTAACTTATATTCACATTGGCGGACATATAGCCATTTTAGCTTAGAAGCTACATCGTCGAAACTATGTAATAAATTCCAACTTATCTTTGTATGCTGGCAGTAGATATTACAACTATAACTGTATTTACACAAGTAATATTTTATCCGCAATTTTGTATAATAGCACGATACGAATAAATAATTTTTTTAAATATATCAGGCAGCAATTGACAGATTTCTTCCAAACTTGGCAAACAGATAGCACTGCATCATGCGGTGTAAACTGGTATGTTAGTAGGTAAGGCACTTATTTTAAAAATGGTGAATATATAAGTATTTTAGCTCAGTGTATCTTATTAACAAAACTAATTCCAATTTTACTTTGTATGCTGGCAGTATCTATTACAACCCTAAAATTTATCTATAAATATATTTATTTCTCTGTTTTTTGTAAGTTAGCCACCCAATAAAATTAATTTTTTTTGCCATATCTCGGGAAATACTCAACCCATTCTTACCAAATTTGGCGAAGAAGTTATACTGCGGTAGGCCATATAAATATATGTATTCTTAAGTGTGACACAGGCTTATTTTCAGAATGGCAGCTAGCTATAAAATAATTTTATCTAGGAAACTATCTAAACGATTTTATCTTAACTTTGTATATTGGCAGAATACAATCATCAAATGTGCTAATATTATAACTTTTTAGTCCTCAATTTATGAAAATAGCAACATAAAAATTTTTTTTTATGCCATATCTTAGAAACCAATCAACCGATTTCCATCTAATTCTTCACGGAAGTAGCACTATGGAAGGCCATGTAATCTTACATATTTGTTATGGCTCAGTCATTTAATTTCAAAATGATGGCAATGCAAATATTTTAGGTTTTTAAATGTTATCATTCTAAACATTAGACTGATTAAATCCAAAGTTGATGCTCCGAAGCCCTCCTTTAATGCAGTTTATTGTACACTGGTTTATGGTAGAGGTTTTATAGGTTAGAGAACCGGGTTAGACAAATATGTATTTGTAATTATCTCACTGCTGTTTCATATGTTTCTGGTTTCATCTATACTGATATTGCTTCCACGAGACGACATGTCCTACCTACCAACTCAGTTTTTAAGAACTTATTTAAAAATTAATTGTATCCATGTTGAGGAAAGTAGATTCATTTTTTAAATCAGCAACTTCTTTTTTCCCTTCTTCCAGTCGGATAAAACAGCAATGTTCACATATCAGTATGTTTCCATCCTTGTATTCGCATAAAGACTTTCACAGCCTTGCTGGGCATTTCTGAAAATAGTGTACGTAGACTTTGTGCACTATATTGAATGTCAAAAATCTCCAACTGATGGTAGAGGCAAAGGCTACATGTGTACACAGTAAAATATAAACACTGTCCCAATAGAGATATTAATTATTTGGTTTATAACCTCAATGATATTGTTTTCTAAAGATTCTGCATCACTGTAAAGAAGAGTGTTACTCGCTGTAAAGGAGAATTTTACTTCTGTCTATTGTGTGTTGACACTTACTCCAACAGCGACCTATGTGTTATTTAGAATGTAATAGTGATTATGCATTTGTTGATATTTTAGGATAAATATGTTTCTTATATGTAATAGACTTCTTGTACAAACTCCAGTATAGTATTTTGATACCAAGAGAAAATCTATTGCGTTGCTCGGAAAAATAAAATTATCTACAGCAGCAACAGCAAACACATATCATACTGCTATTTAAAATTAAATAATGATTATGTAGTATGTTTTATCTTTTCAATCACAGAAATTATGATATTAATGTTATTTATGCATTATATATGTACACTGAAGAGCAAAAAAAAAAAAAAAACTGGCACACCTGCCTAATATCGTGTAGGCCCCCTCCCCCCACTTCCAAGCACACAGAAGCACCGCAAGACGACGTGGCATGGACTCGACTAATGTCTGAAGGTATGCAGGAGGTAATTCACACCATGAATCCTGCAGGGCAGTCCACAAATCAAATCTGTGCCAATTTGAGAAAGGGTTGCACGTCTGTCACGTTTAATGAATCTCGTCAGTAGTCGTTTGTCCCGTTTTTTCACGATCTTTTTCCGGTCGCAGCGATGTCGAAGATGTGATGTTTTACCGGATTCCCGATATTCACGGTACACTCGTGAAATGGTCGCACGTGAACATCTAAATGTTATCGCTACCTCGGAGATGCTATGTCCCATCTCTCGTGCGCCGACTATAACACTACGTTCAAACTCACTTAAATCTTAATAACATGCCATTGTAGCAGCAGTAACCGATCTAGCTGCCGACCGCATCGCGTTACTCTGATTGGTTCTATACCTCTGTTATTTTCATACGCACGCCTAAACCATTTTGTTTGGTTCTTCAGTGTATATCAATATATCCACATATAGGATGATTCTAAAATCATGGGACAAACATTGAGGTGTGGTAGAGCTCACTAAAACAAACAATTATTGCATAGGAATATATGGGCGGAAGTGACGCGTTGAGGCACAGACACAAAAACATAACACATTAACGGAAACATAAAATGTTAATTAGCAGCATACTTAATGAGTGATTCCGTACATTAAATGGTAAAACAGTTGCTGGAAATTCATCCACCAACAGTCACGCATGTTTGGCGACCTCTACATATGGCGTGATTGCCTGACAATGGTGGCGATAGCTGAGGACAGTCAAACGGTGCGCCAGTGAACAAAGCATTTGCGCTTGAGAGTTCGGCCGTGATGGGTTATTTTATGAATAGCGAAAAGGCAGACATGCATCTAATGTACGGTGCTGCTAATGGTAACGGTAGAGCAGTGCTACGGCTGTATCGGGAACGCTTTCCACGTAGACGCATGCCGAACCACAAAATGTTTGAGCTATTACATCGGCCACTTTGTGAAAATGGTTCACTTATCGCCAGTACTGATGAAAGGGGTCGATCAAGGACTGTACGACAACCACACCTCGACTATCCTGTGCGGCTGCACGCGTGCGTGAAATACCCGGCGTATTTGAATCTGTTCGCCAATCAATCCACCGACGCTACCAAGCTTGCATTACTGTCGGTGGTAGCAATTTTGAGCAATTATTATAAACATTGCTGTAAAAAGGCATTTAGCGGAGAGGTTGCAAATAAACAATGTGTTGCATTTCATGTGTTATTTTTGTGTTTGTGCCTCAACGCGTCACTCCCGCCCATATATTCCTATACAATAATTGTTTGTTTTAGTGAGCTCTACCACCCCTCAATGTTTGTCCCATGATTTTAGAATCAGCCTGTATATACATCGAACTGTGCATACACCAGTATAGTGTTTTGATACATGCAGAAAATACTATTAAATTGAAAAAAGGTAGGATTTAACCCCTTATATATTTTCTATCTTCCAAATACTTAGCAGTTAAATGTAAATTTATAAATGCATTCATTAGCATACTATACCCATAACTGCATTCAAATTTTCTAAATACCTATGTAGGTATTACAGGGTGCCAATGAAACACATTTTATTGGTTATCCTAAAACTATGTGATGTGGACTTATGTCCTTCAAATAAGTCATTCAGTTATTTTATTAAATTAAAAGTTAAGTAAGGCACTATTGACAGAATTAATGAATTGTGGTATGAACCTGTGGAAAACAGATTCTGAAAATAATTAATAATCCTTTGCACGAAAACCTTTACATGTAATTGATTGCAGTCATGTTAAATCTTACACTGGAAACTGTATGTCTAATAAAAAAAATCTGGCGATATTGATAAATCTGCTTTAAAAGGAAGGCAATTTTCTTTAAGAATGAATGCTTCAAAGTTTTTATTCATGAACTTTTTACAAGGTAATTAGAAGCATTCCAGTATATTCGTACATCTGCTTGCCATAAAATGCCACACACTTTGCATAATCATTAGATTCTTCCTTCTTTTGTCCTCTGAAGTGAACATAACTTTCTATTTTACTCACGTGGAAAGACACCACTGCTGGTACTAGATAGCCTACAATTACCAGTGTTTTTCATTCCTGTTTTCAGTTACTCCTTGCTATTAAACAAAATGAGACCAAAATTTCAGCGATGAATATGAAAAAATGTGGAAGTTTTCTTGTAAACCGACATATATTGTTATCTCAACTTATAAACCGTGTGGCAAATATGTAGTGGAATAGGTGATTTCATGGAGACACTCGTTTAAAATGAAGAGGAAGTGTTTTAATTCGCTAGTGAATTAACATGGTAATGACGGAGTGTCAGCAGGGAAGAGCTTTTCCGATACTGATGTATTTAATACAGACTCGGTTGCGGCGCAATCAGTGTCAGAATCATTACCACTTGCGAAAGGAAAAGAAAACGGAGGAATGTAGAATTAATTAGGAATTAATCCCATGAACCACCAACAGGCACATCTAAAGAACCAGATGTGGTGATGGCAGAGTTGTATTGACTATTAAGCAATATAAGCACGTGCTTAGGGCATTAAGGGAAAGGAAGACACCACGGAGATATCAGAGATATCGCATTGTTGTATTTACTGTGGACTGTATAGTGCACAATTGCAACCGGTGTAGTTGAAACCGGTTTCACAAAAATTGATCCTTTAGGCTATCTCAACTAAATATAGTAGCATATTTGTTTACGTAAGATTTGTTTTAAGGATCTGATAAAAGAATTTGCTATTACAAAAAGTAGGATAAAACTTTTCAAATATAAAAGAAATGAAAGGATACAAAATAAACATTGTTTTCCATCATAATGCACGTTTTGTTGAATTTATAAAAATGTAGTTTTAAAATACGTTTAATTGTTTACATTTTGAATTATGCTTAGACTATGGGATCACCAAAATCGCAAGTGATTAGGGCCTCTAAAGGTATTGATTTGGCCCTCAGTCATGATTAGATTATCTGTCAACTTTATTGACTCGAATGAAGATAAAATAATGCCTATAATAACGATAAGTGAAAGTGCAGCAAATGATTGTTCTGACTATAGTATTGATGATTTCGTGACTGTTGAGTACACTGGATCGAGATACGCCGGGAAAGTATTACAGATACAATATGACCGCATTGCAGATTATATGCAAAAAGAATAAAAGTGTTGGTAATCGCCAAGAAAGTATTATTTGTTAAACACGGGACATTGTTCTGAGGAAAGTTGAACTACATATCGTTGTATCAAAACCTAATCATTTCTCTGTTCAGGAATTATACGCTTTTGTGTTACCAATAAATGTAAATTATATATATTATTTGATTTTTTCCATATATCTTCCATAATTTTATCCTTTAAAATACTGAAACCATATTTTCTAATAATTTTTTCATTGAAGATTTAATCAATTTAGATTTAAACGCATGTGTTACAATACTGGCATGAAATTGACTACAGTTGGTTCACGACTGGAAGAAACTTTTAAAAATCAACCTTTGAAAAAACACTCTAGCTGTTAGCTACATGCATATAACATTAAAAACAGCGGCGAGCGCGGATACAGTTATGCCGTTAGGTTGCCAGCACAAAGAGAGGAAATAGTTCCAAAGTTTTAACGTAATTGTTAATTTATCGCTTACAAATGGGTTTCGAAAAGACTTGTATCTTATTATGCCAATTATTAATGACGTGATACTAACGTATTTAGATTTCAATGTTTCTTGCATAGTCACATGATGATGCTCAAGGTGAAAGTAGAGCGGCCATTTGTTTACAAACCTTCGTTCCGTGTGTTGTTGACTGGGTGTGGTCGACACACGTGCCAGAGAATTTGTGCGATTATCTTGTTTAACCTATAATAATTCATTTATTGGTTTTTTTTTTACTAATATCCGCTATTTATTATTTCTCGTTGTGCCGATTCCTTTCGTTTCTGATACCTGTGTAAGATATTACTCGTAGTGCGTTCTCACATGTTTAATATTTTTTAAATTTATTTCAGGTTTGCTTAAAATTTTATTTATTGTATTTTACGTTATATGTTGCGGTAGTTTTTGTGTGCAGTCATGAGTTCTAGCAAGGTGAATAAAAGAGAAGTCACCAACGCCAACAGGACATCATTAACCTCACCGAATCGTTGTATTCCCTAATTAGGCGAGGGGAAATGAAACCCTGCAACGTCGCGGAAAGAGCGGCAGAAATGTTGAAATGCTCTAGATCCACAGTTCTAAGGTATGTTAAAATATATGTAGTATTAACCATTGCGTTTGCAAGTTGTGTGTGCTAAGGTCAATTATGTTGGCCTACGAAATGTGTTTACAAGAACATAAAGAAATTTGTTAATAACTTGATAACATCGTCGAACGCTGTGTACGTGTCTTTTTAACGTTTTATTTGTGTAATTATTAAGTTTAGGGGGCTTTTCTGTAAAAATAACAATAATTTCACGGAAAATGGTATATTTCCACTAATGATGCAGAACTCGACTCGAATATACGAGGGGCTTGAACGTCCGACTAATTTCGTAACATGTGCCCACCTAACCTAACAGAACCTAACCCCACGATGGGTGTATCACTATTTTACATTTTTAAACTAACATAGGATTGTTGAGTTTTACACTAACCTAGGATTTTTGGATTTTACACTAACGTAGGATTGTAGGATTATATAGACTCAAATGTGAGTGTATAAATCACCTAACCAAAAGGTGGTATTACAATGTGTAATTAAAAATAAAAACTACTTTGTGTTGGAATTTGTGTACCCCTGCGAGGGATTCTTCATAAACAACCCAATATATACAGTGGAAATTTATTATTAAGACAACTGACAATGGTAAGGAAAATTTTTATAGCCAATTAATTTTATATAGGTTATGGAGAGATGGTGCATTTTAAGATTCTGAGGAATCTGCTTGTTTTGTATTTAGAAGTTACGTTGCGGCATTAATTGCCATTGTTATACATCACTAAATAGATTACAGTCGATATAACTGGAACTTCCCCTACTATTAAACATATCTGTATCACTTCACTAAACACGAGAGGACATCGTAATCGATGAAATCAGTCATAATCTTTTAAGTAAACAATTGTGTATTAATGCATTTCCCCAACACCGCTGTTCTACAGCCATTGTCTTTTAGTTATTGTAAATTATCAGTGTCATATTTTTCACTTTCAGTGCTACATAGCCAACCTAATTTGCTTAATTTAAAAAGGACCATAATTCAGTTTCTGGGTCAACTACATTTACTGATACCAAAAACATACAAGGGTCATCGTCATGGACAATGCACCATATCACAGCACACATGTGTGAGCTCCAACCTTTTGTTTTTGAATAAATAAGATCTTTATATTGTTTGTGGCATGTTAGATTCTGTGCTAGCCAACACAGGTATCAGGAAAACAGTTACATGTAATATGATAAAAAGTTTAAGAATGTCTAGCACGGTAGTTATAGACATTCTTATCACATTCACATTATAAAAGTCTCCAACCACACATTTGGTATCCAATAAATACTATGCAACCAACCAACCATTTAAAAGTTTATGTTTTGGAAAGAATTGTGCTTAATTCAAACATTCTATACAACAGACATACTGTTGGCAACATTCAAGGGTAATGCATTTTAATTTGTTGTATCGTGTGGTGATTTCAGCTGGAGAAGTCCCCCAACAGTAGCTGGAGGAAGGATGTCATCATCAATTGGCTGCAGGAGCACAACATTCCGTTTGCTGTATCCTTTTTTTGCAAAATCTTTTTGTGTAGTGTTAAATTGTAGGGTAATGTTGTTGAGCATTGCTTTATTGCATTATATGTAAAGTAGCAGTCTACATCAGAGAGCAGCTATTGAAGCATGTCATTTTTTTNGCATTATATGTAAAGTAGCAGTCTACATCAGAGAGCAGCTATTGAAGCATGTCATTTTTTTGAATAATTGGTTTCTTATTTTTGGAGTGGAGAGGGATGTATTCATTTCTTTTTTTTTATAGTTGCTGCTGTGTTGAGTTGTTTATGTACTTTTTTGTTTTGATCTATGGTAATTCTGTAGCAAAAGGAATCACTACAATCCATAAGTTATTACAGGTACTTCTAAAACTAACTAATAAATAAATAAACAGTATTTATAAGTACTGCAGCTTATGCCTTTAGGATGTTTTAACTTAATGCAAACTGGAGATGTTAGGATACACCATTGTCAGCTTCTTTAATTATTGTAAACAACAGTTCTCTCTAATATTTTGTTTACTGGAGCCACATTTTTTAGACATATTTAATTTGTTATTGTCATTTCTTTACAAAATCTGTGGCACACTTATTTTGTTCCTTCTCTAAGCATTTGCTTAGCAACATGTTTCAATTTAATTGTTTGAATATTAGATATTAGTGAAACCAATGTCTTTTCGTATTAGTTTTAAGTTAGATTTTTTTTGGAAAAATATTTTAAGATAGCAACAGAGGTTAACAGTATTAAATACGGGCTCGGAGGCCAATTAAAACATAAACACAGCAGCCTACCGCAGCCTCAATTATTTGAAAAAAGTCTGTCGTGTTGCATTTTTGTTGCAAACCCACTATAAGAGTTATGGGAACTTCGGTTCCTGACCTCGTGACAGCACGGCCATCCGGGGGCTTA
>NQII01000040.1:1492493-1575151 GCA_002778355.1 Clitarchus hookeri
AACTTTACGCTTGTGGAATATCCATTAATAATATATACATGACTTTTATAATGGGTACGCGCATGTACGAACACATGTACACACACACAGTGGAATGTAAACATTGCATGTAAACATTACCGTGTGACTGCCACATGGAAATGTTTGTTTACATTTGGCGAAAGGATACGAAATGGGCTTGAAAGTAGATCTTTAGCAGGGCTTCAAGAAAGTCTCTTCCAGTCGTGAACTGACTATAGGCGTTTTCATTCCGAGCAGAAAACATAAAATTATATTATGTGGAACAATGTCACCCCAGCTCTAAGTGAATTTGTACCACATTAACAAAAGTATTTAGACGTTACATATGAGAACACTCACTAGCATACCGTATAGTTGATGAATTATTTAGGTGCCCACCTACCTAGAGCTTATTTTCGGCGTTTGAGACCGAGAAGTGCGATAGCGATAAGGGCGACATTGCCAGTCATAACAAGTGATCCGTAGCCACTAAGCGCAAGGCTCTGAACTGGCGTGCAGTATTGTAGTTTTGCGTGTACCTATGGGACTTTCAGCTGTGACCCTATCATTTTAATAGTGAAAAATCTGTGTCATGGTATATTAAGGGCGCTTGATTATTTTTGTATGTATCTGACGCGTATATTTTGAGATACGGAGATTTGAATAATCCTATTTTAGCTATTTGGAGTGTTCTGAAGTTGTGCTTCTAATGTGCGTGACGTCTTGTAAGCACTGAACACCTCTCGTCTGAAACGCATGTTATTTTCCTAGATCAGCTCATTGGACGGAGGTTTCTTAGAAAAACGTGTATTTCAAAGACTGTGTTATTAAGAGCAACTGCTACATCCCATTCCTGTGACGTCAAGAAACATTTAAACTGATACTAAACATTATGTTGAAATAATTTTTCTAAAATCGCGTAAACTAATATTTAAATTAAATTTATTATATTTATACTTAAAAAATATGATAAATGTTATTTTTCAAACATTTTAGAATTTTAATCAAGTTAACAATAACATCATGTCACTAAATCATAAAATATCTTTAGTATTTAAGATGAAATATGAATTTGGCTCTTAAATGGCTTTAAAGAAAAAATTTTTATCTGTTCACCTGAAATTGATCAGGCAAAAAAAAAAAATACTAATAACTAAATAAAATTTGTAGGTACATAATTTAACTGAAAGAACTTTGCCATACTACTGAACAGGCGCATGTCCGCTATTCCAAAGCAACATCGTAAATCCGTACAAAGTAGTAAACGCAGTTTACTTTAATGTGCCAGAGGAAATGTATACAATTCATAGTGTTTAAGTATTAAGAAAATAAATATTAAATTTATGTACGATTAGTGTTATTGTAGTACTCGGGTACATTAAAATATATAATGTAAAATATTTATTTATTAGTTACGTAAAATTTTTATTATAAACGGTAGAGGCTACTAGGGTAAACACATTTAAGTTATTACTTAATTGATATTATAAATAGTCAGATCTCACGAAAATTAAAAGTAGACTTACGTGCCTACGTAGTTCTTTTTAACACCTGGTAACTTCCGAATTCAACTGAAGTTGGTGAGCTACAATATATACTGTTAAAAATGTGAAAGCTATAGTGATGTTATTTTAAATACCGAACGATAGTGATTTTTAGAATGATATATGCGACCTAGTTTTGGATCTTCACAATATTTGAAAATAAAATTTGATTATATTTTTTACATTGCATTTTAATGATTCAATAGTGATTTAAGATTTCATATGCAATAATAAAATAAATAAAATTTTGCTCACATCTTACTTCTTTATTCGTTAACTTAACAAAGACAGTAACTTTAATTTACTACAATATATTCTTCTTTGTGCAAGTGTAGTTCATCAACTACACACTCACGCTTCGCACCACGCACATATTTATATATATGTATATGTAATATCAAATGAGACTTCCGTGTTACACACATCTCTAAAAGAATTGGATTTGGCATATTTATGTTCACAGTGGTAGAATTTCTCGCAGGTTCTTTGAAGTCGGCTTTTCTTAGGCAGAATTACTGCGATGTACGTCCCTTCTGCCTGAAAAAAAAAATCTTCGTAAGACATTCTGCCATTTAAAGTATATCATTACTTCATATTAGAATATTAGGTAACTATATAAAAGGAAAGTCTTGGTTTCGTTTTATTATGCCAACATGTTAATTTTCGTTTTCATTTACATGACGGTGAAACGAGGTGGGTATTGAGCGGGGCCGGAATACAAGGATGGGGGAAACAGGTATTTCCCGAAAAAACCCGCCGACCAGTGGCATCGTCACGCACGATTTCCATATGGGAAGATCGGAGGAGTGACCCCGCCGGGAATGGAACCCGGTTCGCCTTGGTAGGAGGGGGACGCTCTAGCCGTTGCGCCAATCGCGGCCTTGTAAATATCAGTGGTTGGCAAGTTGTACATAGATGTAAAAACACATGTGAATACACTCTCATGCGTGTAATGCCTCATGGCAATTTTCGCTTCTCACCGTGAGCCAACATTCCATATCAGGTGAAGAGAAATGTTACAGGTTATTCTTGAAACGAAAATCTAAGAGCTATCAAATAGGCATGCTCGGCAAACTGGCAAAAAAAAAAAATTACTCTTAGTGTGACTTTATGTTTACTATGGGAATGATTACATATTCACCATTGTCAGAAATAGTTACAGCACGTTGAAGTGGCTCCGTGAAAAGTAAAATAAGGTTTAATAATGTGACATTTTATAAAATACTGCATGCTATTTTGGTCTCGTTGTGACAAACGTCAAGGCATATCTATTATTAATTTGATTTGTAGGACTAAGAGATATTTAAGATGCTATGAAATTCTTATTTTCAAGTTGCATATTTTCCTTTTCTGATATTTCCTGAACTACGTCCATAGTATCAGAATTTTTCGTGAAAAATTGTCTCAAATACTTATTTGTTGATAAGTATTTTTTATTTTTTAATGGTTGGCGAATTTTTTTAAATATGAAAACTTTCCATTTTACTGAAGTCAGCGGTGTTCTAACTGAAGTATGTAATAAATTATATATTAATGTCTAAAAATTTCATAAACAAACATTTTATTTACATTTATGTTCCATTATCGCCCTATTGTAAAGGTATTATGTTAAATTATTTCATTGTTGCAATAGTATATCAGTGCTAATGGAAGTAAGTCCGGAATGAGCAATTCTTAGACAGACCACACTGTAAGTTCTGGTTCAACAATAGCTGAATCAATAGTTTTTGTATTGTAATATTAATGTAAGTAATATTAGGATACTAATAAAATGCCCCCTTGTTTGACTGGTACTGAATAATATAACATTATCTTATTACTATACAAAACACTAAACCAGAAGGCCACAGTGGGTGGTACATTGATTTAAGGCAATTATAAGCATTCATAATGCATTCCTACATACCCTTTCTTAGAACCATTGCCAAAGTTGGGTCCGCCGTAAGCGGTAGCATGGCTAGTTGCAACCGCACCCCTTCCGTTGCTGTAGCTGTTGGCGATAGCAGTTGCTACCCCGGGGTTGAGAGGACCTCCTTCACCTTGGCCCCGGCTGCCATAACCAGGAAGACCAAAGTAGATGGGGAAGTATGAGTTGTAATGTTTGCCAGGTCCACGACCTTTCCCTGGAAGGAAAACCTGCTCTTCTTCCTCATCATACTCATCTTCGTCGTCAGGTTTCTTGGGAGGAGCCTTTGGCGTCTTAGCACTTTTCGTTCCACCATTTCCGTTTGCGTGTCCGTTTCCGTTCCCATTTGAATGTTTATTTCCGTTCCCATTTGCTTGTCCATTTCCGTTTTGCGAATTCTCGTTGATGTCGCCTTTTTCGAGTGCGTCTGGAGCATCTTGGACTTCGGGGACTTGAGGAACAGCAGATGAGAATGGAACTTCACTTGGAGGGAAGGGCACTGATTCTGGGTTCTCCTCAGGAACGTCTGAAAGTAATAATTATGAAGAGGTAAATGTATAATGAGCATTATATTTTACATAATTTAAATGCAAGAATATTGGTGATTTGCCCAAGCGATAAAGTAATATTTAATGAAAAATAATTTAGAAAGCAAGTTTCAAATATATATCTAAGTTTGCTACGAAAACAACACGTAGAAATAAAAATTCCAGTTTCATTATCTTCACTTTTCAAGGAAAACACTAATTTATGATAGTTGAAAATAGTCAAAGAATATAAACAGTGTATAATTTTAATTAAATGGATACGATAAAGTATATATTATGTTTGTAACCCTCTGTACGCGTGTGAAGTATTTACCACTTCACAAGTGCATCAAATGAAAACTCATATTTACAGTTATTAAACGCATGGGAATTTAATTTTTAATAAATTTAAAACTCTTTGACACATTATGAAGTATAAAGACTAAATTAATTACATCTATTAATGAATAAGGATGTAGTAAATAACAGTAAGCAGAGACATATTGATCAGTTGTGTGATGTATGTATAAATAAGGCCATACATGACAATCGTTATTTTCTGACTGCACAAAAATAAAATTAAAATGGGTCACATGTATAATTAAATTTATGAGCAATTAGTTCTCTGTAGAAACAAATATTGGGCCAGTCAATGCGGCGACGTGTTTTGGACCAGTTTGATTTAAAAGCGCAGAAGTTACGCCCAAAAGAAAAATCTATGAACGCGCATTATATTTCGGCAGTTCGTCTCTTTTTACGCGCAGCAGAAAACATTCAGACGATAATCCAGAGAGCACCAGTAACTTGAGACAGTCTTGTGACAATTGCAATTTGTTAAGATTTTACCCAAACGGTTGCCACTACAGTTTTGTTTTGAAGACGAGCCACGTCAGTTTCGCCGTTAAGACAGCGAATGAAATACCAAAAATACCTTTACACGTGCTTGTTTTTCATGCATAAAGCCTGCTGCAGAATAACCGACCACGAAATTTCTCCATTCTTACCGAAACATTGGAATTAAAGGGCTTAATGACAGAGGAATTATGTCTCGAACCCTCCCTCCGCTGGCGGAAAGGTGTGTGCTGAATTAAATATTAGAGAGCTAAAAGGGTTGGCTGACCTACAGCCTTCTTCACGTTGTTGATGTTACTCACCTTCTGGGACTTCTGGGTCACTGAGGATGGTGACGGGTGGCTCTGGCTGCGTGACTACGTCCACCGACGGAGGGGTCACATCAATGTCACCTGGCTGTCCTTGTGCAATGTCCTGACCATTCGGCAAGCACGTTGCACAGTTAGGCTGGACATTGGTTGGCTGGTACTCGTTGCCATAGTAGGACCGTGTAGAAACGCTGTTGCCTGTCACATAAACAGATGAATAGGACAGACCAGCATAAACCAATTTTATATAATGTAAGTTTGTAATACTTCTTGAACGGTGTTGCAGGCAGCATTGCTAGACTGATGACAAGGTTTTTTTTCATTCGCTTGCGAGCATTAGCGTGCGGAGGCTCTGCAATTTTAATTACAAAACAGCCTCAAAAGGGTGTCTGCTCCAAAGGTGGGCGTATCAGTAAGAAACTTCCACAACTATTAATGTAACTTTTTGTAGCAATGTATTTAAATAAATCGCGATTCACTCAACAAACTGGAGCGTGGGGTTGTCTCCCCTGCTATTCTCTTCAGAATTTGGATGCTTTAAATATAGTATTATATAGTACGAACAGTTACATTAAAATGAGCACTTATTTCTTTGCCTATGCTTACCATATTAACCATATTCCACTAATGTTTATTGCAGTTGATTAAATTAGCTGAATTCGTAAGAGGTGAAGTGTATTCAGCAGTGGGTATAAACTGCAACACAATTTGTTTTAAATTTTTCACTGCATTAACACCTGGGCTTTAGCGTATGTAACATCAATCTTCTGGGCCATATTATTCTTATCAAAATTGGGAATCTTGTGTAAGTCAGCTTAATATAAAATAAAAAGAATTAAAAATAATTTTAGTTGAAAATCTGTTGTGTTTGGTTACAACGTAGCATCAGTGATCCGCATTCGAGAGGCAATGGATCGATTCGGCTCCCTGCGCTGGGGGTGGACTAGCACATGTAGCTCTCTTTTCAAATTTCACCCATATTTCATTGCATTTAGTTGGCATGTGCACTCTGTGTCACCTCTCCATGAGCCTCATTAACCTATGCGCATTAAGATTATTCAAATGCAAGATTACATCAAAGCGAAAATATAACATAAAAACAACACACATATCGCCTAAGGGATCAGTGTTCATGGTATTCCATCCATTTCGTTTGATGACTGTGGTTCTGTGACACAGGTAGTCCGTATGACAAAGTATTGTAGTAACAGAACTTCGTGAAGAATACCTGCGGCGAAAGCTGTCATTGCTCCTTGTGGTTCGTAGTTCCGTGCTTGGAAAGGCGGGTTGTAGCGGTAACCTCGCGGAGCACTGAAGTAGCTACTGTACATTACAGCTCTTGTCGGAATAGCTGTTCTTCTCAGGCGGAGTCCACCAGGTGCTGACAGAGGACCAGTCGCATACAAATTTTCTGTATAAACAGGTATAAATATTAAGTTTACTTTATTACACTCTCTGTTACTTAAATGTATATTTTGTCATATAATTATCACAATATGCTCATAATGTTTTTGTTTAATAACTCAGCGGGAAACGAGTTAATGCTAGTTAATTTCCTTGGCATTACCCTATATTTATTTATAACCAAAATATTTATTCACTCCCTCCTCCATAGAACAATGAAGATGCGAAAGAACAATTATTATCTGATTGAAAAGTAACTAACATCTGTGTACAGTTAATATAACAAACTAGAAGTAGCCAGAATAAAAGTATAATACGTTTGTATATGAGATTATTCACAAAAAGGGACAAAATTAAACTTTAGCCCACTGGGTGATGTAAAAGGAATTACGCTTGATTTTTATAGTAGTTTTTTGGGAGAAAGAGTCCTGATTGAGGTTTTTGGTATATTTAAAGCAAGTAAAGTTAAGATGCAACCCCGAAAAAAAATTGGTTTTTCATACAGAAAAAATGGAACTAAATATTTCTCTGAATGGTTACAAACAAATACGCAGTTGCTTGGTAGAAAATAGGCCTTATATTTTTGTCTTGTCACAATGTGATGTACAAGGAAACTGAGTAGAAATGTCCAACAAAACGCACAGCCCAGTTGTCTAAACCTTTCTGTTAAAACACTAAAATAGAAACTGAAATAATNCTTGTCACAATGTGATGTACAAGGAAACTGAGTAGAAATGTCCAACAAAACGCACAGCCCAGTTGTCTAAACCTTTATGTTAAAACACTAAAATAGAAACTGAAATATATTTTTTTTTTCGAGAAAACCGCCTGTGATGAGTTGCAATTATTTAAAGAAACATTTTTTTGGGTCAAAGAAATTACAGTAGGTATATATTTAATGCAACTAGCAAGTCCATGAAAAGAATTTTTGAATTACTATGATGATATATATGGGTTATGTCAATCGCTAAACATAAATAAAATAATAACAAAAAGTTTACCATAATGAAATAAAAACCAGAGGAGAGGACGGCTAAAAAATGAGAAGCAATGAAGATAACAGCGTTAATTAAAACGACTACAAACAATTGTATAAAAAGGAAATGGTAACAAAATGAACAGAAAACAATCGCTACAAAGAACAGCCACAATAAAATCCAGTCCGTGAAATACAATACATTGATAAACAAAATACCATATATTTCCAAGCGAAAAGAAAACCTTAAAATAACGACCAAATAGTGGCGATCGTAGTCGAAAAATCCGGATCACCTAAGATAAACATTAAGTGCATAGGACATGGAAAGAAAACAAATAAATGTAAATATAGTAAAGAACATCAGAATAAACAAAACAATACTAATACACTGTGTCTTCTGACTTTGGGTATTGTTTGTACCACTATTAAATTGTTTTGTTTTTGTAATATTATTTGCAGTGTCAAAGTTTCTTTTTAGTGTACAGTTATTTATTATTTATTGTTGCAGTTTGTGATCCAATATTGTCGAATACAATCTTAAGATATATATTTTTTTACTTATAATTATTTTTTACGTAATTGACCAAAGTAATACATTTTGCTTATTGAATTTCGTTGTGGTTGTTATATGTTGTGACTATAATGTTCTTTTATTGGCAATTTTGTTTGATCGACAGTTAAATGTTTATTCAGATGTTTTAATGATCACTAGGAACTCGGTTTCTTCCTAGTTATTGTAATTTTGTTTTGTTGTTTTTAGTTTATGGCGTATTTTCTTGTTAGTTTTTACACTCATGTTTGAAAATGTACACATTCCATTTAAATTGCCATAATAGTCATATTAGTTCATAGACACAAAATTTTAAGGAATTTTCGAAGTTCCGCCAACAGAGACACATTTATGTTTGCTTTGTTATTTACGGAGACTCATTACTTTCAAATACCTTCTTCTCAAATCGACAATTTTATGGCGTTAAAATTGCACAGAAACACACCTCATCCGTAGGTCTATATTATTGCTTGCAAATATGCCAACATTTTTCTATATTATTGCTCTTTCCCGGATTTACTACAGTGGCTGTTAAATTCCTATACACATTAATAAAAGCCGTTAGCATCCGTTAATGTTTCTTAAACTCCATTAAATTCACTTTCTATTAGTGGGGCCTAGAAAATTAACCGAGGTACTTTGATTAAATCTCCTCTTTCGTTCAATGTGGATAAAAAGTAACTTATCAGTTATCTTAAAAGCTCTAACTTCTATTCGTTTGATGCATCATAAAATATTTTACGATTTGAATTTTTTTAAGTTAGCGAGTTTTGTTTTCTAACAGTACCATTTTTTTTGTTGCAAACTCGTTACATACCTGTAGGTTGAGCAGGCAACACAGCAGAAAGTGTTGACCCAACACTGATCAGCAGAACTAGAGTCCTTCCTTGGAGATACATGTTTGCAGATCTGTGAGGGAAAAATTAACAGTTAGTTCACATTTACCTCCTTTATAATAACATTTGTCATTGTTTTGTGTGTCATTAGGAAAAGGAACGACAAAGCAACTACACGGGAATCTATGACTGGTTCAGTGATAAGTCACTAGATAAGTCACTAGCGTCCATTTTTTGAGACGTAAGGTTGTGTCCAAGACACACTTTTAAATTATTTTCCGGTCAGATATTTTTATATGAGTAGTATACAGAACAAAAAAGTGGCATAGCATGTTTTATGTAGGTATTTCATCTTGCAAAATAAATTTTATTCCTCCGCCGTTTTATATTCATCTAAATCATTTTCCATGCCTGCTGTAACGACATGTGTGTTTCTGGCGCAGCTTAGTGCAAACTGACCATTCTCAGTTTGAAATAGGCGCCAAAAACAATTTTTAGTTTACTATGAGTTTGGATAAAAAAAATAAAGTTATTATTTTAAATATAAGCACTGTTTGCAAAAATTTATGCCTAATATTTTTTGTTTTGTTTGGTGCACAGCATTACCCACGAAAGTCAAAACCACTGCACCTAATTTAAAATTTTAAGAATTTCTAATGAATAACGCATAAAAACATCAACTTTACTATCAAACCTATGTTCTTTTATTAGAGCGTCATTTTCATTGTAAGAGAATAAAGAACGGTGACTGTGAGAGATAAGTTTAGCTTGTTTGCTAGGCATAACTAATAAATAACCTTCACTCCTTATATCCACTGCGGTTAAACAAGGACTTAATTTTAATTGGGAGAAATTTAAAAACACATCCCTAAAATGAGAACGGAAAAGAATCCCGAAATAAACAGCTTTCATTGTAGAAGGCCAGATTCGGGCAATCGACTATCTCCCAAATGCGAGTCACCTACGCTACGAAGTGACCATAAAACCTATGTGATAAGGAGAACGGACTGTCCTTAGTAACATTGACAAATCGTAATATTATTTAGACTGCTTTCTTGTTAAGGGACGCTAAAAGCTTTGAGCGGATATCTACGCTTGGGTGCGCTTATGACTACGTATCTATGCGTTTCACCCCACTGTTTTCCTTTGTAATGTTGTTTGTTAACGCACCCTATTTATGATGTTAGGTTATTCAGGTTGGAGAGTGGGGTGGCTTATATGCTACACGAATGTGAACACATCTCTAAAAAGGCACGCGCATCTATAGCTAACTCGAAACTCGAGCTCGTAGCATTGTTGCCTCGGCGACCTCCGCTTCCGAAGCAGCAGCTCTCCACTGGCTCCGCTCTAGAACCGATAGTAACAGCGTTTTAGCGATACTGACGAGTTAAACTCTTTGGAAAAGAAATAGCAATGGTAAAGAAATAATATTTCCATATTCTGTAACTTGCATGAATTGTTGAGAAGTGTCGGCTAAAAACGTTGGATAATGTAGAATAGATTAACTTTTTTATGTTATACGGTATTAGTAACATAATATTTGTATTATGATATTTATATCATTTTGGACATTGTCTGCTTAAGCGTATATCCTCCTTGCTGTTAACATGATTCTAGGTAATTTTTGGAGTAATAGTGTAATCTAGCTTGGATGAAAATATTAACTTTAAGTATAAATATGGTTTTAATACGTTTTACTATGCACCAAGCAATATTTATCCAGTCAAACTAAATAACTCATTTCATTTAATGTATTTTACTTTTTAAATTATTTTTAAAAATATTTTAAAGTAAGTATTGTTATTAAGAATCCGATGAAATGGATACACTACCATTGAATGCGATTAATAATATAATTTATTCTTTCTACCGCCCATCGATTTGTGCGTCAAAGTGCTCACCTGGTAACAGCTTACTGACATTATAAATATCAGAAAAGAAATTGAATCCTTTCCTAGGACATGAACCAAGAACTTCAATAAGGCCCACTCCAGAATGAACAGTCGGTAGTTGTGTAGTCGACGGCCGGTGGCCCGCATTTTTAACGAGTACTCACTCGTGCAGTCATTTGTTGGCGGTTGATTCGTTGGCGATTGCCAAACTTTGACTGCCGACAGCTCAACTACAAGCGATTGTTGTGATGTCATTTAATTGTTGGATTCGGAATAAACGAGGACTATAACGTAAACACGGCTGTTTCTATGAATATATTTATTTTGCATAAGGGGAAAAAAACTTCTGATATATTAAGTACGACATAATTATGAAATACAACAAGTAATATGCATATCGATGTTATTAATTTGCGATAAAAAGAACAGAAGTACAATGTAAAATAAGTACTTCAAAATTAGCTTTTGGAATTTTATGTCATAGAAAAACCACGGAGTTTAAATTAGGGTAAAATATCTCCAGCATTCTTGACATTTATTTTAACGATAAACAAAATTTAATTATTAATTTCCTACCAACGATATTTCAGTCATAACATTCCTTTGCCAACTGCTTATTATGACTACACATTTCCAACTGCTAGCTCTAACTGCAGACTTTTGATTCTGTAGACGGCCTAACCGACATGGAAATTATTGCACCGCGGAGATTGGAAATGGCAATTGACCGGGTAAAATGCTTCAGACGAAAACATACCAGTTTTTTTTGTACGACATTATTGAACTCAGCTAAGTGTGTACTCATGAAATAGTCTGTTTTAGAAAGCTGACAATGGGCAAAACGTAGATGACGAAATAGTTAGCGATCAATGTATGATACGGAACTAACAATAATTTGTGGTATGAAGAAACGTGACCATGCAGCACAATGCGCTTTCACGTTATCGAAGGTACCTTTTTTCCGATATTTGCGAAGTCATCTAGTTAGTCAAACAATATATGCTACTTTGTAAGCCATTTATTTATTTATTTAATGTGCTCTTTTCTATTATTTTAAGGCTACTGGAAAATAAAAAGTCGGCAGAGGTTCTCTAAGGCCGGGATTGCGATGATTTCACATTACAAGTGAGAAGTTCTAAGCCGAATATGTATTGGCTTATTTCAACGAGACGTATTACACTCGTTTCACGTAACATAAAACGTATGTTCCCTAACCAAAATATCATCAGTGTTTACTTCTTGCTTGACATTTCATACATGACTCTATACCAAGTGACCTTGGGACTACACACAAGAGCTGTGTTGTTTATATTTACTTTCGTGATTTTATTTTTACTTTTGCCGTGTCATCTTACGTTTTAACCTAGCATTCATTATACATCAATTTTCTCCTGAAATGAAGGATGAAGGTATAAGGGAAATTGGGCTGTATCGTAAAACATATTATTAATCGAAACAACGATACACCTGTTAAGGATTTCGTTTTCTGAAAAGTAGCTAAACTGCTTGTACGTTTCTTAATGTAATCATGTTACGGAGACGTATTGTAGCTACGGTCCCTAAGTGATCAACAACTTGCAGCCTTCCTGTATGAGGACCACGTAGGGTTATTACATTTACCGATTCGAAAAACATTTAACGAAATTATGGATTAGAGGAGTTATTAAATTATATCACACTAGTATGCAAATTATTGCATGGAATGCCTAAAGTTAATCATAATAAGACTGACGTTACTGTCCACGTATAAATTTTACATAAGCATTTTATGAAATGCGATAATTTTCTCTAGCAGATCAATATACAGGTTGTCTCTATTCTCCAAGGTGCATTTCAATCAGGAGATTACTGAATTCTTGTAGTTGTTTTCAGAGTTTGACTAAATCACGAACGCAAAAATTTCGCACCATAATTTGGCTACATCAAAGTCATTAGAGGCCTATACAAATATCCATGTATTACTCAAATTTTGAGAGTTTTCAGTCGTAAAAGCGGCAATATTTTAGCGACTTTTTAAAAATTGGCAAGATTAGTGATTATGTGATGCATCATATTATATAACCTGAGATGACCCCACTTTACAAATATATGAAAGTGTAACACGTTACGTGTAACGAGAAGTTTTTGTAACCCTGACCAAATATGCTAAAATGATATCCACATACTCTTATAATTACATACCCAGAATATGAATTCATATTAGGAATATGAACATACAAAACTTCGCATGAATACACAGAACCTGTAAAGAGTGATAGATGCCAAACGTCTGTGGACAACTAATTTTCTCGTAAAGGAAAACGGCAATATTGCTTTTTTTATGAAGCCACAAGTATAACTAGGGGATTGCGAGAGTTCATTAAAATATAGCAAGATTACCATAAATCTAGGCCGATTGGCGAGGCCTGCTTTCGAATTATTTCCTGTGAGATGTTATGAATTGATTGCCTCTGTATTAGTTACCCTTGGTTAAAACACAACAATAAATGTCCTAATGTTCATTATAAATGAAAGCTATCACGTACTGTTTTACGCATACCTGGGCCAGAGTAAAAATAATCGTCGTATTTAGCCGTTCACTGTAAATGCTTGCTTAACGAAAAAGTAGGACATTAAAATTGAGGAGGAAAACTCCCAGCCTGATTATCTTGCAGTAATAAGTAGCCTACTTCTGTAAATCACATAACAAATAAATATAAGAACTATTTATAACAGAATGCCGATTATGTATTATTTTTTGTAAAATTCTGAAACATGCATGCCCTGCGAATTGCAAAAAGCAGGAAGCTATCGACAACAAATTGTGTTTGATGATCGCAGAAACCGCTATAATGTCTCTGAAGTACGGTGTGAAGCAAACACCCAGTGTCGTTAAACTGTAATTATGCGTGGTTCAACATATCATTGGCAGCAGGCGGATAAGGAACGAAGCCAGCCAGTTGCTCAGATAATCGGCGGAAGGGAAGGAATTCGCCTTTGTCTGTATCGAGGAACCATCCCGGAAACTACGGAAAATCGAAATCAGGATGGGCGGACCAGGACTTGAAACCGGGGTTCTCTCGATTTTTAGTGCAGTTTGGTAGCACTGCTCTACCTGGCTCGGTCTGTAACGTATATGAATGAGCTCAAGTCCCCACTCGTCAGTTACTTCAAATTACACCAGAAATTTTAACCATTAACACATCTCTTTCTGGACTCATTTGCCAGTCGAACGCGTACACAGTATTTTTTCTTCCAGTTAACTTCTTAAACTGTAATGCAAGTTTTAAACCCAGTATGGAAAATGTATTATATATTAAGCTACAAACATGTAGGAACTTTAACACAGTTTTATGGAAAAAAATACCATACTTCCTTTCCAACATGCGTTTATATTCATGTGGTGAATTTGCAAACAATTCATTAGCGTGTACATAATGTAATTTACTTGTAATTTACGCCATGGCGTAATTTACAAGGCAGCCTCACATAGAACACAGTTAAGTTGTGTCCAGTAGTCTCGAGAAATTGAAAAAAAAAAATGCCAATTCCTTTTTAATTTATACTCCTCAGCTCAGTGCTTTCATCACTCGCCTTCATTCTGAACGAACGTATTGTGAGTAAATTACACCAAGTGAAAATCCAACCATCAGTCTAACGTAGAGCTGAAAAGAAATGAAAGAATGGGAACAAGGAAATAAGGCTGAGACTGTGTTTGTAGTTGACTAATGCTGAAATAATATTCCAAAACTGCTGTGTTATACTAAACCACTGTTTAAAAGTAGATATTCATCGTCTCAGTGTAGCGTGGGACGATGGTTCATTGCAAACTTCTAGAATAGTTAAGTAAGTAAAGTACACGGTTGATTAAGCACTTTTGAAATAAACCTCTAATTAATAAATTTATATATTTTTAAAGTAAACACAAACTGGAGCCTACTCCAGATGGAAAGTACTGACTGGAAAACACACGAGGCCACAGACGAATAAGATTATACTGACTTTCAAAACACAAGTTTTCGGGAGTTGGCTGAAAGAAAGTCCCTCCTCTCTTCCTCCATCAAAAAAAAGTTTAATTCGCACACTGCGTATGACAACTAGTCGCGAGGAAAAAGGAAACACAGCATACAAAAGAAAACAAACAACCAGGGGCTTTGAAAACTGCTTGTTGAACGTGATCCATCTTGAGTTAGTGCGACGCGGTGTAAAATGCCCTCTTTTTGCAATCCTCTGTTACCGAGCCGACAAGTAATTTATTCATTTCTCTAACTCTGCGCAACTGTTACGTAAATTCTCGTGTCAAGCGATAGGGTGATGGGACGTCTAGTGCGTGTAGGGTCGTTCATTGTAATGTGGCAAGAGCTCGCAGCATGTGTCCTTCGTGGAGGATCGTGTCTGGCGAGGCAGCGGTGCGCGCATGCGCAATGGGCTAGGCGTGTAGCTCTCTCTTTCTCTCTCTCTCCCTCGCCATTGCGGCGCGCCCTTCTCTCTAATCCTGCTCCGCCTCCTGCCAAGCTTATTGTCCCGAGGTTCGCTGTCTGGCTTCCCGTCTGGAATATCAAGCATGGACACAGCCAGATGCAGGTGTTTAACCCGCTCGCCGCGTCGCCTTCCAGAGGTACACCGTTCCCCTTTCGCTCCTCACTAACGTCTCATGACTGATTCCGCCGTCGCCCGCAGCCGCCCCTGCGAGTATTTTACGACTAACACAAATCTCGGTAACACAGCCATGGTACGACGCTTATGTGGCTACTGGCGTCGGTTTCCCTACTAAAACTCTACTAAAACTGCTACACGATACTACTGTTTGGGGCGGATACTCCGTACCGCATGGCGGAAAATGAAATACGAGTCATCTTACGACGTCGCTGCACCTTATTAAAATTTACAGTTTAACTGCACTTGTTTTGTGTGACTGGAAACATACATCTAGAAACCTACATAATAAAAAAAAAGAAGTGACATAACAGTTTCCTTTGGAGGCATGTCTACAACGTGGAGTACTTTCCTCAGATGTGGTAAAAAAATTTAGTTCTTTTAACAAACTATCTTATTATTCATTCAGTCCATCTATTAAAAAAAGGTATCGTGGAATGTATTCTACATATACTTAAGATAAATATTACATGCTGACTTTTCGAGATGTATTAATTCCTAACAGTTGCAATTAGGAATTAATAAAGTAGATCGCACGACTATATTTCGAGATTTAAATGTAAATGGATGTACGTGTTGGGAAATTTCAGTAGTTTTATACCCGTAAATATTTGATATAAAAATCAATGCAACACTTGCTCGTAAGTTTTTCGATAATAATAAGTAAAATACATTATTATAATATGTTTAGTAGTTAACAACATATATACAAGTATGTTTTGATTTTTTTCGATTACATTCCTGAAAGGTCAAGTAATTTCTGTGCTAAAGAATCCATTATCTCTTTAGGTGTACACGGAACCTCTGAATTATTCCGGAGGCGTGTGATACAAACACCAGGAATGGTAATCTATAAATGCCACTACTTTTAGATCAGCAATGTTTTTAATTTTTTCCAACTTTTTTAACGTACAGCGTGGCTGTTACATTATTTAAAAATATAAAAAAAAAATATACACACGGGATTCTCACTGCTATGGTTGTGTTGCTTCCGGTTTTCTGAGAAAAACGAAAGAATCATATTTCAGTTTCGGCTCTTTATTTTTCTTACTTTGAGACAGTTTTTTACAGTCTTTATTTGAGAGAGTTTTTTACAGTCCACTACTGATGTAAACAAATCTGTTTGGTTCTTGGTCATAAATTATCAGTCCGTAGATACCTGATGAAGTCATAGTGATTTAATTTTATCTTTGAATTCTGCGTGATTTAAAAGGAATTTACATCTTTGATAATGAATCATTGTTGGAACTATTCGTACTTCAAACTTACTAATAATTATAACAATTATTCTACAATGCCCTTTTTTATAACCTCAGGTTATGGGAAATGTGTTACCAAATCATCAAAAATTTGCATTGTTAAAATGTATATTTACGACATCTTTTAGAATATTTTGCTGCCTTTTTTAAAATATAAGACGTTGTCGTTTTCTTTAAGTATTTGAATGAGCGCTTAACATGAAACCTGTAGTTAATGAAAAATTTAATATTGCGCTACCCATCGCAAACTATATGCAAAAAGCATTTCAGTGATTTGATACTGTACACCTAAAAATAAATAGGGTTTTGGTAGTAAAGCATATGACCCAACCAACTTTATGAAATAATAACAGTGGATACATATTTGTAGAAACCACTTGACGATAATCGCAGTACATTCATTAAAGATATTTTGCAATATTTTAAAGTCTTCAGCCGTTATTTAATAAACGTTTTTTCTTGCCATTTGAAATTTTTAAGATATTTCCGTGGTAGTTTAATCTAGCTGAAGCAATTTATCGCCTTTCAGTAAACAACAATAACTGCACACGCGATAACATTGAGAATTCTATCGCTAAGATATTTTATTACGTTTTAAAATTCGTTTTATTTTTTGCTGCACGGCTTGGGCAAGACATTCGACAGCCTTTCAAAATTATCTTTTTCATACCTCCGTCAAAAACAATTGTCGTTATTTTCAGAAAAAAAAAACTGTTGAAAATCGGAATTTATGCCGCCGGATAACGATTAGTCCAAACTGAAATACAGTATGTAAAGTATAAAAAAATTGATAATTACATTTTAAGGTGATTAGTAGGTACTGGCAGAAGGCCAAAGATTCCACTTTCACAGTAAAAAAAAAAAAACAGGCCGTATAGTTAAATAAAAATGAACGCGCAGATATACCTACCACATTTGATGTTTGTGATAAAACACTTTTAAAATAGGCTGTATCAGTAAAACCACCTAAATTATTTCTCTGAATTATTTGAACTCAACTTTAACATTTGTTATTTTTATCTGCGGGTATTTTGTGAGACTGTTATTCGGAAATTTTATGCAATTGCTTATGCATAGGATGAAAACGTAAGCAATATATTATTGCAATAAGTGCTCGTTTGCGCCGTGAAACAATAGTACTGAAAGAGTCATGACTTAAAGGCCTACCTTAAAAATGATACTGTAAAACATTATATTTCTTCCTATCGAGCCAAAAGAATGTTTGTAAAAATAGCGAAAAAAAGTTCAAATATCACACTTTTATGTATTAAGGGACTTCAGAATAATTAAGTTTAGTTCATACGCCATTGGGAGTAACATAATTCTTTGAATGCAAGATTTCCATGGCCAGGGCTCCGCTTGTATTCTCTCTCGCCTCAAGAAATCATGCATTTTTGTAATGTGGGCAATCATAAAATATCCCGTCTGACAGGAAAGAAATTAGCACATAACATTTTCCACTGTGAATATGAAATAGTAAAGAATATAACTATTTCAGAAATTTAAGTAATTTAATTTTTTAAAGCAGCTCTATTGAATTTTCTGTAGATGGGGAGCGAATACGAATAAGAAATATCGCTGTACTTACTAACTTAATGCCAATTTTTTAAGCTAAACATATGTATATTGTTTTATTTCCTTACATTCCGTTTATAACCCAATGATACCATAATGATTTTAACGCAACAAGCGTTCCAAATTTATTAAGGCTTATTTTTCGTTAAATCTTAGTAACTTAAAAAAAAAAAAAATGTTAATCTGACCGTCCCTACGGAGAATTTTACTGGAGGAAATGTTTAGTCGTGGCACCAAACTTCTCTTGGTCTTATGTGAAAGCATGAATTATGGGCTAGCTTACAGTCCAAAATTAATTGAAATTCTCAAGAAAGATACTGATACTTACCATTGGTTTAGTTATAATCCAGTGTTGTGAAATATAAAATAAACGCCTATCATTTCTGCGAGAATTAAATAGAAAACGA
This sequence comes from Clitarchus hookeri, assembly GCA_002778355.1. Classification (NCBI taxonomy): domain Eukaryota; kingdom Metazoa; phylum Arthropoda; class Insecta; order Phasmatodea; family Phasmatidae; genus Clitarchus; species Clitarchus hookeri. Next base: position 1,511,168 of record NQII01000040.1, read on the forward strand.
TTATACTTCATCACTTAGCTGTTATGTGTGATATGTTTTACAATAAATGTTTTTCTCTTTTAAGAAATCCCAACTGTTTAAGACAAATATTCACAACGCCCTAAGAATCTGAAACAGTTTCTGTAAAAGTAAATTACTTAGGTGCAAACACATCTAGTGGTTCAGAGTCAGTTAGATATTCTCACGGAATGTGAATACTTTACGAATTAGCATAGTAATAGGAAAAATAATTATTTTGTTTTGCAGCACACATTATTAATTTTCTTAAATTTGTCCTGAATAATATTGCCATACTTATGTATTTTACGGATGTAATTTTTTCTCTTTTCACCGATACTTCAGTATGCAGTTTCTAGTGTGTTCGTTTTCTTTTCCATTCTATGATTCAAGATAATTTTGTGAGCTAGCTAAGTAATTAAATGTCAAAAAGGGAAATTCTTTTTTAAAAGTAAATACGACAGTAAAAAAAAAAATCTAATTTTTCTACCATTGTAAATCTTTGTTCGTAATTACTTTCCAAAACAGAAATCAACTACAAACGTAAATACTGACTATTGAGCATAATCTCCTACACAAATACATGTGTTAAGAGAGATTTACTATCAAAAGATTATGTATTATAAATATACGCGTCTTGTTGTCTACAAACAGTGTGTTAGCAATAACATTATTTTAAAAGTAGTAAACGAATTTGTAATCTTTAGTATGCTTGCTACGCTCAAAATAAAATCATTACAGTTGGTTTTTTTTTTTGGAGCTTGAGAGATGAAAGTGTTTTATTTTTGAGCATATTTAGGTAAGGGCGAAATTAGCTGTTGTAATATTTAAAACATTGCCTCATGAAATGTTTTAAATTGAACTGCTGCTTTCTTCTATAGTCCTATGTTCCAAACATTTTCAATGAAAATATTTATTTATGCAAATATGGATTGCTGTAATATGTTTCAGACCAAATACTTTTCAATATACATTTAACTTTTAAAATATTTCATTGGTGTCAATAATTGTCCACTTAGACAGTTAATAGAAATAAATTATTTTTAGGTAAATAAAATAGAATTATTGAAAACTAGCTGTGCCCGCGGCTCCGCTCGCGTGGACTACAGAATTATTGTTTAGGTTTTTTTAAAAAATAAATCCACCCTTTTTATACTTTTTCCTGACAATGTCTGCACTTGCTTTTCAATTTCAATGAGTGTAAGGTGAAAAACTTTGTCATTGAATTTTGCTTATGAATTAAATGGTAAAAACGCTTATTAGTATTTCTCTGTTATAGATAGATATAAACTACCGCAAAGTTTTTTTTAGGTCTTTTTAATCTACACAATTCTTTACTATATGATATTGTCCCATCTTTAACGGTTTAGACAGCGTATTGCAAGGGAGTGCGCTGGCGGCAAACTTTTTTCCGACTTGATTCACTATTACCGTCACTGCTTATTCCTTATGTTACTTTACGTAACAAAATATATACTAAAACCTGGCCAGAGAACACAGCTATGAACAAAAAGAAACACGTAAATCGGATACGTGGTTCTCGAGTGATAAGCTCACTAACAGATAGACAGACAGAGAGACGCTGAGTTTTATAATATGTAAAGATATAGAGGTTAAGTTAAACTTGGAAGTGTAATTTATACGGTCCAAAAATACAGTCAAGTGTTAATTTCTTAGTAGTGCATGCATGATTGGGAGGGGGGGGGATGTTATTTTAAACTGTAGACATGCAGTAGATAAGCATAATTTATTTACACGTGTATCTTCCAAGAATTTAAAAAACATTGTTAACGTGTTTTTAATCAACATTATTTAATGCATTTGGTTAAAATAACTGATTTATTTAACTTTCAGCAATAAAATAATATTTTAAAAACTTTTAACTATTTTAGCACTATATAATTATTAATTACACCTATTACGGTAAGTATTTTTATTTCAATCGAAGAATCTTGTTTTAAATGAAAGGAAATATCTTACGCGACACATAACTGTTTATTCATTAAAATTACAGATTTGTAAATATATACTTAACGCTTTATTCTGAGTATGTTATTTAATTATCGTGAAATATCTGTACAAGCGACACAATACAAAATTTAAGTTTTTTAAGTTTTCTTGTATGTTACAATCATATCGAGAACAAAATTTCAAGTTCATCAGAAGAAAAATTTTGTAATGAAGACTACTATTTCTGTTAAAGGGAAGTTGTCCCTGTTATCCACTTACTTGAGCCTCGGACAAGAAGTCTCCCTCTGCACGCGATCTGGCTCACAAATGGTCTTCTTGATGTTACACAGTAGGATTCAATTCAAAAACGAGTTATCTGTAAAGAGGCTCAGAAGCCAAAATAAAGAAACGAAGTGCTCCAGAAGAAACTGTAGTGCGAGAGCACACCTACACTTTTCTTCTGTGGGCTGGTGGTGGTTTTGGTCTCTAGAGAAGCCGGCAGTATATATACCTACTTGGCTGTTGGGGGCGGTCCTTCAGCTGTCGCGAAGCCATGATGGTGGGTGGCGGTAGAACTTACCACCTGACTAGGTTTGGCACAAACCCAGGTCTCTTGACAGTCTTTCTGGTAGGGAGATAAATGCCATGGAGCAACAACTCTACAACTCCAACTGCGCGCACGGGCGAGCTCACGCACACCCGAGGCACACTCCTACATACATGATTACGCCACGCCCGGACGTGCCCACATTCCCAATAACGCTCGAATGAGCAGGGATGTGCTATGAGGCAAGGACAAACAGGCCAGTTCATTTTTATGTTGGCTCAGAAAATACTTATTAGGTGCATATCAGCTAACCGACTTACAACATGAGAATATTTTCTTTCAGGCAGTAATAATATTCTGACCTCATCAATTGTATATAGTCAACTGGCAACAATTAATTGCATTTAAAAACATGTATAACTCGTGGCTATAGGCTAACAAAGAATATTTGAATTTTGAGCTCCGCCTCTGAATGGGGGTATAGGAATAATTAATACGAATTTAATGGAGCTCACAGCACATAAAGAAAGAAATATTTATTGTGAAATTTTGTCCAAATCTGGGTTAACTCCATCATAATGCACTAAGGAATATTTCGTTTAGAAAAACTTTCTTTTCGTGCATCTCATAGATATTTCGTGATCTACCCATACAAGTGTTGAAATAATTGATTTAGGAAAGAGAACACTCTTATGACAATTAATTTGAATGAAAAGAAAAATGCGCAGTGGTAAATTTCTTATGCTGCCAGCATGTGAATCGGTAATAAATGCCTCTTAGTAACTTACGAACTCTTAAAACCGGCTTATGTCGAATGATGCCTACAGGATCGAGTGAAAGTCAGTCTTCAGCATGTTATGCTTTCAAATTCTGGCATTAAAAAATTGTGCTTCCAACATTTTTGATGCCCTATGCAGTAAGAACTGAGTGAATCAATAGTTTACCCTCATTAGTATATTGGTAACAAGCAACGGTAGTGCTGGACTTCTGAAGTTTCACTGGCAACCTTTCGACCTACATTTGCGTAAAATAAAACAACATTATGAAGACCCTGTCATATATCGGCTAGTGTACATTTCCGTGAAGAACGTGTGTAGTTCAGTTGAAGAGAAACAATTTGGTAGAATTAAAACAAAACAGCTCACATTGAGACACACACTATTCAGGGAGATAAAAAGTATTGTGTCAAATTCTGATAAGTATATATTTCACTGGATCACAACAGATTGGAGGCTAGCAAGCATGAAGGGAAGGTAGAAATTTTAGACAGCGTATAAAATAGACATTTCTAGGGATAATTCCCGAAACTGAACCTTCATTTCCTGGTATAAAACCGTCACCTTGAACGAGTGTGCATAAAGGACCACACAGCGACCCCAAAGCAGCTTACAGGTAAAGTCGCACCACAGGTGTCGGCCATAACCATCTGTAACAGTTGTCTTTAAACGGGGCTATGATTACGGGCAATGCTAGGCAGACTACATCTAACACCTTGGCACTGTGCAGTCAACCTCTGATGGTTTTGAGAAAGGAATTCCTGGAGGAACGAATGGTAAAGCGTTTTGTTCAGTGTAAGGAGAGCATAATATGAGTCAATTATAATGATGGTGTCTTGGACATGAGGCGACATCAGGTAAGCTATACACCTTACGCAGTAGACATGACAGCTACGTACGGTGCCAACAACTGGAATTATGGTGTCTACAATAGCCTACAACGTCTGTTTTTTTTTTTTACAGGAACGACGGTACATCCAGTACATTGTCCGATTATTTCTGCTACAATTCGGGTAAGAGCAAGGAAATGGGGTTTCCTACATAACACACACCGCTCGTGCAAATGATCGCGCTCTCAAATGTGTTAATCATATTTCCTAGTCAGTCTGTTTCCATACCTGTCCCTAACTAAGCATGTGTGGGACTTGATTGGGTGTCATCTGTGCCAGTATACGTCACCGGTGATAACCCTTACCCAGTTTCAAAACGAGGTGGAATGTGCACGGAACTCCATTTCTGCAGGATAATTTCCACCTCTCCGGTTGTTTCCTGTCAAGAGTCGCGGCCTATTTTGCTGCAAGAGGAGGGTACACAGAGTATTAAACAGTCTTTCGACAAGCCCTGGAGACTATCGAAACGTGAGTATAGCCTCTTGTGAAAAACTGTGTGACTGTAATGTGTGCGAATAACATGTTCATATTTTGGGACAGGGTCTTCATGATGCCCCCCTCGTAAATGTAAGGCAGAAAGGTTGCCAGCGAAATTTCAGATGTCCAACACTGCCGTTGGTTATTACCCGTGTACTAATATGGGCAAAATAATGTTTATTTCTTTTATTACTGCGTAAGACCAAAAAACATTTAAGAAACACAATTTTCAAAAGCCAGAATTTTAAAACAAAACGGTGAAGACTGACCTTCACTCAATCCTGTAGGCACTATTCTACATTTACCTGTTTTAAGAGTCCATGAGTTACTCAGAGACATTTGTTACCGCTTCACATACTGTCAGCATAGGACATTTACCATTACATATTTACCTTTTCATAAAAAATAACTGGCATAAGCAAGATTTCTCTCCCAAATCGATTACTTCAGCAAAATTCTATTGTCACAAAAGTGGAAAGAGTTAAGAAAATAGCGAGACCAAAGGAATTCTACGGTTAGCAGATGAAGGAGAGCCAAATAACTTTGCACTAGAACCAATGGAAGTGTATTTGTACGAATCTAGTTCACCTGGTGAAGAACTATCTGTTCATGACGTTTCCAGTGACATAGAAACGGAACAACTCAAGATAATTATGGTGCAGTGTGTTTCTTCTGTGAAACAAAGTGTTCAAGTGAAGCGTGGACACAGTGTACCATCTGTCAGCTTTGGTGTCACTCTGAGTGCGCAGGCTATGAGAGTGGAGTATATGTTTGTGAATACTGTAAACAAAATAAAGCATATAAATAGAGCGCAGCATTTGGTGCCAACTTAACGTGTACAGTAGTAAACTTACAAAGTGATGTCACAATAGTATATTATAACTGACAGCATATCATTTAATGTTAAATTAAGTATTTCATATCTGTCACCTCTTATGTTATTAGGGTTTGGGGGAAAAATTTTATTCCTATGAGTTTTGGTTATTAGGAATACGATTTAATTGCATATTATTATTAAATATTACTTTATTTGTGTTATATAACATGACTGAACTGAAAAATAAAAAGTTATTAAAAAATGGAGTCAGCATTTCTTAGTTTTGTACTTTCCAATACTGATAAAAATTCTCCTTTTCAAATCGCTTTTAGAGTTTCATGTTCCAAAATTAAATATGATTATAGGGTTGCAACCCACCATTGCTTTAATGAAGGGCGATGCTATTTCGACTACAATTTCTAAGGTGTAAAATATGCGTTACAATGATGCCATATACATATTTGTTACTTAATCGCAAGCAGTTTCTAATCTTGTATAATAAAAGCACATTAACAATTAAAATGTAGGTGCTTAACTATTTTAAAGGAAAAATGATAAATACATTTTCCTCCTATACTTTTGTAACTACTAACATGCCGGAGTTCACCGGTGTTTGGGGGCATTAATCATACTCGAGAAAGAGCCCAGACAGCACCATTCTTTCATAATTCGAAATTCTTGAATATACCTGGCCAGTTGGGTAAAATATTCTCTAACTGACACAAAATGATGTACGAAAATGTAATTATTTAAAAGTTTTCCACAGAAACTCTTTTGCATATAAATTTCACGGTAGAAATGAAGTATAATTGATGCAGCACACATGCGTTACTCATTATTACATTAGTGAATAAAAATTAATTTCGAAATCCGAACTACTACAAGATTTTTTTTAAACTTGTAAAATGTATTTTGTAGTCACAGCCATAAAAACAGAATTATCTGATCGCTGCGGTTATGATACACGTACGACTGCTTTACTGATTAAATAAGGTCTTTTAAAACCGGATAACTTAAAGAGTTGTAATGAAAATAAAGATGTAATAAATTTTGTAGTTAAAGTAAATACAAGGTAAAAGTGATACACTTGGTACCACAAAATTTGCGTTAAGATAATGGGATCATTGGATTCAAATGTTATAGAATTATTAATTTTCTCATTATTTTATCTGTTATAATACAGAAAACAGCTTTTTAAGTGAAAATTCTTGTTATTTACTGAATCATTTCACTCTCGAAATTGGTGTGTGAATTGCTGATTGCAGTGCTTAAAGTTTAATTCTGTAAAGCCACGTTAAGTCGTAAGATGTCAGATATTAGAGATCAGGGATAATCACATAAATTGAAGCACTGTATTTAACTTTCAAAGCGTAGAATATGATTTAATTCTTTTTACAGGCTCGCTGGTATTTTTTTTCCAGTTAATGAAATTTACATAAAAATAATACAAACATCTGTTAATGATATTTGTCTATCTTGTAATCTGTGTCTTAAATAAATATTCTATGTTTAAATAAATATTTTTTGTAATTGGGCAAGTCCGTCTTATTAACATGCAAGTGGCCAAAGTTCAGCGAATCGGCCCTGTTTGCTAAACACAATCTGTGTGTTCAGGGCGAGTCAAAAGGCTGAAAATGGAAGTAGATGTATCTGCTTTTTATGTGAGAAATATTAAAGATGTGCTCAAGTGGATACATTCAGCACGAGATTAAAATAAATTTTGCGAAAAGTCCGATGATAAAATATTTTTAACACATTTTAACCACTCTTTAAAAAAATGTATATAATTATTTACATGGGCCAATTGGATATTAACATTTCACTCACAAGAAACGTGAGCTTTCATTGCCATAAAAACTTTGAAAGTTGGCAAGTTTGCGCAGTGATAGAGGAAATGGACACAGTAAAAAAGATTGTGTAATCTAATATATAAAATTCTCCCGTCACAGTGTTAGTCACTGAACTCCTCCGAAACGGCTGGACCGATTTTTATGAAATTTTTTATGTATACTCGGTAGGTCTGAGAATATATTTATATCTATTTTTTACACCCATAAGTAATAAGGGTGGCCACCCCCAAACAATTTTTTTTTATTGTTTAAACAAAATTTTAATTTTTTATTTTTTTATGATGTGGCATCAAAAAATACATACCCTCCTAAATTTTCACCCTTCTACCACCAACCCTTATTTTTTATAGCGATATTAGTAATTTAATAAATTTTACCCTAGGTCGATAACTGATCAATTATCATCGATCATTTATCGATCTAGGTTACAGTTTATTCCCACCAGGCGTCTCCCAGTAAAACAGCACGGAGTAGCCGGTCTCCACTTTCTCTCACACAATAACCTTCCTCTTATTTATTTGTGCTCAGATCGTAGTAGTGACGTGTTTACAATTATATTTTCAATAATTAAGTGTACTTATTAATTAAGTTTATTATTGATCGCAAAGCTGTTAATTTTATATTCCGTCATCGTCCACAGAGCTCCATGCCTCTTCCACTTATATACCACATCCTCACACACTTACAATAAGTTATAGTTATTTTTTTCTAATACTATAATCACTAGAAATACTTTTTATGGCAAAACAACGTTTGCCGGGTCAGCTAGTTTTACATAAAATGTATGTGTTAGCAGTGACTCTACCAAAGTTGGTGTAATTTTACACCTGCATGTGTAAATGTTTTTTTTAGTCCAAATCCAAGTAAATTTATCCTACAAATTATTAAAATAACATGTACATTGTGCAACTAATTTTACATATAATGGTATAAAATTACAATTACTCTTTTAGTAGGGAAATGAGCACTAGGGCACAACGGATTCCAGAATAGGAGACAGGCGTTGACCACCGCCATCTTAAATATTCCTTTTTTTTTTCCTTTTATCTCACAAAATCTCCCTTTTCCTTTCGAAATCAACCATTTTTAGCTTAAAATTTTCCTTTTTCCCATTAAAATTTCCCATTTTCCCCTAACAATGCACCTAGCCCCTCATTTGCAAAAAATATCCCCTTATTAAAAAAAAAAAACGATCCTTTGGAAGGATTTGGGGGATCGTTTTTATATTTGACCTTGACCTTTACCCAATATCTTGACCTTGGATGACCTTAGAACAAAACAACCCCAATTTTTTTTTAAAAATCTAAAAAATTCCCAAAAAACCCTTGACAATTGACTTAAGACAGAAGACCAAAGACTCAAGACCCAAGACTCAAGACTCAATACTCAAAACTCAAGACTCAAGACTCAAGACCCTTGACCTAAGACACTTGACCTCATGACCCATGACATTTGACCCCATGTTCGTGTCCTTAACGTTTCATCCATCTTGTTTCTAGAATGTTTCACTTCATGATCTGTCATTCCATCTTGCCTCTCTTTCTTCTCTCTCCCACCTCTTTTCTCTCTTACAGCTTCTTCACCCGCCATCTTGGATGCCATCTACTTTAGTTCCCTCGCCACCTGCTAGGAGTGCTGGTGTTAGCCATGTTGTGGTTTATTGCTATTAGAGTGCGCAGGTGTAGCCGATAGCTCTAAACGCCTGTGTGTATATTTATTAATGCATTTAAGGATGAAGTGTAATTTTACATTTACGAGAAGGTGTAAATAGAGGATGTAATAAAGTATATAATTTTCAAGTGAAATCAAATTTGCAGTACGCCAGATCCCAATCACACTTTCTACTTTTTCTGTAAAATCGAGTTTTTAATTTTTAATGTTTTTATTATAATTCGACTGTGCATTCCAGGTTCATATTTTTTTTACTATTTTATGAAAAAAGGAGGTAACCATACCATGCTTTTCGTGCCATTCTGCTTGCCCTCAAACATACCACATACATGTTTTAACCATGCGCATGGCTCTACGACTTGGGACGGTGAGTGTTAGCATTTTAACAGGTCCACACCTGCATGGTGTCAAGTAACCTGTGTTAGCGTACGTGCTTTCAAGTAGTTTTATCACATCCACACCTGCATGGTGTTTGGTAACTGTGAAGTGTCTGCATGTTTGACTTTGCTCCCGTGTCTTGTAAAGCGATCTCCGTGCCACATTCGGCCGCTAACTACAGCACACTGTCCATCCAGCGGGCACTGTGGATTGATGCATGGATTAGTGTGTTTCGTGTGGGTTGGTGTGTGGATTGCTGATTGCAGTGTTTATTGGTGTGTGGATTGATGTGTGGATTGGTGTGATTGGTGTGTGGATTGCTGATTGCAGTGCTGATTGGTGTAAATTGGTCTGGATTGGTGTGATTGGTGTGGATTGGTGTGATTGGTGTGGATTGGTGTGATTGGTGTGGATTGGTGTGATTGGTGTGGATTGGTGTGGATTGATGTGTGGATTGCTGATTGCAGTGCTGATTGGTGTGGATTGGTGTGTGAATTGGTGTGATTGATGAGGATTGGAGTGATTGATGTAGATTGGTGTGTGGATTGGTGTGATTGCTGTGCATTGGTGTATGGATTGCTGATTGTGGTGCCGATTGGCATGGATTGATGTGATTTGTGTGGATTGGTGAGTGGATTGCTGATTGTGGTGCTGGTTGGTGTGCATTGGTGTTTTGGATTGATTTGTGGATTACTGATTGCAGTGCTAAGTGTGGTGCATGCAGTGATAAGTGCGGTACTAAGTGCAGTGCTTGCAGTGCTCAGTGTGGTGCTTGCGGTGCTAAGTGCGGTGCGTGCGTTGCTAAGTGCTATGCTGAATGCAGTGCTAAGTGTCGTGCTAATTTCAGTGCTAAGTGCAGTGCATGTGGGGGCAAGTTCGGCGTGTACAGCATAGTGTGTGCAGTGCTAAGTGTGGTGCATGTGGGTCGTAAGTTAAAATAAATTCCCTCTATTTTAGTATAAAATTATGTAGTCCTGCATCCAAATCTGAAAGGTGGATATTTCATTTAATAATCTTGCTTTATAAATGTATAAATATCCACGTCCCTTGGCATATTTAATCACTTCCTGGGTAAACCGTATTTGCACTTTTCACTAAAAATGCCCAGAACTACAACAGGCTCTCACTATGCTACGGCTGGGAACGTGACCGAAATATTGTTTACCTCTGGTGTCAGAGTTTATCAGGCCGCCCAAGGACCGCTGAAATGGCTTAATGACTGCTATCAATCGATAACAACCGGAACAGAATATTTAACGTGCCCTCCGAAGCTCGGAATCGCTCAGACGTTATGCCACTAAACGGTCACCCATCCAATTGTGTGCCGCTGGGAACGTTGCTTAACTTTGGTGATCGATTATGATCCCTCAGTCAAGCGCTATCAGGTAAAAAATATTTCCTTCCTGTTGGGTTGCCGCAATCAGTTAAAAACCTAGACCAACATACTAAAATGTTATAATTCTGTTTTCACATAAATGAATTGTCTTTTCCCAATTTATTTATTAGTGTATTGCTGTAAAACTCAATTGTACCTGGGCGAAGCCGGGCTGGTTCGCTAGTTATATATGTATAGATAGAAACACCAAATAGTGATATACATAGTTATGTATAAAATTAATTTAAAATAAATTTATATTTTATATCTCTGTACATATGCCTACAAGCATATCAAAATAATATATTGCTATGAAAATATCTACATGTATTTTTCTGGAGCAAACGAGTATAAGGGTTTTGTCAGAATGCTCCCCTATTCTATTTTCACATTTTTTTAAAATATATATTTTGCAGACGGCCTTCTGTGGGCACAAGGTAGGCTCTATACCATAAATATAATCGTCTTTATATACAAAAATTACATTTGTCTAAACATCGATTTGGAAGCATACTCCTGTCATAATGTGAATATGAATGATGAATACTGAGGCCTGCCTTTAACTTCAAAGAACATGGGGCCGTGACCTTCATCATCGCTGCCTGATTGTTGTCGGTGTCGATTCTGCGATCGAGTTTTCACCTTCAGTCAAAATGCTCGGCAACATGAGAGAACCACCTGTTCGAAGAGTCCTTTTCTCATGAGGAAACATTATGACAATGGACACATGTAGTTTATGCAAAGTGATTTATTGAAGACCCTCACCAAGAACTGCAAGGATTCGTCTTTTGAAATACAGCAAGTGATACTGTCAATACCTCTTGCTGCATCGATAAGTACTGATTCCACAGGCGATTATAATGAGATAGTTAATGCTAAGACATGTGTCGTGCAGTAGAGAGGTTGACACGAAATATACACTTGCAAGACTTTCGCGTGAAATCGATGAAATTAACAATAAAAAGCCATCGGCTCTAAGTACTGATGACCATACAATTCCTGCTGCAAAGAAAAGTAAATTTATTATAAAGTGTGAAACAAGAGGTGAAGACAATCATGAAGACAGCATTGTTGATAATGATAATGACGATAGTGTTGATGAAGTATCTGATGAGAATGTTGATGATTCTCAGGACGACCCAAATTAACTTGTTGATAGACTCAAGAGGACAGTAGAGGAGAAGCACTCGGAATCGTACACAGTAAATTCATAAGGCAGAATGGAACAAAGCAGGTACGTTTCTATCTTGTATCAACATTTTGGAACTATTTTCCTTGTATCTCTCCGTGGACAATCTGTACAAATTTCAAATCGCACAACGATTATGTTTTAAGTAGGCTAGGCATTTATTTTCAAAATGGTGGCTATACAAATATTTAAGCTCAATATATATTTTTTAAAAGAAACAAATTCCAAATTATATTTTTATGCTGAAAGTATAATTTGCAATCATCGAAATTGTCTATACATCGCTTAATTTTTCTGCCATTTTGTACCCACGATAAAAATAAATTTTCAAGGTGTATTGTGGTAGGCCATATTAATATATGTATTTTTGAAGTGCGATGCCCTTATTTTTAGAATGGTGACTATAAAATCATTTTTACTTAGTGTGCTATATCTACGAAACTATGTAATTGGCAGTAAACAATCATCGAATGTGCTAATGCATAACTTTTTTGTCACCCATTTATGAAGATCGTCACATGAAAATTATAGAGGTTTTATGCGATATATGGAGGACCAATCAACCGATTCACACCAAATGTTAAACACAAGTAGTGCTATATTATGGCACGTAAGCTGAAATGTTTCAGGCACGGCATTCCTTAATTTAATAGTGTAAATATAAATAATTTCGCTTAGTGTGTTGCATCTATGATACAAGTCAACAACATTCAACCATTTTTCACCCTAACAGTATTCTTTAGAAGCGTCAATTATGCACACAGAAATCCCATTTTTCTAATTAATTTGAAAAAAGTAGTGCCAGTTGAAAATTTTTAACATTTTTTCCATATTTCTGGGACAGTTAAACTATGTTCCACCAAACTGCAAACACTATGAATGCTACAGAAGACCATGTAAACTGACATGACTTAAGTGGGTCAGACAAAGATGTTGAAAATAGTGGCTTAATGAATAATTTAGAAAAGTTATCCACTTTTATTAAACAATTTAACCAAACTTTATATGTTGAAAGTATATATTAGAAACTTCGTATACAGAGACTCTTTATTTGGAAATTTTTGTACGATAACACTAAATAAGAAAATAAAGTTTTTAAAGGCATTTCTCAGGAACCAATCAACAGATTACCACCAAATACTTCACACAAGTAGCGCTGCGGTAGGCCATGTAAAGTTACATGTTTTAAGTAGCTCAGACACTTATTTTCAAAATGACGGCCCTGTAAATATTTTAGGTTAGTAAACCCTATCATTCGAATCATTAACCTGATGAAATACTAAGTTGATGCTCCGAATTCGGCCTCTGTAATGCATTTGATTTATGCTAGCTTATGATACGAGGTTATCTGGGTTCGTGACCCAAGTAAGGCAGGTGTGTATTTGTATTTGTCTCACCACTGTTGCGTATGTTTCTGGTTTCATATATAATTATATTGGTTTCAAAGAAATGTTGCGGTGTAAGCGCCGTCGCGTTATTTACCGCCATCTATCTCTGCGCGGTGGTGCACTCTTTGCTCGGGTCGGCTCCCTTAATTTTTCCTCCCTGTTCTACCTCCCTGCCTTCCACTTCCCCCTTCGTGCGTCATAATTTTTGATTGGCCGTGGTAGTTTATTTAAGGCCTTGCACGTCCCCACCATCTCTCTTCTTTGCACCCTTTTGACATCTGCAATGTTACACTGCTACCTTACGCCTGCTAGATTTCCGTTTGCACCTGAAGGCTTAGTCGCACTACACCTCACCCAGCAGAGGTCAACGCCGTTATCATGTTGTTGAGCTGACGTTTCTTCCTGTCAAGCTGCAGAGCGATGGGGCACTTAAAACGGCGAGTCATGGAAAATGTTAAAGTTTGAGGTAGGGTTTTTTTTAAATGTTTTGGTAATGTGTGGCATAGTTGTGTTGTACCTTGTGTGTGCAGTAGTTCTAGTCCATTAAAAATTTTTGGTTTTGGCTGCCTTCCAAATTACGTTTCGGCTTAACTATGGTGTCGCGTTGTTGTGTCTCTTTTTTTTAACATGTCGTGTTCGTCTTTGTCCACCACCCATGTTTAACAAATGCTTAGTGTTACACTGTTTCGACGACTTCATCGTTAGGAAGTAAATATTTTTTAAGTGCTAGTTGTCCGTTATTGCAATTTTTATCAGGCTGAGCTGTGACAGGTCCCTTACTACTGTTTTAATTGTTTTTAATATGGTTTCAAAGGAAAAGCAGGGTTTGATAGGAAATTCTCTGCTGCCCTAATTTCTGTCAGTTTTAAATTTAAATGGGTGCTAGGAAATGTAATAAGTAAAGAAATAATGTAAATGCTTTATGGTTGTTATTTGGTACATTGAAGTTTGGATCACTGTAATTTAAGTGACAGTTGTCATGGAGCCGAGATGCATGTTATATAATGTAAATTTATCGTTATGGTACTCCGATATTAATAGTGCATTATAATGAATTGTGTTAATTGTGTCAATAATTAATTATACATTGTGTTCTATAACTATCTACTGCTGTGATATATTTTTTCATGGGTTTGGCCATTCAGTAATATATGTATTTGTTAAAATAAATAGTGTTCAAACTTGTTATCTGCATGTAGCTATTTGTGAAATGTCACAAAGTCAAGTCCTACTTACTAACTCAGCTTTTAAGAAATAATTTTATCATTAATTGCACCCTTGTTGAGGAGCGTTGGCTCGTTAGTTATATCAGAAACTTCTTGTTATGTACATAATCAACATTTTTTAAAATCCATTGGAAGTTCAAATCTTTTTGGGACGTAAAATAATATATTTGCTTTTATTTATGGGACTTTTTAAAAGGACGACATTACAACCACATTACTGACTAGAGCACATATTAGGAACAAAAAAATTATCATACGACGATGCAGTGCTGAAATAGAAATGGCGAGTACACTGTTTAACCAAATAGTTACCATGACGCACACAAGAAAGTCGTGGAGGTTAAAGATATTCTTCAGGATCTTGTTATAATTAAAATTTTTGCACTATATTAATGGATTTTCATTTTAAAGTTTTTCACCCAAATTTTTTTGTAAATCACGCAGTTTACTCACATGAATACAATTTCATTGAATATATTTTATTGACTTGTTTAGATATTACATTAATTCGCAACCTCTGAATACACTTTTGTTTAGTATTTTATATCCCCTTCTCCTTAATATGTTTAGATTTTGAAATATTTTGTGTAGTAGTTAATATCCCCTTCCTCTTAATATGTTTAGATTTTGAAATATAAATCTATGTTTTCGATTTTTTTGCCAGTTGTAATCTTTAGTACAGTAAACATATTGTAATAACAAAAATAGTAAAAAAATGAATTTCTTTACTATTTTCAAGTAGATTTTTTTAACAACATGGAGAATATTCCGTACATGTTGTGAAGTTTTTCCTATTTTTTCTGCGATAAATTTCTCTTACATGTCTTTAATTTTCTTAATATTCGTGCAGTAAATTTGTTTTATTGACAGGGAATATTTCTTTATTACCGTAAATTTGTGCAATTCTTGTCCTTTCGTGTAAGAGTTATTTGTTTTCATAATGAAAGGAAATTTTTCCTCTTCGTTTTCGAGTAACTGGAATGATGATCAAGACATAAATGTGAATTATCAGGCTGCGGAGTCTTATTTTCAGTTCAAAATCTACTCGTTTTAAGGAAACGGCCTCAAAACACGATCCAGTTTCACTACTTTTGTTACGAGAAGTTAACACTTGGAAGCTTGTAGCTATAAAACATGGGACAGAACAAATCAACATACTTAGTCAAATTACCAAACTTGGTATGCATACCCGCCACGTTATTAAGTAATTGCATTCATTCATGACTGTCATATCAGATATCAGATATTTATTAAATTAACTGTTTCTTGAAATAAACATATAGTTTGACAGTTTTCAGCGGTTTTTTTTTTTTGCAATTCATAAATACATTTTAAACCGTTTATTAGCAATATTCTCTAGTCAGATGCGATCCAGTCGTCGACCGTTGCCTCCATACGAAAACACACGCTGCAAGATACAGGCTGCAGAGCAGAAATTTCGCTGAAAGTCTAGCGCTCGTCACACTTCAGAGGAGTGGAGTGGGTGTGGCGTGAGTCAGCTTGGATGACCCGACCGTCGTCGTAGCAGACCTCGTGTCCTCATACACTAGTCAAGGCACGTGTACCCGCCTAGCGCTGCCCATCTGCATGTATGAACACAATAAATGTGCATACGTTTGCCGCATGTCACGGACGTTAAGAGCCGGTGCGCTGGCCGTTACGTGAACATGTATCACGTTGTGCGAGAACAAGGGTTGGGATGTAGATTTCATGGCGGGCATCAACTGTGTGACGAGTCTCGTGAATCGCCTGTTTTCTGACCGCCTGTCATTTCAGACAACATAGCACGAAGAGGAAGAGTGCGATGGAAAGAATGCTGGCCTCATTCACTGCTGTGGTCCCGTGTCGCTCTTCACATGTTCTCTATCACCATTCATGTGGGACATTACTGTAGGGTGGAGGTCATAGGTTACGTGGGTTGGTTTTATATCATCGTACGATTTCCGTCTATATTTTCAAACTGTTTTTCTTTCCGAGCTTTCTCGTCTTCGCTAATATTTAGTTTTTTTATGTTAATCCTAATTAACAGAGTTAGAATGAAGCTTTCTTCCTTTAGTTTGATAAGCTGCTTAATTTACATTAATAGTTACTACTAGATGAACCCAAAAGTGTCGAACAATTTTTCAATGATTATGTTGAACAAATGAACTATTTCGGATACATGCTTACGAATTGAGTCTTGCAAGTAATGCTCAAATAAGTATTTCCAAAGGTATATCTTCTTATTTCGAATTTTAAAACACATCTTGCGATCTCATGTAGCACTATACTATGGGTGGTTTGGTAAACGTTATTTACTGTGAACAATATTTATAATTGGAGAAGTTTGTTTTGATAATTTAGACGTAAAATTTAGTTACCTACGGTTACGTTTGCATAAGAGATAAACAAGCATAATTATAGAGCTAAGATAAAGGTATCTACTATCCTTAGTTTTTTAAAATAGTTTACGCAGAAAGAAGTTTCAGAATATCATTTTCTAGCTTATTAGGTGTTTTAAACCGCACATTAACGTTGCCAAAGCGTCTGATTTTTAATTTAAATAGGAAAACTGTAATTATTAAGATATATATTTGAAAAATACGATAAAGCGACTGACTGCAATTTCATGCGAAGATATTTACCAACATCTTATTTTTCGGAAGCAACTGCTCGTGTTCAAAGTTGATATTTGCCAGTATTTGCTGTAAATGCTTAAAATAAAAATGTTTCATATAATGATGCTACTAGGAAAGGGAAAATTAATACAAGATCAAGTTGTGATAGCAAAAAACATCAAGAGAGCATGACCATCGATTAGCCAGGTGTCTAGAAACTGAATGCGTAAGCAATGAGTGGCCTCACAAGTGGACGATAATAATGTATTTGTCTGAGACGTGCGACGAGCCTATCCAGATACAAAAGGGCAATGATCAGCATCGACGAGACTGCCAAGGGATCACTATCGCTGGACACCTCTGATCGTGCCTTCAAAGAGTGGGGAAACTATCTTGCCGTATTATAGTGGTGAAATTCTCCCACTTGGCGCAAATTATTCCAATAAACATCTTTACACGTCGATTTTCTGACCAGTGTACTGTAACCAAATGAACATAATGCTTTTTTTTTTTTTGGTAGTCTTGTATATTAAAATATTTCATCACTGACTGATTGGTACATGTTATTTGGTTTTCAGTATATCTTAAGGCTCCCGCCTACCTGAAGCATTTTCCCACTTCTGAGGCCGAGAGGAGCAGGAATAATAAGGGCGACAATGCCTCGCGCATCAAGTGCACCATCGCCACTATGCGCACGGTTCTGAACTGACGTGTAGTATTCTCGTCGCACTGCGTGTACCTATAGAACTTTCAAAGGCGACCCTGTTATTTTATTGGTGTAAAGTCTGTAGGAAAGTTCAATCCAGGATCCTTGAGTAGTTTTGTATGTATCTAATGCGTATATTTTGAGGTAGAGTGATTTGAAGAAGTAGTTTTTAGCAATTTTGGACTAGGAAATGGTGCTTCTAATATGCATAACGTCTCGAAAGCACTCAACAGCCCTCGTCTGAAGTGTGTGCTATTTTCGTAGATCAGCACACTGGACGCACGTTTAATAGTTTTGTAGAAAAAAAGAGTATTTTAAACACTCTGAAACGCATCTAAAGCGCCAGGTAGGCAGAGACCATAACGCGCGTGAAACTAAATGAAGTGTAGCATTAGTGTATGTTTATAAAGAAAGAGACAGAAAGATAGAGAAATGTGCGTGTGCTCTTCTGCGCTCTTTAAGATGAGGAATTTCTTTCTATACAACTGATAAAATAAACTTAATTGGAAATTTGCGAATTGGAAATTTAAAATTACAAACAGGAAAATTTTATATCACACTGCTATAAACTGTAACCTTCGCCAACGTCTCTAAAGCGTGCTTGCTTATTAAGAGTTATTTTAACGACATGGGGACCGGAGATAGCAATATAAGAATATTAAAAATATGAAGAACTGCACCATAATGCACAAGCACAATTGTACGACCAAACAATATTCAATAGCTTTCTAAAAATGGACCCATTACAGGAGTGAAGGGGAACTTTGTGCATTGGGTAATACTCTGGAGCTCGTTTATTTGAACTTAAAAGGTGATATATTATTTTAATATTTGCTCCAACATGACCACCGGCAAGACAAACTACAGAATGTAGAGACGACATATTATAAACGGTTTCTCAATGAAACTGACATGAGTTTGCTACTGTAAATTCTGTGATAAAGATGCATAAATAATTCACTAAGTTAAGCATATAACAGTATTTTACTACGCGTTGTAAATTTTCCACGTTTTCTGCAATTTCAGCAGCCGATACATATTTATGTTAACGAAATATACATTGACCATGTATTGAGAGTGAAAACTTTATGCCCATTTGATGTATTTTGTGTACCTAGTCTAAGAGTAGTGTACATACGCAGGACGAAACTTCGATATTGTAGAGTCTCCCATTCAACAATGACTCAATATTGTTTTTGTAGAATTTGTTTCTTTAGATAGGATTCGTATTTGGATTTCAGAATAGGAAAACGAATAAGCGGAACATGTTTTAATTTTAGCAAAATGATTTGTCGAAATTATTTTAGAGAGTAGTTAAAAATACAGATGTGAAACAGCCACTTCTTCTGCGAACTCCAACCGCACACGCCAGAAAAAAATTGTCACTGGCCAGCAACATGTCGGAACCCCGATCGCCAATCGGCGCCTCGTAACCTACTTGCCAGCCGGCAGCCCAGTCAATAGGGAACCTTTTGCAGAACGCATTAGCCAATCATGCTCAAGGCCCATTTTCAGAGCCTCATGCAGACAATCAGAAATGGGTACGCCCACATCAAATGCGCCACATCATTTCTCCTCACTGTACATACATATTCTGCGATTATGCCATGCGAACTTCGCCATTTAGCTTATGAGTATGATGATACAAAAAATATTGATTACAACTTTCGTAAATTTCGTAAACAAGTAGTGAATGATTGCTTTTTAAAAAATAAATACAGGGACTTGCCTACGTAAACCAGCATCAATAGAATTAATGCTTTCCACGAGGGTGCAGTGAAAACATGTTTTAATATCTTTGAGTAGGCAATGGAAATGTAGAAGTTAAATTAATTAAAAGTATTAAGTGGGGATGAAACCGGAATTGCCGCAATACAAAAGCCTGTTAAAAATATTAGTACAGAAAAGGCAAAAACAGGGTTTTTATGCAGTTTCCCGAGATCATGGAAGAAATATCACTGCTGTTTGCGCAGTAAGTGCCTCAGAAAATTTTGTTGCACCTTTTCTAATATAACCTAAAGTGAGAATGTCTCCTTAACTCCAAAAATATGGTACATTTGGAGCCATTGATAGCTGTTAAATAACGGCTGGAATAAAGAAATATTATTCTTTGGATAGATTAGCCGCTTCAAAAATTGTACAGGATACCCCACTTCAAGCCGAATCCAAGTTTTCGTTAGTAGCTTTGACAATAATAATGATATTGTAACGAAATTTCCAACAGACCTACTTTACTTAATGTGAAATACGATGGCATCAGCGTCCAAATAGCATTGAACTCAGCGCTCCACATTGAAGACGTTGCAATGAAATAGGATTGTGAAACGCGCACGGGACTGTGTCATTGCGTTTTGAATTGCGGCTTTATGTGTCTGCCAACGGTTGTTTAGCCTCGTGACCGCCAGGGTGTAGCGAGTCAGTCGACTATGGTGCAGATATTCTTGGTAGGCAGCTGTTGTTGTGCCTCGTCGCCGGAAGTGGGTGTTTGATTGCGCGTGGTGTCAGTGTAGGTGTTACTTATAAAAAAACAGGGAAGAAGTGAGGAGAAGCGTGTCCTCCTTGTTCAGGCATACTGGAAACCAGACTCGATATAGGCATATCAACAGACATTCCGAGAAAAGTTTGGAGGGGGCATGCACCTAGTAAGTCCACCATTTTGGCTCTGACTAAGAAACTCGAAACCAAGGGGACTTTATTGGACACAAATGAAGGGAGCCGTTCAATGATGTCACGATAAACAATATAGGATGTAAGGCTCCGACTACTGGCCTCTCCAAATAAATCACTGCGGTGAATTTTTCAGTATACCGGATTGTCGAAAAGCATTTGGCACCGTGCAGAAAAAATAAACATTCTCTATGCGTACCATATATCTGTCGTCCACGAACTCAAGGAGCCTGATAAGTGAGACGTGTGATATACCGTCGCTGGTTGCAGACACTCATCCATGCTAGTTCAAGTATTCTGGAATTTTCAATCTTTGAGGACGTGCTTTTATTGTCAAGCTAATGGGATAAGTGTACATTATATTCCACCTTATAGATCACAAATCATGCAGTCATTCGGCCTTACGTTTTACTGCCTCTTGAGATATCGGAAATCTACAATCGAAAAAGCCATATTCTGTCAGAGCAGCAGTAATATGGCCTCTTATGTCCATAAACGTCCAAAGAAATTGACATTGAACATTCTTGAAATAGGCTTGCATGTTGGCAGATGCCTGATACAGTAGGATAGTTGTTATGAAGAGACTATTTAAACCATGAAAATTCCAATTCAGCAGCAATCCTGAAAATGCAAAAATGAACTGCGAAAAAAGACTAAGATTGTCTGTGCCAAGTACCTCAACTTCAGCAAAAGACTTCATAATGGGACGAGTGATCTCTGAAAGGTTTCACTCTTTACAGCCACATGTAGATAAGCCATAGGAAAACAATCACTGTTAAACAAAATATACCATTGCAACCAAACAATCCTAAATACAGCACTTCCAGTAACAGCAGGTCATATATAAATTCAAGAAAGCAATATTATGAAATGGTTTTAGGGACACCTATAATGAGAAAACTTGAAGATTTAGAAAAAAAAAAAAAAGAAAATTAAGAGAGAAGCAGAAAATTCTAACACCGCACAACCAAGCCAATACAAAAAAAAACATATTTCATAGATAGTAAGGCAAGCTGGTCGTGGAAAAGAAAAATTCGCTTTAATGAAAGTGATTCTGAAGAATTTGAAGATATTAATACATGAAACTTTTGTGAATAACAACGATTATGAAGTTACTTTTCATAAATATTTGGGTTTGATTTTTGGAGAAATGGGACAAGATATACCATGGTACAGGTACATTATGTGTTAAAATTGGCTCCTCTCTGTATGCAGTGTTTGGGTCTCACCTGAGAGGTGAATACCCAAGTAGTCTTAAAATAAGAAGAACAAATGTAGGCTAGCTTTAGTCAATTAAGATCTTTTGATCAAAGTACGTTATTGTTAATATGGGTTTCTGCTTCTGTTTCAGTGAAAACAATTTATATCACTTTTGGAACATTAGGGTCTAATAAGGTCTAATAAAAATCTTTTAAAACTTACAGTGTTAACATGTTAGGTATAGAAAATTTAATACCGTATGTGTTTCAGTCATTTCGTAGTCATGTTAAAATTTGTATGCTGTGATTTTTCACAACGACGTAACTGATTTTTAGAGTCCTACGATGCTACTTAATAGGTGATACAGTATTAATGGTGTGCACTTTGTTGTGACAGGGCTCAGCGCTCCGTGCCCATGCCACAATAGTAATCAGGTAAAATTACACGAGATATTTGCAAAGAGGTTCCAACTCCAGGCGGGAACATTTCGCCAAACTACGGCAACTTACGTCGAGAATAATATTAAATAAGAAAAGTGCCGAGGACAAAGAAAAAGCAAACATTTGTACAAGGGATGTAGTATGGATTCAGCCAAAACTCTACTACAACTACGCTAATGAGGATGATACTAAGTAAAAAGTAACACTGGGAACCCAGATAGTCCAGGAGCCAGCTCTGAAAAGTGGTCGTAAAAGGCGGAGATTTTTTAAATATAGAAGTTAATGGGACTTACTAGCATGGATCCATTTCTGCTAGTCTGCCGCCTCAAAGCGGGTGGGTTAAGATATGGCTACGTTTGAAATTGCGAAAATTCGTCAAAATTGCAAGTATTTACGGAGAGTTGAAACTAGGATAGGAGGTACTACATGACACGGATATAACGAAAAACCATGTCTGCCACCCCATACCCGGTGTGAAGTACTGGCAGACGGAATTTTGAAATTTCAGCCATTGAAACTAATTAACATGGAGAGACGAATAAACCTAGTCTGCCAGTGGTAGCCCAGTGGGAAGTACTGGCAGACGACACATCAAAATGTGTACTTTTTGTACAGAAAATTTAACTTTTTGCGGACTTTTGACATTAACTTCGGATTAACTCAGTCAAGTGTTTCAGATGATAGGGTTTACTTACCTTAAATATTTACAGGATTGTCATTTTGAAAATAAGTGACTGAGCCACTTGAAACTTGTAAGTTTACATGACCTACCATAAGGATATTTGTGTGAAGAATTTGGCGGAATTAGGTTGATTTATCTCTGAGATATGACATAAAACGTTATTTTCTTATTTCGTTATAACTTCAAAAACTGCCAAAAAAAAGAGGTTCTGTTTACGATGCTTCTAATATATAATATCACCATTGAAATTTTGGTTGGATTTGGTTAAATTTTTTAATATGCACTGGGGAGCCACAAAAACTGGTATATGCGTGCCTATACAAATAACAGACGTATGGAACCAATCAGAGTAACGCGATACGGTTGGCAGCGCCTATATAAGACAACAAGTGTCTGGCAAAGTTGCTAGATCGGTTACTGCTGCTACAATGACAGTTTATCAAGATTTAAGTGAGTTTGAACGTGGTGTAATGGGTCGGCGCACGAGAGATGGGACATAGCATCTCCGAGGTAGCAATAAAATTTGGATTTTCGAGTACGACCATATCACGAGTGTACCGTGAATATCGGGAATCCGGTAAAACATCAAATCTTCGACATCGCTGTGGCCGGAAAAAGATCGTGAACGAACGGGACAAACGACGACTGACAAGAATCATTAAACATGACAGACGTGCAACCCTTTCTCAAATTGGCACAGATTTCAATGCTGGGGCATCAACAAGTGCCAGCGTACGAACTATTCAATGGACCATCATTGATATGGGTTTTCGGAGCCGAAGGCCCACTTGTGCACCGTTGTTGACTGCACGGCACAAAGTTTTACGCCTCGCCTGGGCCCGCCAACACCACCATTGGACTGTTGATGACTGGAAACACGTTGCCTGGTTAGACGAGTGTCGTTTCCAATTGTATCGGGCGGATGGACGTGTATGAATATGGAGACATCCTCATGAATCCATGGACCCTACATGTCAACAGAGGACTTTTCAAGCTGGTTGAGGCTCCCTAATGTTATGCGGTGTGTGCAGTTGGTGTGAAATGAGACCCCTGATACGTCTAGATACGACTCTGATAGGTGACAGATACGTAATCATCCTGTCCGATCACCTGCACATGTCCATTCTGCATTCCGACGGACGTGGACAATTCCAGTAGGACAATGCGACACCCCACAATTTGATAGTTGCTACCGAGTGGCTCCAGGAACACTCTTCTGACTTTAGACACTTCCATTGGCCACCTAAATCACCAGACATGAACGTCATTGAGCATATCTGGGACGCCTTGCAACATGCTGTTCAGAAGAGATCTCCACCGCCTCCCACTCCTATGGATTTGTCGACTGCCCTGCAGGATTCATGGTGTGGATTGCCTCCTACATACCTTCAGACATTAGTCGAGTCCATGCCACGTCGTCTTGCGGCACTTCTGCGTGCTCGTTGGGGCCATACACGATATTAGGCTGGTGTACCAGTTTTTTTGGCTCTTCAGTGTATGTAATAAACTTACCTAATTTCTTAATGAAGCCGCCATTTTGAACATTGTTCTCTGACCCACTTAAGTTGTGAAAGTTTACATGGCCTTCTGTAAAATTTATGGTGTGCACAATTAGGGGAAAAAATCGGTGAACTGTTCCATAAATATGGCAAAATAATAGATTTTTTCAACTGGAACTATTTTGCAAACAGATAGAAAATTCTTATTATTGTTTGTATAATTGATGCATCTAATCAATACTGTTAGTGTGAAAAATTTGGTTGCATATTGGCAAAAAATTTTTTAGATACAATATACAAAATTCAATACTTATATTAACACCATTAAAAAAGAACTGCCGCTCCTCAAACATGTTAGTTTACATACCATAATGTGCCACAACTATAGTGTAACATTTGATGGGAATCGGTTCATTGGTCTTCGAGATATGGCAAAAAACCTTCATAATTTTCATGTGACGATATCCATAAATGGAGGACAAAAATGTATTAATTAGAACATTCGATGAGTGAATACTTCCACTATACAAATCAAATATAAAATAGATTACATAGTTTCGTAGAGATAGCACACAAAATTAAAATGAACTTATAGCCGCCATTCTGAAAACAAGTGTGACATTCCTAAAAATTACATATATTTATAAAACCTACCACAATACAACTTTTTCACCAAATTTTGTAAGAATATGATGCTACTTTCCCGAGATATTAGATAAAAATTCATATTTATTGGTGGGTCTATCTTACAAAATTGCACTGAAATGATTCTCTGTATAGACAAATTTGGTGGTTGTAAAAGGTACTGCAAGCATAAAAAGTTGAGTTGGAATTTGTTTCGATAGTAAAATATACAGATTAAAAATAATTGCATAGATCACAATTTTGAAAGTAAGTGCCCCACATGGTCGAGAATGATAAAAGTAAGGTGGTCTTTCAAAATATTATATGTGTACCAAGTTGGGTGAAATTGAAATGGGGGACACACATTCACACGCACAGAAACACACACACATACACACACAGGCAGGAAAGTGATCTCTTAAGCCTTTCATTCATTTGGAAAGTAGGCTAAAAATGATAGCATGGGCATAATGCATTTTAAATGGGGAAAAACCGGCACTCGGTACCTGAGTCGAAGCCGGCCAGCCGCCATGTTGTGTCGTCACCCGACCGTCCTCTTCGATGTCGGTGACGGTGACCTCTGACCTCAACCCCATGCCCATTACTATGGATAATCTTAAACCCAAAAAATAAAAATAAATCCAAAAAAATTAAAAATTGCACCAAATTCTAAAAAATTAAATTTTTTTATAAATATGTAAAAACAAATTTTAAAGACGTACACAAAGGATGTCCGGGTTTCACGGAATGACAAAGCTTCCGACACAACCGATCCCCGTAAATTTTTATTGGTTAATTAGTAGGTTCCCCTCCACCCACTTACAATCAATTACATTTTCTTATCATTCCCTTCCCCCACCACCTCTAGTACATTCATTCCGTCGAATGCAGCCATATTGGTTTTGTGTTTGTCATTTGTTTATACATTACTGAAAGCCGCCAACTTGGATTTTACGTTTTCACTTTAATACCTAGGTGGCGCTCGTGTATTAATTACCGATTTGCCAGCCAGAAAATGCTAATATCTCGATTTAGCAGCCAGGCAAGCTGTTGAACTCATATTAGTTTTATACCAACACTATTTCGTAAACATGTAATTTTCATCGGATTTTAAAAGTTATTTTTTCAATTAGTGGTATACTTACTTGCATTATGCAGGACTTTAACTGACTGCAGAATTTATTATAGTGATATCATTTATTAAAAAAAATATAAATTCTCCCATTTTAAAAATAATTTTTTCATTTAATTTTATAACTGTACATATAGTACTGTAGTACTTCATACAGTATTTTTTGTTTCATTTTATTTTAATACTGTGCCTTTTAAATTGAAATTTTATTCTGGCAAATAAGGTAAACATGATATAAAACACAATTTTATTCACAGGCACTTTTTATTCAATTAATTTTGTACAGTCGCGCCCATGCCCTTCAAAAAAATTACAATATTCTTCGAAGTCTATGCATCTCATTATATGCATTATTGTTGTGGGTTACAGTCTTTCAAGCATTTCGCTGTTTACGCTCATGTCGTCATTGTGCAAAAATATAATTTCAGTTATTACACCGACACAATATGCAGGGCGGGTTATGTAGGTAACTGCATGTTTGAGGGCATGTACCGACGTCACAAGAGATCTGCTTGCAGTAAGCATGATACCGCGGTACTGATAACAACTGAATTTCTCCTTTACAGGTTTTCTGTCTAAGTAAATTTTCTCTGCGGCTGAACTGCTCACCGCACCTGTCACACAAATATGACATGCAACAGGGGTTCGTGGCATAATTAAAGCTTTCATATCGACGTATACCATAGCCGAACTTGTATTTTGTCAGTATCATCTATGGTAAAAATGGCAGGTATGTTTGTGTTATGGTACTGATGGTCTGAACTGTATATTTGAATCATAGTAGGTATTATGATTGATGTGACACTGAGCTTTCCTTGGGTTGTATTAGAGTGTATGTTTGGTCGGTATATTAGTTGGTATGGTGTTTAGTATATTTGACTGGTGAAGGTCGGTAATATCGTTATGGCATATGGTATGCTTGGCAAGTATGTTTTTGTTATGGTTTTTTGTTATGGTCAGTGAGGAACTTTATAGTTGCTTGGTTGTCTGAGGTATGCTTGACCTCTGAAGGATATTATGGATAGTTAGTATAAGGTCAGAAGTGTTACTTGTGATCTGAATTTGATTGTTATATTTGTGATGGTTGCAAAATGGCAGTTGACTTTGTGTGTAGAAGGTACTGGGGCATAATGCACTACATTGACATTGGTAGAAGGGTGTGACTTACAACCTGAATTTGGCGTTATATCCAAAGGTTACCAAAGTATGTGGACTAGGCTGATAAAAGTGTTTAGGACATTACATTGCATATTGATCAGGGTAGAGGTATTTAAGGGTTCTGTTTAGAATAACTTTTAAATTTTTAATGAACCGTGACTGTGAAAGTTGTTATCAGCTAACATGACAAATTGTTTTCTTTTTATATTGGGTGTATTAACTGTGCACTAAATTTGGTAGTTATATCGGTGATTGTTTCGAAATGACCATCAACTATGCTTATAAAAGTCCTAAGATATTGATTAATTAAGTTAGCCTATTTGGGAGCACAAGCACTACCTGTGATCTGAATTTTGTCTCTATCTCCAATGGTTGCAGAATGGCAGTCAACTATGCTTTAAGAGGGCTTGAGGCGTAATGGATTGTTAACTTACCCGGGGTCGAGCATTTAACCTATGGTTTGAATTTAGCAACTGCAACTTCAACAGATCGAAAATGATGGACAAATCTGCTTATAAAATTCTTAAGTTAAAAGGTTCATATAATATTGTCGAGGTCATGAATGTTATATATGACATTAATTTGGTAGTTAAAAACCTGAAGTACCGTCATTGGTGGGTAACTATGTTTATACGAGGCCTTAGAGCATAATGTGACATACTGACATTTAGGGACCATACATTATAAGGCTTAATATGCCATATATATTCTTGGGATTAGAAATGAGGCTTAAATATATTGAATGTCTTAGGCCTGACCTTAATGGTTTAAAAATTAAAGGCAACTTTGCTTAAAAAATGACATATTGCTTATTGCATCATGCCCACATTCTCGTCATTGTAAATTATGCCTGTGTACTGAATTTCAAGGACCCAGCCAAAATAGATCACAACTGGTGGCTAATTGTGTTCATAAAAGGCTGTAAGGCTTATCATGTTATATCTACATTACCGGGGTCAAAAATTATGCCTAAGTACTGGATTTAAAGCGTCCAGCCCAAATGGTTGCAATATTATTAGCAATTATGCATGTGAAATGACTTGGCGGCATAACATGTCGTACTTTTTTGGGTGGGAAATGATGCCTACATACTAAATTTTAAGGGCTAGCGCAAATGGTCCGCAAATAGTGGCCAAGAATGCCTTATAAAAACCCTTTGCTTGTAACATGTGATTCCATTCTCGTGGTCTCGAGTTTTACTTTGGTGACTATAAATTCAATGGGCTATACGTGAGCGGAAGGGGAGTGGGAGGTAGTGAGTGAAGGTCTAACAGATGCGACATACTTGGAAGCAAGCTGCTGAAGTGGTAGACTTTGGCGACTGTAGTTTTCAGGAATGGGTATGAGGGAGGCGAAGCAGAAAAAATTCGAGCCACAGAGCAGGTAAGTCCACAGAAACGAAATGGTGTGGTGGTAACTTCGATGTAAGCAAACTGGACCATTTATTTGGTATGAGACTCTCGGAACAAATATTGTGTCTGAACGGATGAGCTGCTGGATTGCAAGTAGTTACCAGACACTGCCAGGCGAAAGTTGTTTAAACATTTTTGTAACTAGAGAGGCCATTTTTCTGAAGTGTGTGGCTGGAGTTCGCAGTACAAGTGCCTGTTTCACCTCGGTATTTTTTTAAATACTCTGTGGTCGAGCCGAGCCTGCAAGGACCTGCTTGAGTGCAATACATTTAAAATAGGAGAAAGAGATGCTACTTCTATTTATGCATGTCTAGTACGGCTATAAACACCACAGGTGTCTAGAAGGAACGAATGGCAGATTAATCACAGTGTTTGAATTTACGATTAATTGGTGAAAAAATCATATTGAATTGTATTTAAAAACTTTTTTTATTAAACTACCGATTTTAGCAAATGTAATAAAAACAGTATGTTTAATTGGTATAAGCTGTACTAAATGATATACATGTTTTTCTTAAATATAAAGTATCGT
The DNA here is from genome assembly GCA_002778355.1 of Clitarchus hookeri. Lineage (NCBI taxonomy): Eukaryota > Metazoa > Arthropoda > Insecta > Phasmatodea > Phasmatidae > Clitarchus > Clitarchus hookeri. Next base: position 1,540,348 of record NQII01000040.1, read on the forward strand.
CTTAATTTTTGGAACCCGAGTATTAGACATTGGTTCTTTACAGGATTAACGTGTACTATACAATCGATTTTGCTAGTAATGAAAAAGAAAATTACTTCTGAAATTTTATGAAAATTACAGATTTTGGATTAAACATATTCTGTGCTTATAAAACAAATATGGTCACTGGCTCACTAAAGTGGTAATTTTTTTACACTTATGTATACTACTAAATTGGAAACCAATTAAAATCACATAATAAATACAGATTTTCGCTTTGGCATACCTAATGCCTATAAATAAAAGCAGCCCCCAATTTTTCATCTGAACATATAAGTCCACGAATTGAATTTGAATGGTTCGGATATTTATATGCAAAAATGGATCTTCGATTTGCAAAAAATGGGTCTCCTACCCTTCTTTGGAAAACTCAAGAGGAAAAAAAACAGAAAATTTTGAAGGGAAAATATAACATTTTAAGGTAAAGGGGGTACATTTTAAATGGAAAAAGGTAAATTTTAAGGAAAAATGGAGCATTTTGAGGGTAAATGGAAAATTTTGAGCCAATTTGGCCGCCCGACCAGAATGGCAGAGCAGGAGAAATATCTCGGGGTGAGCTAGTGACCTGGCAAAGTAGATCTCTGGGTCCCCAGTCAACAGTAAGTTGTCCCAGAACTGGCATAATCACACTAATGGCCATGGACAGGTTCACACATTCAAATTTGTTGTTACTTCTATGCTAGGAATTAAACATTAATACAGAAATTCCATTGGTTTTTTGAAAATAGCAAACATTATTCTAAACTAATTAAAGCTCCTCTATGAGTCTGGTCACATGTAACACAGTTAGCTTAAACTTTTAAAATGTTTAAACTTAAAATAATCTAAATAAAAATGTAAGAATAATTATAAATATATGCGGTTTTCTAATTATGTCTGAAGTTAACTGTATTTTCAGGGTCCCTTAGCGACAATGAACAACAAGAAATGTTTTTACACATTTTTAGGAAATTTATCTGGGCTCAGAGGGAGGATATGGAAATCTTGGAGTTGAAAAGGAAAATTTTGAATTAAAACCACAAGACGTTGAGACGAAAACCAAATATTTTGCGGGGAAAACCGGAAATTTATGTGATGTCCAATATGGTGGACGAATTCGAATTCGAACCCTCATATCTGTGCCAGAGTCGGTCAAACCTATTTTCTCATCTGCACATGCGCAGAAACAGTACCAAGGATGAAGCACACACTCCTCTCTTCTCGGGGCTCTATGTTCACCTATGTGTCACCCTAATGTGATAGTAAGTGGATGGTCTAACAGCAATCTAGAAATTAAAATGTTGCCAATCATCCCACTGATATGATGGGAAGTCACGATGCGGCGACAGAAATGCAGCCAGTACGACGTAGGAAGTATAGTTTACCATTCCCGCTTTCTCACTAAGCGTATATCTTGTATGATAAATTTCCGAATAATTTCTTAGGGTGTAGTAACAGTCGTCTGTTGTCTGGTGAGATATATGGCGTGCAGTTAATGTGTCTAGACGGCAGACGCCAATATCATGGGGCTGTGTAATGCCTGGTGCAAAATACGACGATAGTTCTTTTTCGGTCTGTCTTGTTCGAAAAGAAACTTCACGAAATGTGTGGGTATCCCAATGTGCTTATTGGGTCCAGCATCAAACCACTGTGATATTGAAATGCTCCACATGCCTGGCAATTTCACGATGCATCCTTCTAGTCACACGCACACCCGCAATTTGGCTTCTACCAAAATCTTTCAAGTGTTGGTGATGCTGTCTAATGCATCTTAGAGACATACTGTGTGCTCTGTGAACTTCTCTGTGTATCGACAGACTGATGTTTCGCACACTCCTAATAACACTATTGCACTAATTGTGGTGGAAACAATAATGCTTTCTGATATCCACTGAAAATGTTACACATCGTTAAAATATAATAATTTACCTGGTGGGGTCGCTCCCGGATTTTCTCACTTAGGAATCGTGCCAAACGATGCAGCTGATCGGTGGGTTTTCTCGGGATATCCCGTTTCCCCCGCCCTTGCATTCCACCGCTACTTCATTCTCGTCTCGCTTCACCTTCACAGGCTCTCAAGACCCCGATTTTAAGAGCCGCCTACATCTCTCTTCTCCACTCTACATCATACGCAAATCAAGAAATGGTATGCAGTTATACAATTCGTTGTTGACAATTACCTCTGTACACTTCGCCTTTTTACCGTTCGGTGCATTTTCTATAAAGCAGTCGTTATGTAAGCTGTTCACACATATATACTAATATTTGTGAAAAAGGCAACACCAAAAAGGATACATGTGTTTGAAATTAACTTGATACCACATATTAGGTACATGACAATACAAAATTAATTAGGATTACAGAAACGTACATTATTTCTGTCCTTGAGCATTCAGTATGATATGAAGCCTCCATGTGCTGCATTCAGAGCCCCTACATGTCGTGGTATGGAATAAAAGAAGACGTGGATATATTTATGGAAAATATCCCTCCATGCGGTTTGTATGCCTGTCCACAAAGCATCAAAAGTGGTTACTGGAGGTCCGCGACGAAAAAGTTGCCGACCAACCTTATCCCAGACATTTTCGATGGGCGACATGTCAGGCGAACATGCAGGCCAAGGAACTAGTGGTTCCCGTCGTTAATTGAAGAGGGCTTACACGTTCATCGCCACATGTGGCTGGACATTGTCCTGCCGAAATATGGCATGTGGAGTCGCCTGAAGGAGGGGCAGTACATCAGGTTCTAAAACCTCCCTGATTTAGCAGTTGCTGTTCAGATTGCCCTCAATATGTAGCGGTCGATATCGCATGCTGTATCCAATGGCACCCCAAACAATCACACTTGGCGTTTGTCCGCTATGCCGCTCCAGAATGCAGGCTTCCAGATTGCGGTCACCACGGTAGCATCTAACACGTATGCGGGCATTACTGTACGACAGATTGAAGAGGGACTCGTCCGAAAACACTACATTTTGCCACTCAGCATGCAAGCGACGGTGTTCACGTGCCTTATGCAGCCTGAGGCATTTGTGCTTTCTGGGCAATGGAAGCCGACCCATTGGCATGCATGCCACCAGTCCAACCCGCATCAGACGGCGTCGATCCATCGACGCAGACAGGTCCACACCTGTTGCAATGCTGAAGTGTCGCGCCAATACTGGGAACGAGGCTTTACGGCCCTTTACCGCCATGCGGACAAGATGGTGGTCATCCAGTGCTGTGGTCACATTTCGTGGTCCAGTGCCCGCTCGTCGCTGCGTACGACCCTTATAACGTGTTGAAATAACACGTTATAACAAATCCGTCTCCTGGTGACCGATCATTGTGCCCTGTTCGAACTCACTCACATGCTGATATGACAGCCTGTGATGTCGACGAAGCATACTGGCACTTGCTTCACTTCGTTTGACACCTCTTCACTGACTGAGCATTGTGTAACATGGACCCTTACGGTCACACAAGAGAGGGCGCTGGGCCTAGGTATACACCATCTCTCTGCAATCGTAATCACTTATTGCTGGTACACTGTTCTACACATCCTCCGAGTTTGACTTCATCGGATGTGCAAAATACAAGCGCTCATAGAGTGAGAGATTTCGGCTCGCTCTATCCTTTATATTAAATAGCCAAACGATAAGGAGGTGCGGATTGATATAAGAAATGTAGTACCTATTTTCCGAGGAGTTACCTTACTTTTTTCAGAGCAGGTGTGGATTGACATAAGTTAAGTAGTACCGGTAGGTTAGGGGTTACCATAGCATCTTCACTGGTTGACATCCCCTCCCTCCTTACTTATTTTCTCAGAAACAATGTAAAATATAATGTAACGATTTTGACCGAGCATTTTTATTGGTAGATTTTCCTTTCCTCCCTCCCAATTTTCTCAGAAACTATGTAGGGATTTTAGTAGTAGGAACAGAGAGGAGTTTGGGACAGGTATCAGGCACTAGGAGCCAGAATCCATCAGCCAACTCGGTTGACACCACAGGTGGAGGTCTCACTCGGGCAGCCATCCTAGATTTTCATCCCCCTTCCCCTTCCATCCCAGCAACTCACAACCTAAAAATAATTAAAAAAAAATTTTTCAACAAAATTTTTATTTAATGAAAAATATAAAATATTCACCCATTACCGTGGATTATTAACAATTATGCAGGTTTTAATAGAATTATAATTGTCGAGAGTGTCACTGCAGATCGTAATTTCAGTTATAGTGTACATTTTTAAAACCACACCTTCAGCAGATTTGGACATCCGCCGGCCAGGTACAGTGGCACAACGAGACTAGGGGCCATGCATTATCTGTATGCCGGGCATGTGCTCAGGTTCACATCAGATGTGACGGGAACACAGCCACCCTGCTACAGTTCCGGACCAGCAATCGGGTTCCTGCTGAAGTACCCATGCCACGAAGTTCGTTACATAACACCATGTGGTCAGGGTTGCTTCTTTTAGGTTACACAGTCGTGGCAGGGTGCACGCTGATACTGTGGGACTGTGCGACACTGGTAGTGGGAATAGCGTGAGTCACACCTCTCCCAAATAAAAAAAACATTATGAGGTTTTTACCTGAAAAAACGTAGTCCGCCCTTAATCCAAACACATTGAAAACATTCAATGAGTAACTGTACACGATGGAAAACTACTCCCCCATAGTCAATGTACATATATTCCCATCGTTTAAATTGCATTTCAATTTTTGCGCAGAAATATGCGAACGAGGAGAATAGACGTACTGCATTTTCCCCTTCCCCAGACTTGGAGGTAAATAAAATCGCACCACATGTGCACCAGAGTATGTATCAGTCAGCGCAGAAGACACGGTATTTTCCAACTTGCAAGTCAAGCAGCCAGTAGTTGAACTATATTCACATGTATGAGTACCAATTTTGAACTTATACATATGCCAAATGTGGTCATGCTTGTAACACGGCCGCTGCCGAGATGTACCAACATCTATATATTTTAAATACTCATTTGCATGAAAATAAATTATTTTGCTGTATGAAGTACGTAAGCACATCGAAATTTTTTTGATCACATTGAAATGCAGCTCAAGTGCCAGGTAAGCAGGTTCCTTAATATGTTAACATGCCTCACATCTCTGACATGCGGCGAATAAAATGCCATTTTTAAGCTTTTTTCGAGATGTTGGAAATGGTTATTATAGTGTGTGACATATCATGAAAAGTCATCAAATAACTTCGTCTGTAGTGTAGATGACGTCGACAAATACAGTATCACCTATAATAATTTCTTTCTGAACAGTCTGAAACGCAGTGCACAGACCAGGTATAGTCCTGTTCGCTGTTTTTCATAATTCTGAATAAAAAGTTTGTAAAATTCATCACACACACACACACACATATAAATATATATATATATATATATATATATATATATACGTGTTTAGTTTTTTCCTAAATATGCTGTGTACCACAAGCATTTTGTACTCGTGTTAACATAAGTGTCTTAGTTTTATTTTTCATATTGAATTTTTATTTTTATTTTATCCATAAATTAAAATAATTAATTTACATTCATATGAATAAAAGCAGGGAGAAACCAGGGATGTTTGTAATACCTAATAAAAAATTGTTCTCAGGCCAAATATTATTAAAATGAGTATGCATTAATGAGGCACACGGGCCCTTTGGTGTAATTTTCTAGACTTAGTTGAGCTTTGTTTTAAGAGGCATCCTGGAAGTCGAACTTTAGCAGGGCTTCAGAAAAGTTAAAAGGAACCACGAATGGACTATACGTAGCACCCTTAATGTCAAATCGTGAAATGCTATAAAAAATGCACACATAATTTTCACAGGCAAAGATGGGGAAAGACTTATGCATGATGCAAAACATGTGTTTTAAGTTGCTTGTTAAATAATAAAACGTATGTGCTGTTATACCACCAGACAGTAAAATCTGGTTCAAAAATTCCCACGTTGTGAATTTCATTTAAGCCTTGGTGTATCCACAATGCTAGCATATATATTAAAGGTACTTTACAACATACAACACCTAATTTTAAAATTACATTTAATCATATTACATGTACAAGTGGCTGCCAATCTCGTGAAAGTCTTAGCTCAAAGTGTTCCATCGCGCAGACAATGCATCTCATGTTGTATTGTCTCCAGTAAAAATTTATTAACATCATTATGAATAGTGCAATACTATATCAAAATAATTATTTTTCTCCAAAAAATTAACTGTTTTATTATATATATTTATGTAGAAGGATTATGTCGGTTTTGGTACATATGCGTTCGGCGTCGGAGCTCGGAGCTGTTCATGCTCTGTCATTTCGGTCAGCCGGCGGCCTCTTGTCCGCCATGATTGATGTCAGTGACATTTGACCTTTGACTCCGGCGACCTTCGATTAAAAAAATCCCAAAAAATCCAAAATACAAAAATTCAAAATAATTCCATTAAATTTATAAAAAAAAATTATAAATTTACTAAAAAAGTTATATAAAAGGTATTGAAAATATTAAAAAGATCTTAAAATATATTTTTAAAATGTAAAAAAATATCGAAAAGTTATTAAAAAATTTATTTTAAAAATTTTACATTTTAAGATGGACCACCCCCCCCCCCACAATCCATCACCAATAATTTTTCTATTGTGTGCAGCCATATTGGTTTTCTCGTTTGTCATTTCTTTATAAATTGCTGGGGGACACCATGTTGTTTTTTTAGCCGGTCGTTTGTTTATACATTACTAGAGGACGCCATCTTGGTTTTTGTTTCTCATTTGTTTATAGATTGCTGGAGGACGCCATATTTGTTTTCGTTTGACATTTGTTTATACATTGTTGGATAATTCTATATTGGTTTTTTCATTTGCCATTTATTTGTACATTGGTAGAGGATGCCATCTTGGTTTTCGTTTGCTATTTATTGCGGGAGGATGCTGTATTGGTATTTTCGTTTGTAATTTGTTTATACATTGCTAGTGGATGCCATAGTTAGTTTTTTTCTTTTTCATTTGTTTATTCATTGCTGAGGATGCCATCTTGGATTTTATTTGTTTTCATCACCTAGGTGGAGCTAGTATATTCATTATAGATTTACCCACCAGGCGAGCTTCCGATTTAGCCAGCTGGTGGTAGCCATATTTGTTTATGTTATTAAAGTATAGGTGATGCTGTTGGTCGCCCCCATGTTGGATTCTATTTTCAACACATAGGCTGTGCTAATTTTTTGATTCAGACACAGGTGAGCTGTTGGTACTTATATATACAGGCATAGGAAAATATGAAATTTTCCATTCCTATTTTTTAAAATTATATTTTTTTAGATCAACAGTTTACGTACATGCATGATGCGGGAATTTGACTACATGCATAATTTATTAAATATATATTTTTTATTAAAAACATTACGACAGATTATAAAAGAGTAATTTTTTTATTTAAATGCTAATTAAAGCATTATTGCATCTTATACAATTAAGGCAGCACTAGTGTATTAATTACATATTTCGTCACCAGACGACCGACCTATTGAGTCACCAGGTGGTAGCCATATTTGTTTATGTTTTTAAAGTGTAAGTGGTGCGGTCGGTGCCCTCCATATTGGATTCTATTTTTAACACATACGGAGTGTTAACTTCTCGATTTCACTGCCAAGAGAGCTGTCGGTACCAGCTCATTCTGACGATTCAGCTGCAAAGTGAGCAGTCGGCACTCACTTTTGCTTCATATACATTAAAAAAAACATGTAATTTTCCATCCTATTAAAAAAGTTATTTTTACAATCAGCAGTAGACCTACATGCCTTATTTATTAAAACGATATTTTTTGTATTAAAGACTTTAAATAAGACCGATCAAAAATCATTTTTCGTTTTAATGTTAATCAAATTACAATTGAAGTAGAGTATTTATTCTGTAACCTCTCACCCCACCACTTTAGTCCTACAAATTATTCACCCACGCTTAATCCCTTACCACTACCGCTCTTGTTTTCAGTATTGTCCGCCAGAGTGTGCTAGTGTGGGGGAAGTATATAATGGGAAAAATGTCGACCTTCGGCAAATTTTCTCGTCTGATGCCAGAGGTGATAGATCACTCTCTCACCTCTCGTCTTTTAGCATTCTGACTGGTAAGTTCAGATACTTAATTCAATCATGTTACAGGATATTATCAAGCGTACACATAATACGCATATATTTTCCCACGAAATAAAAATCGGCTCGAATTTGGAGTATCGGTTCGGGCCAGTTAGTCTCTGGAGGAGTATGAAACCTCATAAAATACCGCAATAGAACTTAGTTTTTTTTAATATTCATATATTTACCACTGATCTAATTTGCAGTCACGTTACCTCAGTACCCGTGCCGATACTGCAACACTTCGTTTTCATTCACCAAATGTGCCCGAAGACACGAAAAGTATGAATGTTCGAATTATTCAGATAGTGTGATCATATAAGTGTGGAAACTGTGGGATGACATTTGCTAGGTGCGATGACTTGCAGATTTATGCAAAAAAACCTGCGTAGCTGTAGAACCTTCATCTGCCAAAATCCGTCATGCACGGTCTCCTTCACCGCAGCCCCACAAAACCAAGGGTTCAGGATGAGTATCCACCATCGTTCCAGCGACCATCACGCACAAGACTCGTGGCAGGGTCTGGGTTGGTTAATGACAGTGGTTTCGAGGAGGTCCAAACTGCATTCCAACACTTTCTAAATAACGGTGCCTCCACATTGAGAGCGGGTATTCGAAGGATGTTTGCACATTTTTAGCTCGAATGGGGCGAAACATCGCTGTTGGCTCTCTACATAAACATACCACCAATAAAATTTTATGTGTGGCACGAACGCAGCTTTACAAAACGAACCCCATTCAACGAAAGAAAGGTATAAGAATCGAATGGCAAGATATCGAAAATTCTGTAAAACCTAGTACTGTAAATATACGTCACTAGAAAGAAGCATACAAATAGCGTGTTTCGGGGTAAACATTAACGAAAAATCAATCATCGAGTTCCCCTTCCCCTCTAAACAACATTCTTGCCCCCTCAGCAAAACATTTGTTTAAAATTCAATTTGGAAAAAATCATGTTCCGTGCACGAAAGCGTTATGCAGCTTTCTATGGGTAATCATAATTCGAAAAAAAAAAAACAAAAAAAAAAAAACAGAGTTAACACTACATCGCTTTCCCCGCGGTATGCGATATGCACGGTGAAGTAACCTATGCATTCCCCACACCAAGGCATAGATGCTCATCATTAAAAACAATTCCCCCCAAGTTTAAAATAAGAACATTAGGGAATTTAAGCAGCGGGGAAAAAATACCCATATGATAACTCACGAGCGGCGATTTTTCTAGCACCCATTGTCAGCATATAAAACTCTTTATAAGCATAAATAATACACTTATAGTAAATATTGCGGGATAAAATTATACACCGTGAGGAGACGCAAGCGTAAAGGTGCACCCACCACAAGTATAAAATCTAAAAAAAAAACTGTTGCCTTCGGCAAACAAAATTTTTGTATTGTCATACATTCGTGTGCGCTCGCTCCATTAAGATATACAGTATATCCGACACGCGGCAAAACGCTCACCGCCCCCGCCCGCTAAACACACTGCTACATGACTTTAGCCGAATGAAAAGTGAATGCAAACTTGTGTATGTATATGTGTGCGGCTTCTATGCCAGCAGCTGTCAACAGTATTCACTCTTTAAGAACTGCGCAAACTAAAATGCAGTTTTATTCCCGAGATGCTAGTCCCCCATGCAGATTTATACCTCAACATGAATTCCAAAAAGACACCCGCGTATAGCTCTCAATCACCACCTGTCAACCTCGTCGAGACTTACAAATAAAGAAAGACTTCAGAAGTACGAAAAAAATTAGAGCATATTGCAGCCAGTACATTTCGGAGCCCTTGAGATTTTAGAGTTATGTTAATCCCTTTCGAATGTAAAAAAAAAAAAAAACTAATTCTATGTACACATTATTGTAAATAAATGCTGGCTCGAACACCTATTTTGTTTATGTTTCGTGTAAAAAATCCAATGTGAAATTTTTATTAAATCCGGTGAAACCAGAGATACTTTGTAATGTTGTCAAACTATAAGAAAAAGAAAAAAAGTGTACATTCTCCACTTGCTAATACGTCAAACACACACACACACACACACACACACACACACACACGCAGATAGAGACTGATAGACACGCAAAAAACTATCAAGACAAAAGCGCACTTAAATAAATGGATACGAGTGCCATTACAGAAGTAAACGAGATACACGTGAAGGCGTAATCTGAGCTCGAGCACACGTCCAGCCGTGCTGCACCAGGTGTTCAATTAGACTTTGCCCTAGCGCACTGACAACTGCAGAGCTGAGTGATTGTCTCTGGTAGGGGCGGAGGGGGGTTCGTCGTTCCAGCAGCATTTTTCATTTCTCACACTCTCCAACTTTTATTCATAGGATAAAAAAAGCAGATATCTGCAAGCACAAGTCAACACCAGGGGAGACTCATGTTGGAGGGGACTCGGATTCGATACTCGACTTGTTCGGCCTGAATTTATATCTTAAATATCACTCTAGGTGAATACCGGGATTGATACTTGGCCAAGTCCTTATTTGTTTCTGCTTGCCCTAGCAACTAGCTCCGTCTCAAAATAGTATAAAATTTACTTTTATTATTATTTTAGCTTGCACACCACCTAGAAAGTGTAAACTCATGCTACTATTTTACGAGAATCTAATGCAAACACGAATAAACAATGTTTATATGTGTTTATCATAAGAGGGAGGGGGGATTACGCCATTTTCTCTCAGAACGAATCCGCAGCATCAGGCTTTCAGAATAACGAGACATCCACGTGTCAGGGACAAACAAAAAAAAAATGGCAACGTGTAATACAGGAAAATGTGTACCTATAAACTTAAAAATAAATCACTATAGTGGACATAGAAATTGATTAGGTATCAGAATTTCTTGCATTTTTCAGGCATACCGAGATAACAATTTGCATTTTACAGGTATTTAAAGCTACCATTTCGCACAGGATTCTTTGTTGGCCAGTCTGATAATTCTAGGAATATATACTGAATCGGGCCATTATTATTCTCTTCGTAATTTAACGAACAATCCCTTTCATGCGCTGATTCATATACTTAGAAATATTTCCCCGCCCACATAAACAGTGGTCAAATAATGATAAACCGTTGGTCCTGAAGGGGGGAGTAGGGGGATATTCGACCCGCTCCCATCTGAAATACATGTGTAAACCTCCTTTCATGAATAAAACAATTAACCCTTGTTGCGACAGAAAAACCTAAGGCATTTTTGCACCGATTACAATTATATATATATATATATATATATATATATATAAAGTATTAAANCGATTGAAACTTTTCAGGCCATTGTACAGTATGAAAATAAGCCAGACAGAAACTGACGACCATGTTGCTGAAGCTATGAAGGAAATATATGCGTACATGGAAGACAACACTGACTGCCAGTTCGCTTTTCATTAATTAAAAGCTGTAGTATCAGGGACATTACCGGAAGACAGTACTATCAAAAATAAACTTTTTGAAAAATATGGAGATCGTATCACATGGACACCAGGAAGAAACCGGTTTCGTGTTCCTATCATTTTTTTTTACAGAGAAGAAGTGCAAACTTTTGACAAATGCATGGTACGAAAATGAGGAGAAAGAATCAACTGATGATCGTCTGAGGATTGTGAAAAAAGCAGCTGAGATCATAGGGCAGGACATGCAGAGGCAAGTCTATGACACAATCACCTACTCACCCGCTGATGATTTCCTTAAAGACGTAAATTCTCTTCCCCCAACCTTACAAGCATTCCTGGAGGAAGCTATGTTAAATAAGACAAAAAGGGTCGATGAAACTAAGAGAAAATGTGTCGCTATAGCACATGCCATCATCTCCAGTATTCGACCACGAACATTCATGTCCTCCATATTGAACAGCATTTCCCTTTTCCTTTACAGAAAATTTTGTTAAAAAACGTTGGTGAATCTTCTTTCTTGTTTAGGCTTCTCATCATCGTACTATGGAGCTCAAGCTTTGGAGCTGTCTGCTATGGCCCATACTAAACCAGCTTTTGAAGAAGTATCTTTCTCCCAATTCGTGTTTGACAATGCAGATTTTAATGTATGCACTCTTGATGGCTACAATACGTTTCACGCAATGGGTGGAATCAGGTGCAATACCCCGACTATTTCACCCAAAAGGTGTTCTGAAATCCCTAGACTTACTAAGCTGCCAACATCAAATGAGTGTGGGAGACTAGGAATCATCCCACTCGAAATATTCCCCTCAAACGACCGGGGAAGTGGTCTATACAACGTTGTAGTGGAACACCTGGAAGTAACACCAGAATCGCCAAATCCTCAACTGCATGACACGATATGGTTGTTTGCTAAGACGCAAGATATTCCAATCCCGGAATGGAAAGGATTTATGAATGCAATCCCAAATTTATGTTTTAGTGAAAGAACAAAAGTTATTCCCCTTCCTTTCGTAAATGCTCTACCCTCGAATTATGATACTGTCTACAATTCACTACGGTATGCTGTCGAATCGTCACAAAATTGTAGAATAATCAAGCAGAATTGTCTTATCGTTACATTTGACCAGCTTCTATATTGGAAAGCTAGATAAATAATTGCAGCAGATACATCTGACTCACAGCTGTCCAACACTGTGGTACGGCTTGGTGGATTTCACCTTTTAATGTCATATTTGGGATGCATCGGCTATCTCATGGGCGGAAGTGGTCTCAAAGAACTGTTGAGCATCATCTATGCTCAACTATCAGTCGACAAGATGCTACAAGGTCACGCTTTTGCCAGGGCAGTCCGAGGTCACTTGTTGGTGCAAACTGCCTTAGCCAATATCAAGTAGAGGTCACAGTAGAAGAACGAACATTTATTGATGGACTGATGAATGATTTTCTAAATGAGTCTCCAACACTAGAATCATTGAAAGAAAATCCTTATCTGATATGATTGGCCACCAAGTTTGGAGAAAAAGTTCAACAGCTCAGTAAAAATGGACCAACAGCAAAGTTGTGAATGCAATATTTAAAAATGGACAATATTATGAAAGACTTCGTTAATTCTGAAAGGTCAGGTGATTGGTCCGCCCATCTCGATTCTGCAAAAAAATGATACCATACTTTCATGTATCAGGCCACTTCCCGTATGCAAAATATAGTCAGCTGTATGTGTAACACCGGACATGCTGACAAGAGCGTGGAACGAGTTTGACTATCGCGTAGAGTGGTTCGGGCCACTCATGGTGGTCACACTGAACATTTATGAATGCATGGTAAACAAACTTTATGGTTCCACTGTTCATTTGATTGGTCAATCAAGGTTGTAGGTTGTTTGGTTTTGATATTATAGATCTTCAAAGTTGGGGTATTCTTTTATGCACAACCTGTATTTATTATTATATGTTTATAAATTATTTATTTAATGTAATGACCAACCAGAACCCTGTGCTTCAAAATCTGTTATTTTCGTTAAAATATCATTGAATTGATTATTTAAAGTTTTATCTAAATTAGTCGATCCATATATTTCTGTGTTTTGAGTTCTTTGTTGTATTTCTTGTATTTCCCTATTATTTATAATACATAAAGCCTAAAATATAAATTTTTTATTTTAAAGTATTGTTAGATATTAAAATATTATTAATTATTTTAATAGTTTCTTCTTTAGTTGGTTGTAAAAATTCGTTGGAATCTATATATTTATAATTTTGAATTACAAATGTTTGTATTTTTGATCAAAAAGCTGTATATTTTCTTCTAATTATTTTTCTTTCTGTATTTAAATTTTCTGGGACTGTATTATTAATTCTTAAAAATGGAATGCGAAATTTTTCTTTTCGATTCCCAGTTAAATCATTAAACTCTTAATTATTAATTTTGAAAAATGCAACCTAAAATTTTTCTTTTCTTTTTTCGATCAAAGCATTGAACTCTTTATTATTAATTTTTGCAAATGGAATATAATAAATTTCTTTGTTTCCTTTAAAAATATCATTAACGAAATAAAATTCGTTTCCCAATAAGTTTTCTTCTTCTCTTTCTTTCATTTGGGTACACTATATAAAGAATCTTAATGGGATGCTTCTAGGTTATAATGTTTTTTAATATAAGATCAAAATTCACCAAGTAAACAATATTTTTAATAAAATAATTTAGGAATATTTTTATTAAATAATTTTTATCATTATAATGATTACCTATGAAATCAATTAAATTTTATTTTGTTTTATATTTTGAATAACCACTATAATTATATTATTTATCACTATTTTTAAGTTAATTTAATGTCTTCCTCTTTAACTTGTTAAATATATATTATTTAATTTGGTTCATTAATCGATATAACAATTATCCATAATGTCAATAAAATCACATTTTGCTTTATAATTTGAATTACAATTATAATTTTATTTTTTGCAGTATTTTAAAGTTATTTTAATGTCTTATTATTAAATTTGTTATATTTATCTTGTTTAATTTGGTTCATTTCATATTTAATCATTTCCATTTTGTTCTCTCTATTTATTAGAAATATATTTAATGAATAATTTTAAAAATACAAAAGGGTTTGTATTTTTATTTTAAAATTAATTTTCAAAATAAAATTATTAATCCTAAAAATATATATGCTTTTATGTATTTATTAAATGCTATTTTCATTTTTAAGTTTATCCTATTTTTTTACATATTCATTTTTACATTGTTTACATAAATGTGAATGCTTATCTCTTGTGAAACTATGAGTGCCAAATCTATTAATATTTTTCATTTTTCCACAATTTTTATATTTTATAGTTAAATAATATTTTTGTGTATTATCAATAGAATTTTTAAAAATTTTTTTTTCGAGATATTGTTTACAAATATATATTTTCCACAATCACAAAGAACTATTTCATTATTTTGTCTCATGTTTGTTGGTATAATTATTTAACAAATTCTTTTGTACATATTTCACATGTATTTGTATGTTTATCTTTTGTTTTTTTTAAGTAAATGAAGATAATTGTTATATTTTACTTCACCACACCTTTTACATTTTTAGTATTATTCATTTTATTAAGAAGTAACTCATAATTTTTATTTTTAAATATCTTGGTAGATATTTTTAAAGATGTATTTCACACTGTCATAATACTTTTTTTCATTAATTATTTTTTCTTGGTTCACCATTTTTATGTATATAATACAAATTTTTTATTTTCTAATTTCTAATTTTTTTATTTCAATTTTTAACTTCTAAGTTAATTTTTTATAGTTCTAATTTTAACAGATTCTTAGTTTCTTGGTTTATTAAAGATTTTATAAGTGAATTTAGTTTCTATATTTATAGAAGATTTTATCAATACATTTAACTTCTCGATATTTGGTTCGATTTTTTAATATTTATAAAAATTGAGCCAGAATCGGCCGTTTACATCTACTCACCCCTCAATTACAGTTCCATGATCTTTAAAAATGCCAATATATTACGGGGGAGTAATAATCGCTTCCATTCTCCTCGTTCTCTTCTCGATCCTAGCAAACACTCTATCTGAAGGAAGAAACTAATGGCCAGTTACAGGAAAATAAGACTTAAATGTTTCTACCTGTGAAAGCGTATGACAATGTAGCCACTATGAAGCCATGTTAAAATTAATGGAGTTTTTATTCTGACCTTCACAGCCATTTGCAAAAAGCATGATTGTTGTTACTTTATGCTAAAGTGTTATTGCCTTTAAGTGATGTAAGACAGCACTAGAAATTTCATTTGCACCTTTCGAATAATCAATCTTAAGCTAGTGGTAGATGAAGACCTTTTGCTTATCTAATTGCACTTTTGAGGAACCCCTACAAATATGCCCATGGTTCCTGGACCTAAACCTAATAGAAAACATGTAGAAAACCGTTTGAAAATGCCTGACATCATGACGTCAAACGCCAGCAACGACCGCGTATTTGTGATCGGCGCTACCAGAGAAATGGGTAATGATGCCTGAAGTTCTGTTAAGACCAGGTAAGTGGCACTTTCAGTTTAGGTCTTGAAATAGGATTGCTTTAAAATGCAACAAAAATCAAACAACGCTATTGTTCGAGGGGATGCTAACTATAGGACAGGCCTCTGTAATTTTAGAAAGTTGTTAAAAACGTCACATAATTACTGAAATTGACCTTCACGTTATTTCCAAAGGGTACATCATTAATAAAGCAACTTTAAAAGAATTTTAACAAGATCCTAACCAAACATTTTGGTAAAGCATGGAAAGACCAGCCATATTTGTCTTTCTATATGAATATCTTGAATAGCAATAGTGCTGACCAAGTCCAGGGTTTTAAATTAGACGTTGATTATTGTGGGTAAACCAACACATTGTCATACTATTAATTGACTTCCACTTTCTTCTTTAACAATGTATACCTTATGAATTGACATTCTACGATGCAAAATTGTATTTACAATAAAGATTTTTGTGTTTATTTCAAAACATGTATTATCTGTTTATGCTATTTTCAATACCTGCCTTCTCCTAGGTACATTTCCAAAACTTACCTTCTCCCATTTTAAAACTAAAATAAAAACTTTACAAAATAACCTAACGAGTTTCTTTTTCTTATTTGTATAACATACAAGATTTATTTGAAAAGAAAAATAATTTGTTATTTTTATATACAACATGGTAAAATTGTTTTTCTTGATCTGTGCAAAAAAAAAAAGTGGAGAAGACCCATTTTGGAATTATAGTACTCATCTTCAGTATAGGTGAGCCTGGTTCCTGTGCCCTCAAATGTTTGACAGGTCCTAATTAATAATGGCAAATGCGCTGTTCAGTGCGTTAAAATCGCCCCTCTATTTGAGTGTGCTAGGTCCATTGGTGGTTCTGCCTATTTTGTGATATTGTAGAAAAAATATTTGTATATTACCTGCTCATCAAAAATCTATAGTTTTTGTCGATTAAAGTACTTGTTTACTCGCATAAATATCTGACGCACTATTCAAATATAAATTTTGATTATATTTACAGTTACAGTGATTTTATTGCACCTATTGTGTACACTATGTCCGTCTTGAGAAAAAGAATATAGCACAAAATTCTGTATTATACTACAAGTACAATTTTTTGGCTTTGTATTGATATCAAATCTGCTCGCTAATTGTTAAAATAGTAATTTGTATTTAATTTATGTTGGGTGATGAAATTGAGATAGAAAACTGCTAGATTTTGCTTTGCAAGAAACATTCGTAGTTAATTTTAGAGTTGATCAACCGAATACATGCTCCTATAGTACGGAAATATTTTTCTTACTGTGCAATTAGATATTCTAAAGAACATGCATGGTTTTTCTAGTAATGTGCAAAGAAACATCTGTTTCTCTTACAGACGTGGCAAAAGTTTTCGTAGCAGTGCTGACATGTTTATTCAAGAACAGATAAAATTTTTAAAATTTTTGTTCCTGATAATTATTGTGAATATACTGTATACCTATACGAGTGTACATGTCTAAGACACTAATTTCAGAAAGTCTTACCCAGGATATGCATATACATAACGTTATGCTGTAAATTTAAAAAAAAAAAATGTTTGGTCATGGCGTATGCAAAATTTTGCTAACATTAAAAATGCATCGTCACTCTTTTGAAAGTCTAACTGTAATTCTTAAAAGGGTAAAGTATGGAAAATGCGTATCAATGTGGCAACTAGTAATATATTTTTATCGTGGAAATAACTGAAGATAATTGAAAATATCATAGTTTGTTGTAAAATATTAAGCTGCATTTATATAGTTTTTAAATTATTTTATAAGCATACTATTTAACTTAAGAAATTACACAGAGAAAAAGGTTTTGTTGAATCAAACAAAGTATGTTTGGCCCAACCGAATTTATTGTTTGTATAGGAGCAATACAATATTTTGTTATTGAAACTAAATTATTTTGTTGTTCTTAATTGGTTGCCCCAAGGAATGATTTAGTTGGTGTAACTAAATATTTGTTTGGCTCTTCGTACATTAAAGATTTTCGGTTAATATAAAAAAACTACAAGTCCGACACCTAGCAACCTCAGCTAAAGTGACTACTAATATGATAGGAATGTTTTAAAATAAATCCATTTGGAATACTGGAAAACGTGCGCATTTAATATTTCAAGTTTTTTAGTTTTAATTTTTAGTTTCCGGTTGAACTCGTTTTATTAATATGTTTATACCGTTATTAAGTATCAATACATTTATTAACAAGCTCTGTTACTATACTATTTGTCACAAAAAATACAAACAAACTCTCGAGCTGTATTTTCGAAATAAGACAATCAAATGAGGGGCCAAACAAATATATATATGCAATTCAACTAAATATATTGTTGACAATCCAAATTCTTTCGACTCAACAAAATTGTTTTTTTAAATTCAAGCGAGTAATTGGTTATGTAAACCAAATTAATTTCGTTTCTTTTCGAGTTTTGTTTACTCAACCAAATATACACTGAAGATCCAAAGAACTGGTATAGGCGTCCGTATGCAAATTACAGAGGCTTGTAACCAATCAGAGTAACGCGATGCGGTCGGCAGCTAGATCAGCTACTGCTGCTACAATGGCAGGTTATCAAGACTAAAGTGAGTTTGAACGTGGTGTTATAGTCGGCGCACGAGAGATGGGACATAGCATCTCCGAGGTAGCGATAACATTTGGATGTTCGCGTACGACCATTTCACGAGTGTACCATGAATATCGGGAATCCGGTAAAACATCACATCTTCGACTTCTCTGCGGCAGGAAAAAGATCGTGAAAGAATGGGACAAACGACGACTAACGAGAATCATTAAACGTGACAGACGTGCAACCCTTTCTCAAATTGGCGCAGATTGGATTTGTGGACCGCACTGCAGGATTCATGGTGTAAATTGCCTCCTGCATACCTTCAGACATTAGTCGAGTCCATGCCACGTCGTCTTGCGGCACTTCTGCGCGCTCGGGGTGATGGGTCCTAGAAGGCCGGGAGGTAGGGGCTACACGATATTAGGCAGGTGTACCAGTTTTTTTTGCTCTTCAGTGCATTTTGGCCCTATACAAACACACATTTTGTTTTCTAGATTAAACAATTATCTCGGTGTAAACACATTATTTTGTTGACATATTGTAAATATATATTTACTTACACTAAATATTTGTTTAACATACTGAAACAACGAAATATTTGTTTGGTAAAAACGAAATCGTTTTAAAAAGTTAGTTGGCTTTGTGAACAAATTTTATTCATTTGGAGGAACTGAGGATTGGTTGTATCAACAAAATATCGTTTAACTGAAACAAACACTACGCAAACAGTTTCTGTACCGAAACAATTATTTTTCTCAGTGTAAAGGTTTGCAAATTAAAATGACAATTTATGTATTTTGTATTTGAATTTTAGATGTTCTGAACTCACTGTGTTCAACGACGATGACACGGAAGCAAGGTGATTTTGACTTGACCATATCATCATTTCTGCAGATTCGTACTATCACGGTTTTGAAAATTCAGTGGAAACAAAGAACGATTCGAAAAATACACGACAAAAGTTTCTGTCAAGAGCGTACACAGAGAGTCAAACACATGCACCGCAGTGGCGTGCCGAAGGGAGGAGGGATCTTGTTTGTCTGTCTTCGAAGGAGAACGATGGCTCTCGTAAATTTCTTGGCTGGCCGCACCGAACAATAACACACTGGACTCACATCCAATCCGGCCATCCTGATTTCGGTTTGTCATAGTTTTTCTAAATAACTTCAGGTAAAAGCCGGAATGGTTCCTTAAAATAGGCCATGGTCGATTCCTTCTCTGCTCCTGCTTATCTGCGCAGTTTTCTCCATATCTGAAAACCCCACCTTCAATGAGACGTCAAGACACACAGCCAGCAAGAAAGTATTCATAAATGCACATATTTCCCGTTAAATTGTTCTATTTCAGCACATTGCCTACATGAATTTAATTTTGAAATCAATATTAGTGTTCCGAGAATCTTATTTTTCTAGTAATTCCGTCATTTGATTTCAGTCCCTTAACTTTTCTGTGTCATGTAATGAATTTTGTTACATGCTCTGTGGCGATGGTACAGAAAGTATTCATAGCTCACGGGAGTTAAGTAAACAAAATGACCCTCTTCTTCGCCGCTGTTAACCAGTTTACTCAGTAAAGAGTTCTGTTGTCAGTACAGCATGTGTGTTTTCCGAAGCAGCAGCAAATCCAGCAGTTCATCTGAGGCAAATATAAAAATGGGGTAGTAAATCAGAACGACTACACCAGAGAAAAGAAAACTTATAATTATACTGCACAATCAAACCAAAACACTTTCAGAAATTTCACGTATCATCGGTAGGCCTCGTGCAACCATTCATTGCATAATATATTGCTTTGGGAAGTACAAATGAGTACACAACAAGCCCAGATGTGGCATACCCCGCAAGACGAGTGCTATATCATTTGTTCTATTACAACAGAACCTAGAATAAGTGCCCTTGAGATAACTCCTGGCCTAAGGGAAATGGGTGTTCAAGTTTCACCTAGCACTGTGCGTGCCGTAATAAATAGCGCGGAGTAACATTGTAGGGTCCCACGCAGGAAGTTCTGGGTGAGCGAAATACACAGGAAAAAAACTCCTGGAATTCTCCCGAAAGTATCAGGATAAGAGTGAGGATTTCTGGAAGAAATTTGTACGGTCTGATGAAAGCCAATTTCAGGCGTTCGGATCAAATAAGAAGCTCACGGTATGGAGGAAAAGAAATGAAGAATTACCACTACTAAACCTTATACTGACTGTGAAGTACGGAGATGGATACATGCTTGTTTGGGCCTTGCGAGTGAGTCAGGTGTAGCAAAATTCACATCATAGATGGGACAATGGACAATAAGAAATACATTTCCATACTGAAAGAACATTTTCCTGCTAGTGTGGTAAAAATGGGATTGCCAGATGACTGGATTTTCATGCACGATAATGATCCCAAACATACTGCATACAACACGGAAGTCGAGTGAGACCTCATTCCAGCCTCTGTAACCGTAAAACCAGTGAAATCCATACAAAAAGGCTCCAAGCAACCATAAAGTCGAAAGGACATGCAACTAAGTACCAAAAGTGTATTTTGTTTTGTATACTTTCACATGGAATGTATGCATACTTTTTGTTTCCAAGAAGAATCATTTGTTTAAAATATCTTAAATTCATTTTGACATTTCTGTGATATTGCTGTGAGGATTAAATGTCGTAACCCAAGCTTAACTTATGACAATAATTATTTAAGATTATGCCTTCATATTACCACCCTAAGAAATATTTCTTGACATACTATCTGGCGTATAAATACTTTCTGTTCTTACTGTACATGTTTGCTGGCTGCATGATGGCGTCACGAGTATACGGAACGATTAGAGTTACCATTTTTTTGCGTTTGAAAAAACACTAGTTACAGAATCAAGGACAAATTATTCTATGGGTTGTTTTTTTTCTATAGTGATTTTCATATTCATGATAACATATATTTAGGTTTTCTTCAAATACTCTCAAGTTCAGTTGTTTTATTTTCTTACATTTAATAACGTGTATTAAGTTCTTAGAATTTTCGGAGTGTAAGCTAATTATTAAGATAGGGTGTAAAACAGACACTGTTGCAATAATAAATTATCCGGAAGGTTAAATACATTAATAACTACTGCTCTTGTCATATAAAACGTATTTATAAGAATGGTATGCCTAACTACAATGAGATACTAATTTAATTTCATAAGCAGTCTAAAACAAAACCTATGCCCTTAATACTCGACAGAAGTCACAATCTTCTTATTTCCAAGGCAGCTGTATAACTGCATCGCGAATACAAAGAACTGTGTAACGATAAAATTGGCACTAACGACACGAGAACGAGTAGTTTTATGTTTGCAGTACGCGTTCTGATTATCTCTGCCATTCCACTTTCTCCAAGGACGAAAGTAACGTGATAATCACACCCACAAGGATTTGGATTACAAAAGAAATTGGCGAATAAACTTAGCATGTACATACTGCAGTCATTTGGCCTCTGTGTACCGTGAAACGCTGCAAGACCTTGCGTGGTTCGCTGCTTGCAGATTGCGAGACAGCCAGAATATATATGGTACCATCAGCTTGCATTGAGCTGCACGCGTCTGGGACCTTGAAGTCTGCTCGGTTGAACGCTTCGCTGCTGCTCGCACAACATTACCAGCGTCTAGCGCGTGCGTTGGAATTATCAAGTCGGTTTCGAAGAACAAATCCTTATAAGTTCATAACTCGTAACTACTGAAGTTTATAAATATAGGAAAAAAAACCATGTATTCTAAACAAAGTTTGAAATATAATATTGTAGGTTCTGTATTTAATGCATATCTATGTACGGTGAATTAATTTAGGTGTAAAATATTTTATATATTGTACATTCAGAAATAAAACCCTCCATCACACGCAATAGAATTGACAGATATTTTATAGAATTGTCTTAAATTTTCCGCAGTACTACCGTATACGGAAATACTAGATTTTTTCTTTATTTAAATTTCTTTTTGGGGGAATATAATATAAATGGGCAGGATTGCATCAAAGAAATTCTACTTTCCTTGCGTGTTTAAATGTTATTCCTAGCCACATATTTTGCTTTTACAGTTTTCGCTTTTCCTTTTTAGTATAGGTTTGAAAATTTATACTTAAGGGGTCACATTCCTGTCGGTGTGTCCCTACAATCTTGCGAGCTTGTGCTTAAGATTTCTTCAGAGTTTGTACACCCAGTAACGCCACCGAACTTGATTTTTCTTCAACCATATAGAATGCTTATTTCTTTATTTACAGAGATCAGTCGTATTTAAACAGTAATCTGTTTAATCAGAGAGTCTGAATGATGGGGTCACATGAAAAATACATCATAAATGTCAACTCAGGAACCATTCAATAGATTTCATTATATCAGACTATGAATATTTTAAGTTCAAAGAGCATACATTTCTGACAATATGAAGTAGCTACTATTTATGAAAATTTCGTATAGTAGTATTTAATGCATTCAAGGTAATAATTAATAGCCACATAGACGCACCATTTTTAAAGAAATAACTATTAAAATTTCTAAACTTATTAATAATATCTCAGGATCGGTTTAATCGAGATACAGCATTTTACATTAAAATTGTGGTATGATGGGCCACCTATATTCGTTGTGTCGAACGTTAAGTGCATCAGAGTTATTGAAAACAATCGTGTTTTAACATAGTGTGTCTGCGGCCATTAATTTTGAACTTTTGCATTAATTTTATTAACATTTTGGATACTTAAAATACTTAGGTAGAGCAAAAAACGCAACTGTGGTCAAATACTTCATCCTCCTTATTGGGAGGTACCGGTAGTCTTGCTTGAAAAATTAAGTTTATATGTACTTCTCAAGAACTATGTAACAAAATTTCTCCAAATTTGGTATAGTCCTACCAGTATTTTAATGGGACACAAAAGTAAATTGGTATTTTCTAACAGAGTAGATTATTTTGTAAACATTTGATGGTCATTATATTTCTAGGCAAATTTTGTGAAGCCAATTACTGATTAAAAACGCATTATTATATTTAGAGAGTTCCTGACAGGACATGGTGTTTTAATCCATTTTCTATAATTTCACCAAGAAGAGAAAATATTTAACTTTATTAATTTCTGTTTATTTATGTTTTATGAACTTGCCTTTCGTTTTGAGCATTAGAAAATATTTAATGTTTAAGAAATCACAAATGTTTATTTTAACGTTTTGTTTTGATAACAATTTACTAAATAAAATATATGTGTTTATCTTGCGAACTCGTAAACAAGCTAATATATATCGGGAAATACCATCGACTGCAAGAACTCGGTCAATGTGCGCCACCCCTCGTCGAAATGCTGTGACGATGTCTGCCTCATCACTGGCAACGAACTGTGGACAACCTTGGAGACTACTTTGAAGGATGCTAGACAGCTCGTACACGTACGATACGCATCCGTTCAAATGAGTGTATACAGAATGTACGAGAATTATCAATAAAACGGTGATTTCAAGTTGCCATGTTTGTCTTTGTTCCTTTCTGGACATTCCTGTATCCATACCCCATATGGTGTCACCTTTAAAACGTCCNATCACTGGCAACGAACTGTGGACAACCTTGGAGACTACTTTGAAGGATGCTAGACAGCTCGTACACGTACGATACGTATCCGTTCAAATGAGTGTATACAGAATGTACGAGAATTATCAATAAAACGGTGATTTCAAGTTGCCATGTTTGTCTTTGTTCCTTTCTGGAAATTCCTGTATCCATACCCCATATGGTGTCACCTTTAAAACGTTCTTGTCATACACTATCAACTGTACATAGTACAATTACTATGTTGGGTAATTTTCGGGAGATAAACAATAGTTGTCANCTTGTCATACACTATCAACTGTACATAGTACAATTACTATGTTGGGTAATTTTCGGGAGATAAACAATAGTTGTCATGACTTCTGAAAAAGCCCTCGTATATATACGCGCCCCCTAAAATAGAGATTTGAAATGCTTATAATTAAAAATTTCAGAAAATACTTGCGATTAAGGAAAAAAAACATGTTAATAGGGATTTGTATAAGGTGGATATAATATTTCAGAAAACGCGGTTGGTAATATCATCCATCTTCATTATGTAAACGGGGATTTATACCCTATGTTTGCATGGAACTTTGTAACACTAAGCTGTAAACTTTTCGTCAAGACAAATTATGTATCAGTACGTCCAAATAACAGAAAAGATCGCCTTCTAGGAGCATTCTCAGGTGAACAGTTTTCGAGGCACCTATGAGGGTATTTCAATTGTTTATTGCCTACCGGACAGGTAGACAACATATAATTGCTTTCGTAAAGCCCATAGCAGGACCTTCTACATTTCCTGTAAACAGCGTGATTAGTGTACTTACTTTTGCAAATGCAGGTGTTTGTAATGATTCAATACATTTACATGAAACATGACGGCAAATAAAAATGCAATAGTAGACTCCACGAGTTAATGCTGTATGGTTATGCTGGGAAATTTTGGGGAATCGTGAAAAAATTTTCTTAGAAAATTGAAGCATTTGAAGGAAATAGGTAAAAAACTATGTTTTTGCAATTATTTAGGTTGCTAACAGTTACGATTATCTTTGACACTCAATTAACGCTTAAAAATTTACAGCAACAAGGGATTTTAAAAGATGCGTTAAAAGTGTGCATAAATAGTATGGACCTGGATCGAAGAAGCTATGTAGTGGATATGGGACATATAAATGACATCGAATAAAGTATAATAATTATTACTAGGAAGATGTGTGAAAAGATAATTCCTGAGTATAAATGCCTTCACGAGCATGTCTATTCCAGTTACGATGATATGGTCCGTTCTCGATTACTTTAAATTTTTCTGAAGCCTTGCAAAATTTCTTCTTTCAGGCTTTTTCTCCGCCCCTTGCAAACAAAGCCTAACCAAGTCTAGAAAATTACACAAAAAAGACAACGAACCGCATACGCGCGCTCAGTTTAATAGCATTTTACATGAGAACTGTTTCTTACTAGGCATTATCCGCACACCTATTTTCTTGCTCTTTTATTCATATCAATTATAAATCAAATGCTATAATGTAGAATGAAAATAAAAGGAAAAATACAATTTATCCAAAAATAAAGTACTTCTATGTAAGCATAAGTACTTGTGATACACGACATATTTAGGAAAACACCAGTCATGACATGCACGGGGTGAGTTTTCAAATGTTTGACTCAAAAAGTGTGAAGAAACCGCGAATATACGTTAGTAGTTATTAGGCAGAGCAGAGATTGGCACAGGAATGAAAATAAGGGAAACACGATAAGAAGCAAAACATAGTAACATTTTTATTTGCTTACTTTCTTTTAAACTTTTTATTCAGAGTAAAAAATGTGTTGCAAATGGAGCTGAGTAGTTGAACAAAATTTAGAAAATTTATGAAAAAGTATTGTAAACATGTATTTGTACACTTACAAGATGAACAGCTGCACTGCTTTATGAAAATTCTTGCAGTGACATTGATATTCAATAAACTGCTGATACCATCTCAGGAGTTTGAGTAAGATGTGTGCCAATGGTCGATAAGTCATCACTTCCGAGATTCCACTTATAATGAGGGCCACTTCTTACCTGGGACGATAGGGCAATGCACATGTTGATGTGGTTTGAAAATAATGTATTCCCGCAAGTTACGGGTTTGCAACATTAATTTTGTAACAGTACAGGCCAGGTTTGGTAATTTTTTGTGATATTAAGTGCGATGGTACATATAAGTAGTTTTCTCTAAAATATTTCTAGAAATGTTCAGAATTATTTCTTAATGCATATTTTGTATTCATGAAACGTTATTCTAGACATATAAATAAAGAAGAAATGTATGTTGCAAAAAAGGAGTAGATTCAAGTGGCTGTCTTTGAATAAAAGATAAGTGAAAATAATAAGGAACAGAATGCACCGATAATTAAAGAAACTCCGAAAAATTCAACAGTTGTCGACAATACTCATTTCCCTCCGTATGCACAAAGGTATTTTTTTTACTTAANGAAACTCCGAAAAATTCAACAGTTGTCGACAATACTCATTTCCCTCCGTATGCACAAAGGTATTTTTTTTACTTAAGACTAACATAGTCCTTGTAATTAAGTGCCAATATAATTATAGCCTCACTGTGAGCTCTGTAAAAACGTATTGCTGTCCTCTTTTGACTGTAAAATACCACATATTACACACGCGATTAAATCATTNGTGAGCTCTGTAAAAACGTATTGCTGTCCTCTTTTGACTGTAAAATACCACATATTACACACGCGATTAAATCATTGAAAGTATGTATATCATACTAAAATAGAACACGGCGTGTTGGTAAATCCGTGGTGTAGTTGTCAGTGTCCCTGCAAGTTATGTAGAGGATGCGTGTTTAATCCCTATCACCCCGCAATTGGATTTTCCAAGTCGTAGTTTGGTTAGGGGTGGTCTCGCTAGATCTTTCGTTGTAATCCTACAGGATATCCGACGGTAGGTTACAGTTTTATTTTTAATCGTAACAGTTACCAACCAAAATAATTGCAAAAACTTAGTTTTTGACCTATTTCCTTCAAATGCTTCAATTTTCTAAGAAAATTTTTTCACGATTCCCCAAAATTTCCCAGCATAACCATANGGGAGTGATATTTATAAAAATGCCTCACGATGAAAGTGTGCGCGAGTTCGCAGGAATGGCCTCCTGTCCTGAAGGAATTTTTAGTCGACGCGATGTCTTCAGCAGACAAGTAACCCTCTTCGATAATTTCGAAAATGAGATCTCGCCAGTATTACGCTCATCAGTGCACTCCAAAAGTGTACGATGCTGAACCATTCGACCCAAATGCAGATGCTGAGACACTCAGAGCAGCAATGAAGGGATATGGGGCCAAAGTACAAGAGGGGAGTTGTCCAAAGACTGGAGATTTAAGACCATTTTAAAACCTTGTATGGGAAGAACTTAATTGATAAACTCAAGAGTGAACTTGGTCGCCATTTTGATGATTTGAAGATGCTGTTCTTGCACTGATGACACCTTCGCCAGAATTATATGCCAAAGAGCTTCATGATGCCATTAGTGAAACTGACACAGATTAAACGGCTCTTGTGGAGATTTTGTGTACACTTAGTAACTACGGCATACACACAATCAAAGCTGTGTATGAAAATGATTGCGATATATCTTTGAAGAGTGATATATATATATACACACACACACACACTTATATATACACACCTTTGTCAAACATGACCACAGTATTTATGCACGCGTGTTGTACAAAATAAACATGAAACAATTTTATGCAGGTACCGNTTTGTCAAACATGACCACAGTATTTATGCACGCGTGTTGTACAAAATAAACATGAAACAATTTTATGCAGGTACCGCCACTGTTGAAGACATGGCGGCAGATATGGTCAGAGTTAATGTCCCCCAGGCACCGACTATAAGGTGCGTGGGGGTTGCGGGTTTGGTAATGAGGTAGACTATTACGGTTGTATTTTGAAGTACGAATATATTGTCTCGTATATATTCACAAATACACAACATCAAAACTTGAGAGGTGTGGTACTGTAGTACTTTGGCTACTCGTATTCACGGGGCGAATTCGTTGTTGAGTGGGGCTTCTTTAGGCGACGAATTTTATACTTAACTCATCGGTGAGTGTGGGTAGGCTGTCATCTGGGGATGAGTTCCAGCGAAGTGGTAGGCCTTGGATGCAGGCCCCTTGTGCTGCTTCTCCCTGGACTGCTGTTCGGACTCGTACTCACGCAACTCTCCCCGCGGCCCGGTGATGTTCAACTGTCACCCCTCTACTCTCGAAACAGTATTTTTATGCTGGCAAGCCCCCCCAGTCTTAATTGTCGGCACGTGGCGCCTTGTAGGGGTGGGAAGGAGGTGTGAGGGGGTGAGGGTAATACCTCGGCACCAATACAGCTCGTCAGTATTTCTTCCGTGGTGCGTATTTTCTGCGTTCAGGCGAACTACACGTGATAATTTGCTGATAACTCGAAAAAGCCCTGCATTCCACAGATCTCGCGGTGTGCGAGAGGTGTCCCTGGTGAAGGGGGTGAAGGGGGAAGGCCTACGCTTCAGCTCCATGTGTAACTGAATTTTCCACCTGCCTGTGGTCCCACGTGCCGTCTCGTAGGCGCCAGCGAAGTGCGCTAGGCGGGGGTGGTGTGAGGGGGTGATGGATGTGAGCCAATGTCGTGCTATAATCCCTAAACCACCACGCGACAAATTGTAAATGAAAGACTAAATTTACACAGCATACACACTGAACACATCGTACGGACAGATGTACCGTATTCTGCATGGTCAGATTATCAGAAATTAATTAATAAACTTTACCATACGTCCATATTTTGCATTAAATATTAACTCTCAGGTATATTAAACAATAGATTTGTGTTAATGTGGTAATTTTAGTCTAACAGTACTTTTTAAAAGACTGTGCATACACTATATGCTTATGTTAACTCCTGTCTATCAGAAAATTTATCAAAATTATCTGCTTCTTCGTCTAAAAAATGTAGAGCCCCAAGTACATTGCTGATATCAACCTTAGTCTGAGTTTGACGTAAGTATGTCACATTGTTTCTGGGTCTTTTAAATTTTACGGAAATGTGGGATAACTAGCTCAGAATAATAAGATAATGTGTATCAATCAGCACACATATGACATGAGGTTTACTTGTGTTTAATTTACGCTATATGTACTGTCAATTTTCCTAACGCGTTTTATTGTCTAGAAACGACAAGAATATCTTGATACGCTGACTATGTTAAAGTGATTTTCATAAATATTTAAATCACAGTGACTCAAGCATATATGCAAAAAACGAAACTGTCTCACGTGGTGCTGTTTTTACCATACATTTTGTTACCAAGGCCGAACAAAAATTGTTTTTGAATTTTGGAGTGATTCACTAACTGGCCGGTCTTCTTGCTATATTTTTTTCAGTTTAAACTATTACAGTCAATAAATCTGAAGACTGACTGGCACCCCGAATGTAGACAGCTACACACCACGGCGTCCACGAACTTAATGACCTACACAACCAAGCACTTTTGTATCTCTTTAGATAAGTTGCACTTAAACAACATGTTAATCTAGAGTACGCTTACGTTTTTCATCTAAAAGAAATTTCATTACAAGCACAATATTCAACTTACCGATATTGTAGTAGCTATGTATTTTTATTTTATAGCATGGGTTTCAGCGCCACTGCGATGCAGTTTTACTTCTAAATAAACGTTTACAACGCATATATCTTTTTTGATTTAAAAACATATGTTTTATGAGTATAAACCGAACCAATAGCGACCCTTTACTCCAGAGGAATAGTTANGACTATGAGTATAAACCGAACCAATAGCGACCCTTTACTCCAGAGGAATAGTTATGGCTCATCCTATTCTTAAATTTCCTTGAGCATTCCTAACCTTGCATACATGTAGATAGTGAATGCGCGAAACACAATATTCGACAATTTACTAGATAGGTCGATAAAGGTTTCTTTCTTGAAAGCTATCCAAATATTTATGTGTATAATGACTAGGACAGTAAATGAAAAAAAAAATATTTATACAAGAGGTCTTGCAAAAACATTAAGATAAACACTTTTTGGGCCATTCTTAGAGTTACAAAAGTACAGAACTAAAAAGTTATACTTTGCAAAGAATGCCGCGAACAGGCCGGAATGAAAGTCCACTGTACATAATTGGCAACAATGTGGTCTACTTATTCCTACGCAATCTCTCATATGTCTACGCTTAAATAAATATGTATTACTTAACCAAGGATTTGTTAGCGAGCCAGATGAGACTTTATGAGACCTACAATGCAATGGTAAGGAGTAAAGGTTTTTATTTAAATAAATGAGGAAAAAGACAATTGATTGTTTATCTGGGTTTTATTGAAACGTTTCTGATCTTGAATAAGTGAGTTTCATACACCTCTGTAAGCTTCGCCTAATAAAACTCGCGTGAGATTCGACCGGAGGGCCTAGAACACTACAAAAAAAAAAAAAAACGTTCAAACACGTTCAAACAACTGCACATCAGTAACTAACTACGAGAAAAGTGTTGAGCTTTACCAACTGATATAAGTAATGCATCTACTTGTTACTATATGGTTGCAAATAATTTTTCATTAAGTTCTTAAAAGCTTAGATGGTAGGTAGGTCTTGACGTCTTGTTGACTGGAATGCCTTGGAGATGGAACCAGGAACATACGCAAAAGTAGTGAGCCTATTAAAATTACACAAATGTCTTCCCCGGGACTTGAAACCAGAAAACCTTGTACCACAGCTAGCGTGACATTAACAGCATTATGGAGGTCGGATTCGATTCATCAACTTTGGATGTAAACAGTGTAATGTCTTGACTGATAGGGTTTAATAACATGACATTTAAAAGGCCTTCATTTTGAAAATAAGTGTCTGAGGCACTTAAAGCACATAAGTTTACAAGGTCTACAATAGTGCTACTTGTGTGAAGAATTATGTGGGAATAGTTTTATTGGTTCCTGAGAGATTGCATAAAATCATTATTTTATTATTTGCTGCTATATTACAAAATTACCTTTAAAAATATCCATATTTGATGCCTTTAATAGATAACACTCAACATAAAAGATTGGGTGAATTTTTTAAAATTTTTTAATAGATATGACAAACTTGTCAAAATATTCATACAGTCACTATTTTTAATATCAATGTTTGACACCACTAAAATCATGCAAGTTTGCAAAATTTGGTGGAAATAGTTTAATTGTTCCGGAAATATGCAAAGTTTTCAATTTTCTCACTTGGCGCTATTTTGCAAAAAGGCTGGCAAAAGAGAATCCCTGTAAGCATAATTGATACTTTCAATTAAAACTGTAAGCATACAAAATATATTTGAATTCTTCAATAGCTATAACATAATAATGTAAATTATTTATATTAATGCCACTAAAGTAAGGCCTGCCGCATATAAAACATGTTTTTTACATACCTTACTATTGCAATACTTGCATGTAAATTTTTGTGGGAATCGGTTGAATCGTCTCGACGATATGGCACAAAACCTCAATTTTTTTCATGTGACGATTTTCATAAATGGATGTATATCTAGCAATTAACACGTTCGATGACTGTCACAAATAAAGTATGCAAAGATAAGTTAAATTTTGTTGCATAGTTTCATAGATTTAGCACACTAAACTAAAGTGTAATTATAGCCACCATTTTTAAAATACATGTCACAATACAACTTCTTCGCCAAATTTGTTCGAAATCGGTTCATTGTTTCCCGAGATAAGACATGAAAACTTAATTTTTTTTATGTGGGGCTATCTTACAAAATGACAGCAATGAACATTTGCATAGACACATTTGGCGGTTATGATAAATACTGCCTTATTTCTGGAACCATTAACCTAATTTCCACCAAATTTTTCATTCCAGTAATGCTACAGAAGGCCATGTAAACTTACATGATTTACGTGACGCCGGACATTGGTTTTTGAAATGGCGTCCATATAAATTATTTTGATTAGTTGGTCATATCTACTAAACAATTTAACCAAATTCAACCACACTTAGTATGCAGACTATATATATTAGAAGCATCGTATGGATAAATTATTTTTCTATGCAATTTTGTAAAACAGCACCAAATAAGAAAATACATTTTTTATGCCATATCTTGGTAACCAATCTACCTATTTCCATGAAATTCTTCACACAATAGCTCTACAGTAGACCATGTAACTTTACGTGTTTTAAGTGGTTCAGGCAAATATTTTAATAACGACAGTCCTGTAAATATTTCATGTTAGTAAACCCTGTCATTCGAAACGTTATATTTATTACATCTGAAGGTGATGCTCCGAATCCTACCTCCGTAACGCAGTTGATTGCTTGCTAGCTTATGGTACGAGGTTTTCTGGGTTCAAGTACCGGGTAAGCCACATGTGTATTTGTAATTGTCTCACTACTGTTAAATATGTTTCTGGTTCAAACTGTAAATATACCACTTTCAATGAGACTTCAAGGCCTATCTACATTTTAAACTTTTAAGAACATTTTCAGAATTACTGTATTTGCATTTATGAACACGAAGGTAGACTCATAAGTTATATAGGCAATTTCTTGCTATTTTATATAAAAAATTATAAATAATGTATAACATAGTATAAAATCTTAATTTTTTATACTTTAAAGGTCTCGAATTAAATTACACATTGAAATATATAAAAATTGTAAAGAAACTCATCAAGCATTAAGGTGATATTGAAATAAATAAAGAAATTCTTTTACCTCTTATCCAAAAGTTAGAATATATTGCTAAAAACCAAAAAACTTAGACACAAAAACCGGAAATCAATAGCACAATTGGTTACTGCAATAGCAAAAAATGAGATTATCATTCAACCTCAAGTAAAAATTATTTGAGAAGTAATTTATTTTATGATTAAAAATCACATTATTCAGACAGAAGATAATATTTAAATACGAGGTGAGAAAATTGAGAAGCCCTCTTATCTGAAATTAAATCATAAAAAGATGGAAGCAAAGAAATATATATTAATATAAAAATTGCAAAATAAGTTGCCAATTTAGAGCTGATGGTAGAAAACTTTATATATGAAATACAAAATGAAAATTATGCGATAATATAATTCATGTTAAATATAAAAAAAACGTATTCGTTTAACTAAGGAACTTACTAATTTATTAACCAAAATTTATATGTGCATCTGGAAAATATGTAAAGTGATGAAGAGAATAAAAATTTATTCAAAATATATTATGCACAAAATGTAGCATGCCAAAGTTACAAGCGTTACTTGAACGTTATTCAGCACTGCATTGAAATAAACA
The DNA here is from genome assembly GCA_002778355.1 of Clitarchus hookeri. Classification (NCBI taxonomy): domain Eukaryota; kingdom Metazoa; phylum Arthropoda; class Insecta; order Phasmatodea; family Phasmatidae; genus Clitarchus; species Clitarchus hookeri. The sequence goes on from NQII01000040.1 coordinate 1,573,863, forward strand.
AGTATAACTAAACCTAAAAAATCGGGGAAAGATACAACGATGTATAAAATAATAACGTACAGTTATATGGAAGAATGGTTTAATGTGGGGAGATATACATCATTGTGGTGTTAACAGATTTTAGTCATGAAATATATTCAACGTTTATTTCAGAAATTTTTTCTCTGATAAAGCATAATATATCATTCATTTGACTGAATAACTGCGACATCAATAGATTCCCTCTTATTTGTTTACTATAGTGAATAAATGGAAATTAGTTATTGATTACCATATTAAAATGACTACACAAGTGATAGTAGTACAACAATTTAAACTATAACTGTTTCTGAAATATATTTAAATCATGTGTTATACATTTACAGAATAATTTCTGTAAAAATTAATTTAAAAAATAAGTAATGGCAAAAATATATAAATCCAAGACAGCATCCGACTCTCCCATTAAGGGCACTGCAAAATTTAAATAAGAAATCCTTTGTTAAGGAAATTTCGCTTCAGAGTATTAATTTTAAAGATAGACGTTTCAAACGAAACGCATTCTTCAAGAATTTTTTTTTAGGAGAAGTTTCCTAGACGGAGAGGTTTCCATAACACGTATAGCCTATTTGCAAGGAATTTTAAAATTTATGTTGATGCCCCACACTTGGGATACAGGTGGCTTATAGGGTCGGAGTTAATTCCTCCAGGCACAGATTATAAGGTACCTGGGATTGAGGGTATTTCAATAATGTAGTCTTTTGATGTTTCACTTAACTAGATAAATATATTGTCTCGAGTTTAACAAAAACAACATACATAAACACTTCCGAGGTGTGGTACTCTATTTTGGCTACTCGCATTAACTGGGGCGACTTCGCGGAGGAGGGGGGCTTCTCTGAGTGGCAACTTGATACTTAACTACTCTGCTGTTGGTGCTGGTATGATGTCAGCTGGGGATGAGCTCCGTCGATGTAGGGCGGCCTTGGAAAAGGCCCACATTTGGTGCCATCTCACTGGACTGCTGTTCTACTGACGTACTCATGTACTGAGGTACTGTTGTCGCCGGGGGGTCCGATGTGCCCCCCTGCTGCACTGGCGCAGCTGACCTCTCTCTGCGCGGCGATATTCAACTGACTGCTTGATGGATTACTGATCAAACCTCTCTGCGCTGTAATAATTGACAGGCTCCACATTCACGCAAAGGGGCTTATATGCTCCCTAGCTTCTCTCCCTAATTGTCGGCATGTGTCTCCTTGTTGGGGGAGGGGGCGAGGTGGTAGGAAGCAGAACAATGCAGCATTTAAAAA
>NQII01000040.1:1575392-1667193 GCA_002778355.1 Clitarchus hookeri
CTCTAATACTCCTTATGCATCACACATCAAAAAATGTTCGTACAGATCTCCTCCTAAAAATTTGTGAAGTTTTTTTTGTTTAAAACACATATCTTTAACATTAACGCACAAAGGAGAAATTTTCTTAACATGGGATTTCTTATTTAAATTTTGCAGCTGCCAGTCGGTAGTGCCCTTAAGAAAGCTTACTTACAAATTTGTAGTTGTATATGAATATTGAAATATAGTTAATAATACTTCCAGTGAAAAGAATTTATTGTAAAAAACATGTAAATTAATAGTTTTAAGATTTTGTTTTTAATAATCGAAAGATAATTTTATACTTAATTCGTGTGTTATAGTCTACACGAGATTTCTTCGGACGTTTGAATAAAACCTTTGAATAATAACCCCATATATGGCATATTTGGTTGTTATATGTTATGTATCACAAACCTTTTATACTTCTGTTAACATAAAGGGATATAATTTTTGGTTAAACTGAAAATTTACTTATATTTTAATTATAAATTATAATATTTAATTTATAATTGATATTTGTGAAAACAGGGAGAAAAATGATGTGCCAATAATGCCTAGTAAGAAATTGTTCTTATGAAAACAATTTTACACTGAGTGCGCACGAATGTGGTGCATTGTCCCCCTTGCTGTAATTTTCGAGAATAGGCTAAGCTTTGTTTGCGTGAGGCGGAGGAATATACTCGATTTAGAACTTTAGCAGGGCTTCAGAAAAGTTGGAAGTAACCGTGAGTAGATAATAAATCTTATACTTTACTCATTTTGAAACACTGAACTGTAGGTTATAGCTGTAATAAATTGTGCAACTAATTATTCAGTTTACCATTAATGCATTTTCCTGGATATAATTATTGCGATACTTACTAAAACAAATGGGTGATTATGTAGAGGCAATAAAGAAAATGATAAATTAAATGAAGCATGTGAAACATGATATTGCATATTGCAACCGTGAAGATTAAGAATATAGACATACTGAAAATAAATATTTATTAAAACAAGCAAATGAAGCCATATTGTGTTAATGCGTTAAACTCACAGCAATCAGTAAAAAAATCATTTTCAGCAGTAGCTGGATCAATGTGTACAGAAATAAACCATATATGGGGAATAATAATGTTTTAGTAATGAAATACTAGTATATTTATAAACTTAGAGAATTAGGTATAAATAGATTCTTAACTAAACAACCAGAAAAGTATAAATTAATTTTTTTTAAAACTTTAAAACTTCGAATGTTCCAGTACATAGGGGACGGGGACTGGAGTCTGAGCCGATCGGCCACAATGTGATCTCACCCTACCACCATATTGGATCTGGGCGACCTTGACCCTAGTGACCTTGACCTTAATGTCCTTAAACCCTTGTCCATGGCTTTAGGTTACCTTTAAACCAAGAAATCCCAAAAATACCATAAACAAAAAAAAATGTAAAACATTATTTAAAAATTAAAAAAAATATAAACAAATTTCTTTAATATAACATACATTTTTGGAGGTACCCTAAGCACCATGTCCAGCAGACAACTAACTCACAACCAATTGTTTTTGGCTGTTTATGCGGCAGGCCTCCACCCCATATAATATTACAAATCCTCCTCCCCGCTTGGTACCATCACCTTTACCAACAACCCATACCATTCACCTGCCAATCATAACAAATCGTGAAATATTGTGAAAAATTAAAAAAATTCTAAAACGTTCAAAAAAATTATATCGATGACTCTGACTACCATGTTGGTTGTAGACGACCACATTCTCCACAATGACCTTGAACTCGAACAATCTAGAAAATTTTTACAATCGAAAGAAAAACGAAAACATTTAGGAACATATTAGGTCACTAACTCCAACATTCATTTTTGATGCCGGTGATCTTAACCTTGAAACTAAAAATAAAGAAAACATCCAAAAATCTAAAAAAAAAAAAACTCAAAAACATTGAGGAAAAATTACATACCTAATGCGAAAAACCAAGTCGTAAATGTGTGACCCTAAATTTCCGATTCTTGTAAACATGACACAGCACAGCCAATCCCTGGTACGATGATCAGCAGGACCAATGAACCCTCCGTTCTATACATTATTATCTGTATAGCCGATCAATCTTACGACTCCTAAAAGCGAGTTACTAACTCTGCATAACACATGCAACCACACCACCACACAAACCTCCAACACATCTCTCGTCGCTTCACTTCCCTCGCCATTTACATACTATATCTCAGCTGCCATCAACATCCAAGCACACCACCATCCAGTATCTCGTCATAGCTCGCCCCCCTCACCTTCCTCCCTTGCAATCAACCAAATACACGACTCTTCAACCCCCTTACGGCCATGGTGGCTGAGCGGTTAGACTGCTCTCCTCCTTCTAAGGTAAATCGGGTTAAATCCCCTGCCGGGTCACACCGGATTTTCGCAATTGGGAATCTTGCCGGACAATGCCGCTGGTCGATGGGTTTTCTCGGAGATCTCCCATTTACTCTGCCCTTGCATTCATCAGTGCTCCATTCTCACTTCATTTAACCCTTATCGGCTCTTAAGACCTCGTTGTTAAGAGCAGCCCAAATCTCTCTCAACTCAACTCACCCCCTTACTGTCCCATATCCATTCATTTCCTGAAGAGATTTACTCCACCCATGACTGGTTCCTACCAAGACCAATTCCTGAAAAAATTACTAGAACAGTGGACATTATCAAAGAACCATACCACCCACCTATACAAACATCAATGATGGTCACTCTCGAAAATAGTCACCTAATGAGAGACTTATTGCTAACCTCTTCGCACAAAACTATCGCAAAACTTCACTTAATCATCGCTAGTCCTCACAAATCTTCGCAAACTCTTCATAAAACTTCGCAAATCTTCAAAAAACTTGGCATATCTTCGTGAAGGTTTCGCAAAATATTCGCAAAACTTTGCAAATCATCTCACCCACAATTGCCCATACCAAAGGACCATACAAGCCAACCATACCGTTAATCTATCTTGGCAAACGACTGACTCCACCCGAGATTAACACCGCTTAGACCAACTCCTGCCAAACTTTTTAGAACAATGAGTGACACCAACCAGCAACACCAGCCGAACATACGAACCAACTATACCAAACTAACACACGATTACAAATACCAAACATCCATTCCACCCTACCAGACCAACAGCCCAACAAAACCAGCTGGAGATAACAATGGGCAAGACTGTCCATTCGAACGAACCATACCAGCCATATGATCAGTCAATGCCACACAGCCATATGAATGGACCATGCGAACAATCCGTACAGATAAACCATACAAACTATCTATACCAACCATCCACTTTAAACTATCATACCAAACTTCCACATGAACTTGCCAGCCATACGAACCAACCATACCAGGCATCCATGAGAACTAACCATACGAGTAAACCATACAAACCTACAAAATAAGCTTAAAATATGAAACAGCCTTAACCGTCAACCACATCCTCAAACGGTATTAAGTGGCCATAGCAAACGAAAATTTCATCCGACGATTCTAACGATCATAAGATCAGCCAACCATAACATATATCAATGCCGACCAGTCATACAAACCATGTCAGCAGACGATAACTACAGACCATACCAAAGGACCATACCAGCCAGCCAGACCAACAATATATAAGAACAATCCATACCGACCTTCTAACTATCCAATGACTGACTGCACCCAAGACTAAATCCATTCAATAATGGCTCCTGATGTGACCAATTAATACTAAACTGACTACAAAATTGGACAATACCATCCAATTGTACCAACATATGCAATTAGAACTGCATGCACCTCAATCAAATTTATATGCACCAAAATCAGTATCATAATTAGTACTGCATGCACCACATTAGGCTCCACAATCATCATCTCATGTACCACATTCAGCACTGCATGCACCCCAATCAGCATCATATGCACCACAATTGTTCAACCTTCTCCGAAATTACCACAGTACACTCCACAATCGCTCAGCGTGCTCTGCGATCGCTCCACTATTGCTACATGTTCTCTGCGATCAGCACCATACGCACCACGATCGCTTTGCAATCGCTCTGCAATTGCTCCACCTGATCTACAATCAGCACCATATGCACTGCAATCAGCACCATATGCTCTGCAATCGCTCAGCGTGCTCTGCAATCAGCACCACATGCTCTGCGATCGCTCCACTATTGCTACATGTTCTCTGCGATCAGCACAATACGCACCACGATCGCTTTGCAATCGCTCTGCAATTGCTCCACCTGATCTACAATCAGCACCACATGCACTGCAATCAGCACCATATGCTCTGCAATCGCTCCGCAATCAGCAAGACAAAAACAAAATCAGAGACGAGGCCATTACGAGAGTCTCGCATAGCCAATCAGAGACGAGAGCCTCGCGTACCTGCGTGCTCATTCTGGCTGACATTGAACAATTTTCAGCCGGCTTCAGCCTCATTGTGCAAACCAGCCTGATTGTGCATGAGATCCAAAATTTAGGAAAATTTTCAGGGAAATTCGGAAAATTTTGACGTTTTTTTGGGGAAAAAGGGAAATTTCATGGAAAAAGGGAAAAAAGGAGGGAAATGACGTCATCCAAGGTGGCCGCCACTCGTCCTCATCCCCAATTCCTTGCCCCAGAACTTACTATTTCTATATACTATCGCAATACTTCAGATGCATCATGGCAAACATTTTCAGCAAACCATCGATATGTCCATCCTGCCTCACGAAGTCTCACGATATGGCCCCTCTCAAATGGCTGTAAGTGCTCAACAGGGGCACATAACCATCTTCTAGACATGACGACAGCTTGACGTTTACACATGTACTCAACATTCAACCTTCCAGGTGCATATGATACTGTTTGGTGCAATGCTGTACACGACACAACAAAGTGAATGGTAGAGTACAATTTGTTGGGTTATGTCCTTAAAACATTTGTCATTTTAACTACACTCCTCCAACACTCCTCCAGTATGCAACTATTGTATCCATGTTCAGTTAAACAGCACTCTTATGGTTTTGCAATTTTTTTCCATCAGTATATTTTTAACACATAACTGTTTGATGTTATTTTGGTTTTCATGCTCTTTCTTTGTATTTTTCTTTCAATTAATATTATACCATTAGTCTAGCTCGTCGCAATGGTTCAAAACTCTGTCAGAATAAGCATATGCAGTGTGAAGTAAAATTTTTCCAGCTGGCCATTGAAAATATGAATGTGATTTGTCGAGAACTGGACATGAACTTACATTAACCAACCTGCCCCACTAAGGTATGGGCTGAGATTTTTAACCAGATGCACCAGACTGTATTTATGCATGTGTCTGCCAGACTTTTTATTTAAACCATGATATGGTCTGTCCCTTCCTCTCATTCCCAATGACAACTTATTTGATTTATCACTGATATCTGTTTGCGATTTGACAGCAACTTTTTAAATTACACATATGCTGTAATATGCTGTAAAATGCTGTATGCTGTAAATGGTGATCCCATCATTACCTAAAAGTGACTTTCAGTACTAAAGAACCTCACTCACTCTTCCAAAATCTGCCACATCTATCAGTTTATTTAGCGCAGGAAGCACTCTTCATATATTGCAGTTCGTTTTCAGTTTTTTGTACATTACACCCTGCCATTGTCAAATTGATCCAAAGCACAGACTAGGAGAGAAAATTTAAGCTTGGAGACGTATAGTTCCAAACGAGACATAAAGGATTTCTGTTTTTAGCATACTCTCAGAAAGAAATATTGGTATACGAGATCTTCTCTGTGCACATGTACCTGTGTTACTGTGTGTCTGCATGTGACCCTTAATAACTTCTGAACCCTCGCAGAGAATTTCACCAAACTTACACACCAAAATTACTGTACTTGGTAATGAAACCATATGGTTTTAATGGTCGACCATTCCTGATGCCTATTTTCTCAATGGTGACTATTTAAACATTTTGGGTGCCCTTTTATTTAACCTTTATGAATACAAATTATTATCTTGATAGTTCCCCATGTTATACATTTTATAAGCTCAGTTCTTACATTGTTTCTTCTTTTGTTTCTGCTCAATCTAATGCTGCAAAAATTCTCATTCACATAGTCATATTATATTCATATCTAATCGTAACCAATTTCCTACCAGATCTCATTTCCAAAACTGAGGCTGTATATGTATTTTAGGTTTTTATTTAATATTTCGGCAATCTTTGTCATTCTGGAGAAAAGGGAATGCCCAACTGGGAATGTCCCCTCACATGTCCACAGTCGACATCCGAAACATAAAAGAAGAGGGAGAGAAGGAAGAAGGAATCACAGACTCCTTAGGCCAACAGCCTTACACTGGCGCAGATGTATAGCGATGCCCCAGAGAGCACTTTCGCAGTATTATGGATTGGTTAGTGTGCAGTAGATCATACATAGTGCAACCCTCCCCTATCCCGAAGCATGACTGCCCTGTGTTTGCGAAATATTGAATCTTGTTCATTTTGAAGTGCCTTCTTCTTCTTCGAGGTGCCATATTGTGAAGGCTTGAGGGAAAGCCCCAGTCACTTGAAGTAGTTTAGTTGAAATGTGACAGCACAGTTGTCCTCCACCAAGCAAGAGGCTGTCCGGTGTATGCATATAGAAAATGACGGTTGGCACATAGTGATTCGCAGGATGTTGTGTGAAGTGTGCTGCCAAATTACAATGGTGGCCTGTGCGCCAATAGCGATTTAGACTGCTCGTATCGCTATATTTGGTCGGGTTCGTAATCACCTAGGACATTAATCAAAATACTGTTTGATTCCTGGGCTGAGACACAGAATTTCTCTGTCATGTATTTAAAACTTCAATCAGTTTAGTCTGTTGAAGCTCTGCATGTAACTCGCGAGTAGGGATATACCTTAACACATGGACAGCTATTTTGAGGTATTTGTTCTGCACTCGATGAAGCTTTTCCATGTATGTATTTGTGCAGTACACCTAGGCAGGCGCTGCGATGAATAATATGAAGGATTTATACCGAATGCACTCGAATAAATTATAATAAACACCAGAGTGGGGTAGATGAGTACAAATGGAGTATATTTCATCGAGAAACAAATTGTTTAACATCCATAAGTAACCTGCTAATAGCAGTGGCAACTTGCAAGGGCTGGTATGCAACTCTGGGTACTTAGCATATTATCCAGCCTGTGTGCAGTTCTGCGCGCCTGGTAACACCGCTTAGTACCACACACCTGCTAACACGGATCGTAGTAGCATGACTCGGCTGGCCGTAGTGGGCGGACAGTTATGCCATTTTTTCGGAGCTGACGTATGGTTATGGTGAATGGGGAAGTACGAAAAAATATCAGTGCAGCAGTTAGGTTGTACTGAGCATGGTGCTCCGACAGACTACAGGCGACACATAGCATGCATCCTAGGCTTGAATGAAGCCTGTGGGAAACTGGCATCCTGCAAGTGAGGATGGTGTATGTAGGGGTTAGAAGAGGATTGCGCACACCCAGGTTCGAAGAGTCTATGTGGAGCTGGTTGACAATAATTCGGGAACTAGCACGTGAGCCATTGCTCACGAAATGGGTGTTGACCACATGTCTGTGTGTGACATTTTAAATTAGCTGTTACTCGAACCTTACAGCCTCTAGCAGGTGTAGGTATTCCAGCCAACACACTTTGCCAGACGTGTTGATCAGCAACTGGATTTTGCAGCAGTGTGCTCCAGATGACAACTTACTACCACGGGTATGCTTCACAGATGAAGGCACATTTACGAGGGATGGATTCTTCAACAGCCGGAATAACCATGCATGGTCTGACGAAAACCCACAGACCACACATACCTGATCCCATTAAATGTGCTTCACTGTTAATGTGTGGGATGGAGCGGTTTGTGACAGAGTCATTAGCCCACATTTCTTCCCGTCTCGTCTCAGTGGTGCTATGTATTTCCAGTTCCTGCAGGACTTCTTACCGGAATACTTGGATAATGTTACTTTAGATTCTCGTGGGGTGATGCGGTTTCAGCAGGATGGGGCCCCGCCTTATTTAGCTATTGAGGTTCGCTGGTACCTCTACATGCACTTCCCGAACTGGTGGATAGGTAGGGTTGCCCCATAGCGTGGCCACCATGCTCACCTGACATCACACCCCTGACTGTGGATCCACATGAAATCGATGGTGTATGTCTGCGTGGCCAATGGTGGCCACCATTTTCAACAGATTCTGTGAAACCCCATGCCTTCTACTCAAATGTATAAAAATATTGTTATTTCGTTTCACTGCCTATTGCCTAATTATTGTGATTGCATACCTGCTGCTACACACTGTCACTGCCATTAGTGGATCAACTATGGACGTTATACAATAGATGAAATATGCTCCATTTGTGCTCATATACTTCCCTCTGGTGTGTATTACAATTTATTTTATATCACTCGGTATACTTCAATCCCTTGGTGTGTTGCTAGGCTGTCTTTAGTCTAAATACTGGGTAGAAGAGAACCAACAGTCGGGCTAAGGCCTGCTGGCATTTTACAGTAATATGACGTCACCATGTCAGTCTCCTACCCATAGTAACATCGATATATTTCACCTTGGTTTTGTAAGGATTAATTTGCTGAAACAGGGTAATTAGTGGGAGGACCTGAGGTAGGTGTTTACACATAAAAATTATGGCCTCGGATTCGCCTAGATTTATATTTCTTCTCTACTTGTGAAAATATTTATCAAATGTATTTAAATGGCCTTGGGCATAGCACACGGCCATGTCCATGTCCCTGGAGCCAGTGTAGAGCCCAGTGTCATCTGCATAGACAATGAGTTGGCCATCCCCTGTAGCAGGGCGCGGGTAAATGATACTTAATTTCATAAATCTGTTTTCTTGGAACATTTTAGTACGTTTTATTCTTCTGGAAAATTTAAACTGTATTGTTGCCATATTTACATACGAAATACATTAAAAACCCAAATTTATATCTTCTCTGGTGCACAATTTTAAAGGAATTTGCTTGAAATTTAAACTTAGCTGTTATATCTAAGTAACTTCTCAAATAATTCCCACCAAACGTTCAATAAATAAGGTAAGCTAGAGATATAGCTAGGACACATACATTATGTTCTGGGTTCGTATCTGACCACCATCTTGGATATAACCACTCAGAATATGCTGTCTTGAATGCTTTCGAAGCCACCATAACTTTTTTTACCTTGACCTTTTGTCGTCCATCTTGGATGATGACAGCTAATTGTTACATTCGTTAATTACTTGTATTGCTAAATACACACATTCACTAACTACTATAATTCCCTAATTACTTTCTCTACCACCATCTTGGACTGGTCTTATGTTTGCCATGTTTGTTTACATTGTTGGTTACTAGAGGGTGCTGATGAATTAAAGGTTGATTCCGACATCCTATAGGAGCACTTGTGTTACTGGCTGCCAACTTTGTTTTAGACGTTGGCTGCTAGGAGTGCTGTCGTCTGCTCGTCCATCATATTTGTTTCTCTCGTCTGCTACTAGGAAGTGCTGGTGTCGTGCTTAGTGTGCCATTCGAAGTGCCATTTGCTGTAAACATGAACTTGACTTCAACCATCAAATTTATTTTAATACAACATTTAAAGGAAACAGGGGATTTCATTCAACCCACCGTTTGGTTGGAGGGGCTGCATCCCAGTCAATGAGTCAACCAAGCCTAGGAAACAAGTACGGAAGTTAAGGTTTAAACTTGAATAGAAAATACGCTGGTGTAATTTAAATATCGAAAATCAATGTAAAAACTAAATAAATATATTTCGCTATACCTATCTTCTCTGTCTCATTTCCTTTTCCTGCTTAGTCTCACGTATTGTATGCACTGAAAGACAAAAAATTGAAGCACCCAGAATGAATAGTCAAGGTACAAATTTGATGTTTTGGTACATTTAAAAATACCATTGCTGTTGGTGTAAATTAATAGAGTTGCAATTAACATCCACCAAAGAGCATTCGTTATTCTACTACTAGTAAATAATAACTGTTAAAGATAGAGCTTCAGCCAGTGAACACAGTGAGGGAAGTCATGGAGTGTACATCATACCGCATATACGAAACAAGTCAACATTACAAGAACAATGAGCACACGACAAGGAGATATTCTATATATGCTCAAATTATAGTTTTTGTCAAACACATGCTCAATATAATAAAAAATTAACATTCTGTTCAAAATAGGTTTATGATAACCGCTGAGAGAGGAACCCTTCAGTAACTCATATGGCTAAACACTGCCCAACATCACAATATAATGGGGTTTGCTCTACTACTAATGTATCCTATCAATGAAATTTACGTGAGTACGACTACATGATACTGGGAACAATAAGTCGCTACACTTTATACAAAATGTAAGATTAACAATATACCAAAGGATAATCCTGATTATATTCTGTACAATAAAAATATTGAAGTGCATTGTGAAATGCGATCCGATATTCAGCCTTCATAAAAACAGTTAATAGGTATCATTCAGTTGCAAATAAACTCGTATGACATGAATGTACAGGCAGGATGTCACAAAACCAGAGGTTACTGGTGAACACAGTTTCGAAGTTTGCAAAAAATATGCAGAAGTACTTCATGTGGAAGAGGTGGTAAGCTGCAATCAAAAATATAGAATTCCATTTGTATTCACATTATCTGGCAGGTACTTATGTATTGCATAAGCTTTTGATTTGTCGCAAATCCTGTAAATGTGTACAGTGTCTTGCACGTTATATTTTTATTTCATATGTACAATTAGAAATGACATAGCACAATGTAACAACCTAGATAATTCGGAATGAAATACTACAAATGACTTACAGAATCTCGTATGAACTCGATGGCGTTGTAGTATATTACATCAGTGATGTCTGTACAATGACGACCAAAAATATTTACCTCTCTTTAAAGTGCAATCTACTGCACATTCCTAAAATGGCTGGACAAAGAATCGAACCTCAGTGTGCGAAAAAAAGGGGTTCAAAATTTACATCCCATTATAAATTATGTTAGGATTTCCCGATGATTGCAGCCACATAAATATTAATTCCAAACATGAGATGGTCACCCTTATAAAAAAACGCACCAACTAACGCAATGCTGGGACTGTTGAAAATAGAAAGTTTTGACTCGGTTGATATATTTCATTAATCAAATACTTTCTTAAATAGAAGTGAAAATGTCAACATGAGTAAAGTTTTTATAATACATCAAGAAATGCCTAAACTTCGATTACATGCAGTTTATAAACTTAGCCCTATCAAAATTCAGTCATTAAATACAAACTGGATCGTTAAATCTAGTTTTGCAACCAAAAAGCTTTTCTATATAATTTTAGATTTCCAGATGCGAAAAAATAACAAGATGAAAGTATAACACAAGGAATTTGTCCCGTGAAAAAAGAAAATGATAAAATAATCATAAATTCGAAAAATTTTCTCTAAAGATATTTAAACCGGGATTTTACGAATTTCATATACGCACTGCTTCCCCAGATGTTTGCTGATTTCCAGAAATCATATTGTGGACAAATGCTACCTCCGAGACTAAAAACTAGAGTCTTCATTACAACAGTTCCTCTCCTTATGTCTGATGTGCCCAAATAATATGACAAAAGAAATATAGGTATAATCTATTGCTGCAAATAAATCATTGTCATGGAATATCTTTAGCAAGGAAGGATGTGTATGCGTTAATAGTCAACTTCCTGGCTACATACAAGGTTCACGACACATTAGTTTAAATATCAATATAAAAATATTTTCTGTCGTCAGTTAACACCCATTATATTCGCTTAGCAACAGGAATTCCAGGACAAAAACGGCTTTATTTCAAAGTAAATTTGTGTAGCATTCGCCGATATTAGCACGGGTTCCTGTAAATACCTGCTTCCATTTTTGGGTTGCAGTTTGATAAAAAGTGTAAATTCACAAATAATACTAACGCCACAAGGAAGAAGCTAACGAATCACTTCCATGAATGGCATGGCAAGATAGCCACGTTGAAAAAAAAAAACGCATAAATTGTTATTTCACAGAATTGATGGATGAAGAAATAAGTGGTAAATGGTATGTGTTGTTTGATTGGAACAAAAAAATTGGCTACAAATGTACTGCAATAAGCATAAAAAACAAGAAATGTAAAAAGTATGTGGGTAGGCGCATGTATTTTATAAAATTAAACGCGATTTAGATGAACGTAAAATATAGCTGTAAAGTGTTCGATCCATATGCGATGTGCCTGTGCGGAAACATACTACATACATAGGCTATGAAATTTTACATAAACCTATGAAATATGGGTTAGACACCGAGGAGCTTTTACAAATATAAAAGACAGAGTAGCTGTAAAAAAATATATATGATTCATTTGATCCTCAGATACCTACATATATGTATGCCCATGTAAAGCAGTCGTAATGCATGTGAATTTCAACTTGCTGGACATTGAACAGTACGGAGACGTGGAAGTCAGTTCTGCAGAGTACATTTCAGGTACGAAGGCTACCACACCAAGCGGAGGCATTTAGTGTGTTCAGACACTGGCTATCCTTCAACGAAGTAGCTGATTATGACTTTATCCCAGCAAGATGTTCACTAATAGCATATTCCATGTATCACTCAAGGCCAAATTCCAAACACCGGTTCTCAAGAGCTCGACGTTAACAGCCGCCCAAACCTCTTCACTTCACTTCACTTCCAAATTCCAAACAGTCATTACTTTGAGGTTTGATTTTCCGAGCAAACGAAGAACAGTTAAACACAGAACACTACACAGTGAATCACTCATGACCAATAGGAAGAATATGATTAATAATGAAAATTAATCTAAAAATATTGACACTTTCGGAGTGGTCACAGGGTCACGAGACTCATGAGGTGGGCCGCTGTCGAACAGCCCGGGCTAAGGGACCCTGCACCCCGCGTCTTAACGAGATAGCGCATGATGAATGCCGTCGTCGGCTAGGTAGACGAAACATATACGCCTCCCGAACTGGAGTATTGTGGCTCCCCAGCACGCCGTTCCAATGAACAGACTTAAAACACTCCAATTACATAAAAACACACACTGAATAAAGTGACGTAGATAACGTGGCAGGTGATTGACGGATATAAGGGGTCGTCGCCCTTAAGTTCCCCGTGAAGCGGGAATAAAGTACGCATACACATCGTTGACGGACGCTCAACAAGGAATAATTAGAGAGTTATGCCGGAAGGGCAGTGAGTCTACTCCAGAAGGGAGGCGAAATCGGCGGTGAACGAAGAAATACAAAGCGTTCCAGTAAATTAAATATATTGCAGTGAAATGATCGGCGTGCAAAGTTGCTTCACCCCCGAGACGCGTGACGCGACCTGCCCTTACGCCCACTCTTGCCAGACAGACGAGGGAATGGCGTGGCGGGGGCAACGGTGATTGTCCACCACCCGCCAATACAGAATTTCCCTTGACAACAAATGGAGTGGATGAAATGTAAGATATGACTTCAGAATACATTACAAAAACTGTTAACATTTACATAACAAAAAGTAATACATATTATGTCCTAATATATTTTTTTCAGTAACCTGATAATATACACTAAATTATTTGAAGTTTTGCACTTTCCATCTTTCTTCCATGCAGTGACTCATAGTTTCGAAACAATTTCCTTGTTCATCCAGTGAAATATACACTGCTAATCTAACTTATTATCACAATGGAAAAACAAATATGTAGCATCATTTCCAAAATAATTGAGAAAGTTGACATTTNCCATCCAGTGAAATATACAGCTAATCTAACTTATTATCACAATGGAAAAACAAATATGTAGCATCATTTCCAAAATAATTGAGAAAGTTGACATTTCAATTAATTATTTTGTTAACTGCATGGGTTCTGTCACTCTTTGGTAGGATAAAACTAGTCTCTTTTCCCTTATCAAGATGTGGCTACAGTTTAATTTGCCCAAATTTTAATCTGTTTAAATAATCCTCATTGACAAACAATAAATTGATCTGACTCGTCTTTCACATACCCTTATACACTGGAGAGCCAAAAAAACTGGTATAGGCGTGCGTATGCAAATAACAGAGGTATGGAACCAATCAGAGTAACGCGATACGGTCGGCAGCGCCTATATAAGACAACAAGCGTCTGGAAAAGTTGCTAGATCGGATACTGCTGCTAAAATGGCATGTTATCAAGATTTAGGTGAGTTTGAACGTGGTGTTATATTCGGCGCACGAGAGATGGGACATAGCATCTCCAAGGTAGCGATAAAATTTGGATTTTCACGTACGACCATTTCACGAGTGTACCGTGAATATCGGGAATCCGGCAAAACATCAAATCTTCGACATTACTGCGGCCGGAAAAGATCGTGAACGAACGGGACAAACGACGATTGACGAGAATCATTAAAGGTGACAGACTTGCAACCCTTTCTCAAATTGGCGCAGATTTCAACGCTGGGGCATTAACAAGGGCCAGCGTGCGAACTATTCAACGGACCATCATTGGTATGGGCTTTCGGAGCCGAAGGCCCACTCGTGTACCATTGTTGACTGCACGACACAAAGCTTTACGCCTCGCCTGTGCCCTCCAACACCGCCATTGGACTGTTGATGACTGGAAACATGTTGTCTGGTCTGACGAGTCTCGTTTCTAATTGTATCGGGCGGATGGATGTATACGGGTTTAGCGACATCCTCATGAATCCCTTGACCCTACATGTCAACAGGGGACTGTTCAAGTTGGTGGAGGCTCTGTCATGGTATGGGGCGTGTGCAGTTGGCGTGAAATGGGACCCCTGATACGTTTAGATACGACTCTGACTGGTGACAGATACGTAAGCATCCTGTCCGATCACCTGCACCCATTCATGTCCATTGTGCATTCCGACGGACGTGGACAATTCCAGCAGAACAATGTGACACCCCACACATAGAGAGTTGCTACCAAGTGACCCCGGTACACTCTTCTGACTTCAGACACATCCATTGGCCACCTAAATCACCAGACATGAACATTATTGAGCATATCTGGGATGCCTTGCAACGTGCTTTTCAGAAGAGATCTTCACCACTTCGCACTCCTATGGATATGTGGACTGCCCTGCAGGATTCATGGTGTGAATTGCCTCCTGCATACCTTCAGATATTAGTCGAGTCCATGCCACGTCGTCTTGCGGCACATCTGCGTGCTCGCGGGGGCCCTACACGACATTAGGCACGTGAACCAGTTTTTTTGGCTCTTCAGTGTAAAAGAACCACTCTTTTACTAGCACTTGAAACCTTGCTTACATTTCCAGCCTATAAAACACCTCAATATCACTTGTGTGTCTTAAATGTTTATGCTTTACTTTTTTTAAATTTAGTTCGCCCATAAAAAAACCACCTGCTTAAGCCCAGGATTTTAAAGCAATTGTTTTGTTACGCACCAGTAATGCCACAATCCTATAAAAACCATGCTTGAAAGCAAATATATTTTTTATGCACAATTTATCACTGTCTCTGTATTGGAAATACGCGAAATATTTTTCTCTGATTGACTCTAAATTTTGTGGTATTAGTTTTGCTGTAGTAGGAACTGGAGTGCAGATATACAAACTCAACTGAACGCTTTTCTTTTCTCCTTATAACTTGAAATTAAACGTATTCTCCCACATTTTATTAGCTCTACAATGATGTATACGACTGCATATGGCAGTAGGCTGATTTGATTTACACTTAGCATTGGTTTCGGTGATATGTAGCCTATGGGAATAATAATATTCTCTAATCAGATCTTTAGATAAAAAAAATATTTTAAAGCAGGTGTAATTACATTTTCCGGCTAAGTTAACTATTTTCATGCATATTATTTTAATTACATCTACTTGTTAATCGAAGGGCGATAATTTAGCTTATCAAAATTATTCATTTCGTTGTTTCTCGATGAGTTTATGTTGATTTTTAAACAAATTTGCAATGTTAGCACATACATTTCCCTTGATGAGCCGAAGCTCTTATCTATGCCCAGCACATCTTCCTCCACAATAAATAGTAGGAAACTGGTATATTACATAGTCAACTTTCAAACATACAATGTAACACCAAATTGAGACGATCAACACACAAGCTACACGTCACAAAATATGATAACCTCGCGGAAGATATAACGTCAGTGAGAACATATGAAGCAGATAACTTAGCAAGGGTAATTCAAATTATCCTACCACTGAACACAGTATCTGAATTATGCAGAAAACTCTGCAGATTAAAGAGCATGATAAAATACAGCAAAAAATATTAACTTTACAAAACCCAGTTATTAAACTGAGTCTGAGGACTGAATCAAGAATCTACAAAGAAGGGGAAAACAAGTACAAATGATCTCAGCTACTTAACTAATTGCCGGTTTTCTGTGACACTTTTGGTTTTGCCAACACAGGTCCAAGTTTTTCCCAGAGGTTATATAAAAAATTTAACTGTAATTTCGGCCTTAGATAAGGAGGAAATTCCGAAGTACAACATTCTATTTTAAAATTGACGCATACCACTTTTCCAAGCCCTGATAGTAAATTTACAACACATTTATTACACACATGCTGATAACAAATATTCTATAATTATTCAGTTTTGGTTAGTGAAAATTTAGATTTATTTGGCAGATTCTAAAAATATAAGGAAAACTTTCGCTAAAGTCTGCACTTTGATAATTTACTATTAAACCAGTTTTGAACTAACAAACGATAACATATTTCAGAGCCTCTCATACTAACAATTAATCAACAGTGCTTCTGTAAAAAGTAAATATAATACATTTGAAATCTGTGGAAAATATTTTTTAGTAAACATTTTTCGGATTTGTAAAGACTTATTAACGTCTCCGTGTGTTATGCCTGAAGACATATGAGGGGAAGGCTTACAAACTAACTTATAACCTGACCTAAGCTAACACCCATGCCTTACCTAGGATTCGAACCCAGAACTTTCCGCACTGCAGACCGGCGGCACACCAACCGACTGCGCCACGAGAGGTCGGCTTCAGTTATTATGAATGTATATAAATAATAATAGAAAATATAACAAATAATACAATCATAACCTGTATATCCGCTGTGTGCAAACAAATAATAATAAACTCCAAGTTAGGGGGAGCACGTAAACAGAATATTTTTGCAATGAGGAAACAATTGTATAGTGAGATCCCATTTAGCTATTCTTTCTAACACAATTTTTGGGGCATAGAGGCATTCGATATTAATGCAATCACATGGTATTTATTACTGTAATTGTTCAGAAGGCAGCATGCTCACCCGTTATTTTCATAATGTCGCCCACCATTTGTCACACAGGCGGTGCAGCGCTACTAGCATGTTGCGATGCACACATTCGCAGATAGCCAGCATGGTACTGATAAGGTCGATTGTGCACCGTAGTTGAGTAGTCAGCTCCAAATTTGTTCCAGCATATTTCGCATACACAAGCGATTTAATGTGAGCCGAAAGGTAGAATTCAAGAGGGGTGAGGTCAGGTAATCGTGGCATCCAAGCAATGGGTCACCATGCATCGAGGAGGTGCTAACGAATTTAAGTGGCCAAATTAGGCAAGACCTCGTCCTTCTGGAACTACAACTTCCGATGTGCAAATAAAGGCATGTATTCCAAGTACAGCAGTAAAGGTTCCTGCAGAAAGTGGAGGCATTTAAAGCCTTTGAGGCGATTGGGGAAGCAATGTGAAACAATTACATACATGGCAACCAACAACACCAACCCATACATTCACAGATTATCCCAATTGATGACTCCCAGTGTGTGTGTTACATCGATTTTTGGCAGTCCATGCATGACTTTTATGCCTGTTTGAACTCGTCCCTCGTGAAAGTGGCTTAAGCTGTAACGAGGACCCCTAGTAGGAAGTAAAGATCTTCAGAAAACTGCTGCAAGATAAAGTTTCAGAACATCAGACATTACACGAAGTTTGTTGGAACAAATGTCTGCACCTGCTGTAATCTAAATGGGTAGAATAATAATAGTGCACACTTCCATGTGTCAAACACCCATTCCTTGTGCAACGGCCCACATGCTAGTTGCTGGGTCCCCTTCTACACGATCCAACATTGCCTCTTCGAACATGGGTGTACACACTCATCTAGCCACAGTACCGAGATTCATCATAAAAAGTTTGTCACTTTCCCGCAGTTTCAATTTCAGTCATGGATTAATTGTATGCACAGTATGTCGTCTGTTGGGTTACTTTGTACGGTAAAACCTGCCTTGCTTCACTAGCATTTCTACATGTTTCCTGTACACGAGGACCATATCCATAAGCTACGACAAACTCTACATCTGCATATCGACAGGCCACTATCGTCGGCAAGAGCTGTACATATTACTGCCAAGGGGAAATGAAATACTACCTTGATGCTAATGCGCTCTATTTGGTAAACAATTATACATGTTTATATCGTAAAAGCTTGATCTAACAACAGAAAAAGTACCAGAATTTGAGGTGTGGTACAGAAAGGAACAGAGATTTTTACCAAGGTCTTTGTTTCCATTTTTTTATATTACTGAGCACGGCCAACTAAAATTATCAATTTGTACTACCACTCTTAGATTTTTTTCGGACTTTTAGTTTATGTTTTTTTTATATTCTTAACTTTTTATTAAATGACCATTCATATGCAGTGTGTTTGAAATTTATTGACAGGATACAAAACTAATACTTCTTAAAAATTATCCTTCTATGTTAAGTCAGGTCCTTTTATCTGAGTTCTGTACCCTGCGAGTATCCAGCGGTCTGCATTTATTTGCCTGTTTTAGGTGGAACTATTTACTAAGATTGTATATTGTGCAGGAGCTAGCCCATATCACATGTGCTCTTAAAGGTCCCTTAAATTTTATTGTTGGGCATTATTACGTACATATAGGAATGTAATTGCCCACATACCCCAAGACATGGTCTTTTCGCCACCATATTTAAAAGGTCACCATATTGCTTAATATCGGTTCTCGTGAATATCTGTACCCAACTGTCTAATTTTAATGCTTTGTAGCTAATTGTAGTGCTTTTTTTATAGATAGACAAGTTTTCTTCTTACACGTTTTTTTAATAAACTTTGTAGTTTTCAACACAACTGGAAAATCTAAAAAATATGTGGTAATTTTCCACCTGGTGTATCTCTGTGCCCATTGATACAAAGAGAAGATCGCTATTAAATTAAGGAAGATAATTATATTTCGAATGTGTTTGGAAACATGGACACCTTAGAAAAAAATATAAACCCCAAATCCTGGAAAACATACCACAAAGAGTAAAAAATTCATTTGACTGGAATTCCCCATCCTAGCAGGTAACAACAGTCAGTGATTAATCCATAAGATTTTCATAGATAACAAATAAATAAACAGGTAACTGAAAATTATATACATTTATCAGAGAGTATATACAGCACAGCTCTCTAACACACATGAACATAGAAATTTCCATAATAATATGTCATTCCTAATTGCCAGTGTCTTATCATCATTATTTTAAAATTTGCAACATTTTGATATGCGAGTTCCATAGCAATGCTCTAACACTCACATACACAAATATTATCAGTATACTAATATCTAACAATTATGTTTTAATGCCTCTACTTGTAAATATGTCGAATTGTGTCATAAACGAAAAATTGTCTACTACCGTAACACTTTAAAGATAACCTATTTAATATTCCAAAACATAACTTTTATGAAATTAGAGCTTAAAATATGGTACATCGCAACTTTTTAGCTTTAACTACATCTATCACAAACACATCCTTTTGGAGAATGCCAAGCAGTGCAATCTTTATGCACCCAAAGTTCGCAAGATGTGCAACGATATCACGCCTCTCCATCCCTTTCAATTTCGTCACAAATACAACACAACTGTTGTCCCATTTCCAAATCAATGTCAGAATTATCATAACAGATTTGTGTCTCATTTAGAGAATCGTTAGGATCTGTATCACAGTACTTTAACAAGTTTCTGCGGCAGACCTTATTTCTCATTAACTGCTTTTTTTTTCTTGGCGTTTCTCTGTTTACTGCAGTCGGTTTAGGGCCAGTTTTTGTTTTGTGTTCCTTATGATATTGGTTTTTAGCATTCTTATCCATTTTAAATTTTTGTTTAGGTTCGAGTTTAGTCGTCATTTTCTCATAGATCATTGACTTGTGCTCCATAACATTTTCAGAACTGGCTGGTGATGACTGAGGAGCGTTTACACAGACTGGAATGTCATCAGATGTCTGCAGCATTTTCTCAAATAAAAATATTTCTCTGTGAATATATTTGGATTAAGCAGATGAATTACAGTGGCCACAAAACAAGAAGTAGTCTTTGTCATAGATGCTACTACTGAATATGTTTTTTTTTTCAAAGAGATGTTCTTCATTATGGGAAGCTATTTTTGTCTAACTTTGTGCTTTTCATAATGTTACGATTGCAACAGCAGCCACGCAGTGTGCTTAGGAGAAAGGCGGTCAGCGGTAGCCTACTAAGGAGATTGGGTCAGCACGAACAGCACTGCAAAAGCATAATCTATCCGCAAAAAACCTACAAGTTGGGTCGTATTAATTAGGTCTGGCTGACACCGAAGGATGGCCATCAGCTGACAACCATAACTCTGCCCACGCCAAGCTATCGGTAAATATTAAGGAGTTGCAACATAATAACAGGACGGGTGCGAGAAGAGTGGTTTGGGGGTTCCGAACAAGAAAGAGAGTCTTCGTGGGGCGTCAGCGATGCGAGGCGGACACTAGACGGCAGGGATCTGAACTCCGGCTCTTCAGGCGTGAGTTTTTCAGGAGAAAGGCAGCAAATCCTACCCAATCCTCCCCTAACCTGTTCCCGATGATTTGCAATAATTTTACTTAACTATTAAAAAGTATTTATGGCCCTAATAATTATTTTAATCACCATTTCCCTCCTGTCTTACTTTAAGTTGGGTGTCGTCTTAAGGGGTGTCCACAACAAGTGGTGGAGGCGCCAATCCTTCTCTTTCCTTAAGCAGCTAAAGCGAGTTGCTTTCTAATTCTGCCTGCAACGGGAATCGCTCTCGAACCATTGGTGTAAGAATTTGGGGACATTAGTGCGTAGTTGGTAACAGCAACCTTAGAATAACATAGCTTCGCGAAATACCTTGGCTTATTACCTGTTTTATAAGCATGCGCATTTTTAATGGTACAGCATAGTAAAAACACTGGCAAACTGAGGGGCCTGTTCGACCTTTTGACAGCAAACCCTGGGCAAATAAATACCTCATAACAATCATTAAACACTACTTCACATCATAGCACTTCCTCACACATTCACGACACACGAATAGTCCACAATATAGACCCTCAAAAGATCTGTAACCAGACAATACTTACAGGAATTACAACACAACGACACAGTACAGCTACTACAAACTTCAACTCAGGTACACAAATACGAGCTACCCAATACTTTCACTAGAACGGATACATATTATAACACTCAGGAGCCACCCATAGCCGAACATATTCACCCATATTACATTAACCCAGACTCAACTGTACACTCAGAGGATCAACCCCCTTGAGGCCACAACATGCCGGAGGCACAACCCCTGCATACAATAGTTCAGCAACCAGTTCCAGCAGAAAAATTTAATGGCAGCCCAGAGGAGGATATTTTTGAATTGCTTGACAATTTGAAAATTCAAGTGAAGTCAACGAATGGGGCGACAATAAGAAAATTCAGAGATTACAGTTTCACTTAACAGGGCCAGCTAAACACACATGTAAAACATTGTATCATCCACATATTCAAGACAACTAACTTGGCAACATGTTACACAAGGACTGTCAAATGTTTTTCCTTCCAGAGAAAATAAAAACAAATCTAAGGCATTGCTGTATTCTAGAATACAGGGACCACACGTACAAGACATTTTGTATTTGGTACAAAAGGTCAAACCGAAAATGTCTGAGGAAGAAGACATTATGGACATTTTGTGAGACTCACTTCTACCTTTAAAAGTAGACAAATTAGTTGTAATGGACAACAGTTTCTTACTGGCAATGGAGGCCAATTTGAAACGAATAGATGATGGCATGCAAAAATACAAACAAAACATTCACAACCACATACAGTCTGGCACAGCAGTTAAAAAGGGGTTAGAAGCATTAGAACATGAAATTAGATAATACAACAGAGAAACATGTTCAGGGGAAAGATACACACACATCACACAGTCAAAGCTATAAAGGTGAAAATAACACGCAGCATGCAGCCACTCACCTGGACACTTCAAAGGGAACCTACGAAAAAACATGCAGCAGACGTTATAACACATGGCAACATACAGTTCAACCACACTGCCAAGCAAATGAAATGTATTACATGTCATATCCGACATATTTAACACATGTGCCCCCATGGACCAATATATGTATACCTCACATGTATAATTATTTTCAACAGGTTCCTTTCACACCCCACATCGTACACAATATTCCAGGCCAACTGAATAAAAAAAACTTATTTCACAGCGTCTAATTTCCTCCCTCTCACCCTGCACCACACAGACACCACAAGGGAGGACGAAACCGTCGTATACACAAATAACGTCCAGGAACGGCAACCCTGATAACACTTGTTTTTCTCTACTACCAATACAACATACTACACAGGATAATTTAGAAACGAGGGAACGAAAAAATATAACCATAAACAGGGAAACATATGGTAACCACAAAAAGGCTCCGGAACACAGCCAGACGAACCAGACATTTCACCCTCTTAAGAAAAACTTTCAATGAAACAGAAAGACACAACATGTGAAACAGACGGGAGAATTAAGTACACGAATTTGGAAAAATTGCGCACAGAACACACCGATCGCATACAAAGAACACAAACTGAAAAAGAAACTTTGCATAAACCTACCCCTCACAGTGAAATCAAACCGCCTAATCCAGCAAATTTTAACATAAACAAGGAAATAAAATTTGTTCCCAGAACACAAATTCCAGATAATTGTGCACTAAACTTGTATGAAGGACAATACGCCACAAACTGTACACTATTCCCACACCAAAATTTTTAATAGCACACAGACATTGGACAAATATTCAATAGTAAAAAAAAAACACATTCAGTAAAACAGAGCACAATCAATCATCAACTCCAGGGGAAAAAATACACTAAGAATGATCACACAGAAGTCGTTCAAAATAAGGGGATCAAAAATTCACGAGAGGCAAATCACAAACTCCAAATCCACAACAAGAGCACTATAACACTTCGAGTGTTCACATCATGTCAATCACTTCTGAAATTCTATCTACGCCAAAAATCATTTTAAATACAAAGTCACAAAAAATCCTAGCACTTCTTGACGGAGAGTGTAGCAAATCGTGTATTGCAAAACAGTTACAAATCCACATGAATTTAAACCAATTCAGAAAAATATTAAACTTATAGCAGCTACTGACCTTCTCCACAATACTACACTACTCTCACTTTCCAGATCGCAGGTCATATATACACACACGATTTTCTTGTGATCGATAATTTACAGTCAGGTGTAATAATTGAGCGTGACTTCATCCGACGACACAAACTGATCACAGATTTCCATTCCAGGATAGCTACCATGAGACACAAGCACGATAAAATAATCACAGTCCCGTTAGTAGATAACAACGACCAAGGACAAAATTATTTTTTATTAAACACTATTCAAAAAATTGATAAATTTGTAACCAAAACAACAGGATTTACCTCTAAAGCACATTAACCCAACATTGTCTCCGGAACAGAAAGAAAGATTGCGCAAATGATTACAGAACTATTAGGATAGTAACTATTAGCATATAAAATTACAGACTTAACAGAAACAGAAAACTATGAAATAGGTGTAGAACTAACTATAGACAAACTAATTCATTCCAGGCCATAAAGAATAGCTCCAAAACAAAGGGAGGTCATACGGAAACAAATAGAAGATATGTTAGATGCAGGAATAATTGAAAAATCACACAGTTAGTATGTGGCTCCATGTTTGGTGATACCAAAATAATATGGTAGTATTAGATTTCTCACAGAAACGCGCTGCATTAAAGCCCATTTAAATCAGGAAAATTACCCTCTCCCACGCACAGAAGACATTTTACAGGCCATACAAAACACAGAATACGTCACTAACCTTGACATGTTTAGTGGATTCTATACAATTCCAGTTAAACCGACAGATTGACATAAACTGGCGTTTACAATAGACCAGTTACGACTCTATCAATGCCGCAGGATGCCGATGGATCTTTCAAGTAGCCCTAGGTTTTTCCAAGAATTGGTCGATATTTTAATTGGGGACCTCAGGTGGCATTCGGTAGTCTGTTACGCTGACGACATTTTTGTGTCAGGAAACACATACGAGGAAAACACAAAAAATTTTGCAAATGGCTTTTGACAGGATGAGGGAATTTAAGGTTAAATTAAACCCACAAAAGCGCCAATTTGCACAGCAAAAATTAACCGCCCTAGATCATAATACAACACCCCATATCCAGAAATAATTAAAGTTATTTCAGAAATGCCGCCCCCAGTTAATTTAAAACAGTTACCCACTTTCCTCGGCCTTACCTCTTACTAAACGAAATTTATTAAAAATTATTCGCAAATAGTTTAACCTCTCACTGACTTAACCAAAAAGAACTAAAATTTTTCTGGGATATAACGCAACAATCTGCGTTTTTGCAACGTAAACAAGCCATCACTAAAGCGCCTAACTTTAGCACCATTTAATTAAATATAATAGAGATACCATCCTAGTGTGCGAAGCATCAAAATCACCAATAGGAGGAGCACTATCACAATAGGACGAAGAGGGTATACGTCATGTTATTGAATATGCAACAAATACGTTAAGCCAAAATGAAAAAAACCGTAGCGCCACAGAAAGGAAATTTGGAGCCATTAAATACTTGTGTGACAACTTTCGAAAATATTTGTTTGGCCAAAAGTTTGGAAACGGACCACGCTTCACTTAGGTATTTCAACTCAATGGCGGAACATGATATATGCATTCAAAAGTTTGCCACAGCACGTACGGATTTTCAATTCAAAACCGGAGTTGTTATAGGAATGCAAATACCATAGCTGACGCACTTTCTCGCTTACCACATACACACATATATATTTCATACTATAGAGATAAATAAAAATAAATACCTCAGTATTAAAGTTACTCAGTCAACAGATAGCCTCTATGGAAGTATGGCAGCAATACTCTTTCATGACCTACAAAAGGCAAAAGAAATACGCGCTACTATTAGAAAACATATCGCTAACTAATGGAAAGCATATGGCTAATTTATTAGAGATATGTCAGACAAAAACAAAAAAGACCACATTCACTCGCTCGCATACCAGAATAATTATTGTTCAGAGCAATAGCAGATTATTTCCAAATTAACAATTAATCAGAGATAATCAGCCAATAGAAAATATTACGTTATTTTCTGAACACAAAGGTCATCTTAAAATATTTTAAACCATCTTTACAAGCCCACTCGATGAACACAGAATAGAAGCGGATAACGAGTTATTTCTATTTCACCTACAGTATCCACCTTCACACACTGCGCCGTTTCAGGGAGAATGTGTTACCGATCCACATATACAAAACATTAAAATAGTATTAGTTGACCCTTCAAAGGCCTCTTCAACAGATAGATAAAAAGCCCTTAGATACGGTATTGCAGTGAACGGGGAATTATATTACATAATCCACATGCCAGCAGGCGAAAAACATATCACAGTAGTCCCAAAATATCATGTTCCGGAAATTATCGCTGCTCATCACGATTACCTCCTTGGCGGACGAAACTTTGGGCCTTTCAAAACAATCCAAAAGATAACGGAAGACTACTTTTGGTAAACTATGAATAAAGACATACAAGAATATGTCCGCACATGCGAAATTTGCCATAAAACCAAACCAACTAATTTTCAACCACAAAGTCACCTCCAACCAATTGACCCGCCCCTATATTTACAATGTGGAGTTAAGACGCAAAAGGACCACTTCCTCAGACGCAATCTGGTAACAAATATGTTTTAGTTTTCACTGAGATTGCCACTAGATACGTTGTAGCTAAAGTTGGCCCATCCACTGACGCCAAATCATGTGCTGAATATATAATAGGCGTTATTTTACGATTTGGTTGTCCAAAATTTATTCTCACAGATCGCGGAAGCTCATTTAAAAATTGAGTCATTGCATGGCTGCTTTCGGATCTTCAAATAAATAGGCTTGAAACGATGGCTTATTCGTCTGAAACGAATGGCTTATGCCAGTTATGAACAAAATTGTAGGGTAACACCTTATCACTTATGCAGCAGAATGACCACGTCAATGGGACACATTTTTAATTTCCATTGTATTCAACTATAATACAACCACCAATACTTCCTAAAAATATTCTCCATTTTATTTCATACATGGTGTACACGCAATGCTTCCAGTTCAATTAGTGTTAAACAAACCTCACATACGCACCCCTGACTGACTGGAAACATTTTCTTACTCTTATCTTCACCTTATATATATTCTACAACCTACCCTTCACTCGAGATGGGAACATCTCGTCTCAATAATTTCGGGGGTGTTGTTACGATTGCAACAGCAGCCACGCAGTGCGCTCATGAGAAAGGCGGTCAGCGGTATCCTACTAAGGAGATTGAGTCAGCATGAGCAGCACTGGGAAAGCATAATCTATCGGCAAAGAACTTGCAAGTTATATCGTATTAATTAGGTCTGGCTGACACTGAATGATGGCCATCGGCTGACAAACATAATTCCGCCCAAGCCAAGCTATCGGCGAATATTAATGAGTTGCATAATATTAACAGGAGGGGTGCGAGAAGAGTGGTCTGGGTGATTCGAACCAGGAGAGAGGGTCTTTGTGGGGTGTCAGCGACGTGAGGCGGACACTAGACGGCAGGGCTCCGATCTCGGGCTTTTCAGGGGTGAGTTGTTAAGAGGGAAGAGAGTAATTTCTACCCAGTCCTCCTCTAACCTGTTCCCGAAGACTTGTAATAGTTTTCCTTACCTATTAAAAATTCTTTTAATCACCCTTTCCCTCCTGTCTTCATTTAAGTTGGGGTGTTGCCTTATGTGGCATCCACGACAATAAACAAATCGCAATCTCTGCGATATGCTGCTTTCAGGGTAGAGAAAAGCGTCACATCAAGGGGCTGGTGGTGGCGAAAGCAATGTGGCAGCAGCGATAGCAAGAAAATGTCTCATTCCTTACAGAACTCATATGCGTTCAGAGAGAAGTGGGAGGTGTGGTTGTCAAGAATTAACAAAACATTTTTTGTCTACACTTGCAATAGTGAAACTATCAAAATGGGACAACCACGCCAGGAAAAGTTCCTCTGTTATCCACTCCGACTTACTGCACTGATAAATATAACCTGGGGGTGCATTCTTCTCGAGCAGTGGTGTCATCTTTGTCGAGGGAAACTCAACATTGATGGTATGTATTCACCTCCAGAACTAATTGCAAAAACAACCATTATATTCTTCCCTCGTTCCTAACCTGTGATAGATCCGATCCTTTTTTTTTTTTAAACTCTTTTCGGCAATAATTAAACCTGGATCTTGCACTGTTGTTATTCCTGTCTCGTCCACACTTCCAAATGTTGGTATCTGTTAATTTACTTGCGTCAATGACGTCCTCTAAATGTTTGAAGAAGCGGTTAACTTCAGTCGTGTTGAAGCCCACAACTCTGCTTACACTGGTGGCCTCTGGCTTCCTACCACTGACGTTATGTCGGCTTAGGTAAACAACAAGCGAGTTATTTCCTGCCATCTTGGATTCTTTACTAAAACGGTAGTTTATTCCGTTATGCTCTGCAAATTCAAATGCAACACGACGCAACTGCACTGGAGTCAAACCATAGAAAAATTTTGAGAGCAATTTAACATATTCCGCAGGCGTCTTTTCTTTGTCCTCGGAAGGTTACATTTTCGTCCTAACTTAGGTGAATGAAAGATAACTTTTATATTTCGTTCCTGCAGTGTACTGAAACGGATGCCATATGATGTCGCAGCTCTACATATTGATACCTCTTCCTACAATGGCAGGTTATCAAGATTAAAGTGAGTTTGAATGTGGTGTTATAGTCGGCGCACGAGAGATGGGACATATCCTCTCCGAGGTAGCAATAAAATTTGGATTTTGGAGTACGACCATTTCACGAGTGTACCATGAATATCGGGAATCCGGTAAAACATCAAATCTTCGACATCGCTGTGGCCGGAAAAAAGATCGCGAACGAACAGGACAAACGACTGACGAGAATCATTAAATGTGACAGACGTGCAACCCTTTCTCAAATTGGCAGATTTCAATGCTGGGGCATCAAAATGTGCCAGCATGCGAACTATTCAACGGACCATCATTGATATGGGCTTTCGGAGCCGAAGGCCCACTCGTGTACCGTTGTTGATTGCACGCCTCGCCTGGGCCCGTCAACACCGCCATTGGACTGTTGATGACTGGAAACACATTGCCTGGTCTGACGAGTCTCGTTTCCATTTTATCGGGCGGATGGACGTGTACAGGTATGGAGACATCCTCATGAATCCATGGACCCTACATATGAACAGGGGACTGTTCAAACTGGTGGAGGGTCTGTCATGGTTTGGGGCGTGTGCAGTTAGCGTGAATTGGGACCCATGATACATCTAGATACGACTCTGACAGGTGACATATATACGTAAGCATCCTGTCCGATCACCTGCACCCATTCATGTCCATTGTGCATTCCGACGGACGTGGACAATTCCAGCAGTACAATGCGACACCCCACACGTCGAGAGTTGCTACCGAGTGGCTCCAGGAACACTCTTCTGACTTTAGACACTTCTATTGGCCACTTAAATCACGAGACATGAACATTATTGAGCATATCTGGGATGCCTTGCAACATGCTGTTCAGAAGAGATCTCCACCGCCTCGCACTCGTATGGATTTGTGGACTGCCTTGCAGGATTCATGATGTGAATTGCCTCCTGCATACCTTCAGACATTAGTCGAGTTCATGCCATGTCGTCTTGCGGCACATCTGCGTGCTCGCGGGGCCCCTACACGATATTAGGCAGGTGTACCAGTTTTTTTGGCTCTTCAGTGTATTTCCTACATGGCTACAATTACGATCACGGTACATTCGTCAAATGGTCGTACGCGAACATCCAAATGTTATCGCTACCTCAGAGATGCTATGTCCCATCTCTCTGCGCCGACTATAACACCACGTTCAAACTCACTTAAATCTTGATAACCTGCCATTGTAGCAGTAGTAACCGATCTAGCTGCCGACCGCATCGCGTTACAATGTTTGGTTCCATACCTCTGTTATTTGCGTGCGCACACCTATACCAGATTTTTTGGCTCTTCAGTGTATATCACTATCCTGCCGGTCGAAGACATAGCTATGTTGTAATTCTCTATAGCCAGTTTGGGGAAATCAATATGTGCCAATTTGTTAAGTTGACAGTACACACTTGTTCTCAGCTCTAAATGATTTTCAGAAGCCAGGGTCCAACCCAAAGCCTTGGTTACCATTACTTCTTCCTCTTGACATCACCTTTGTATACTATCATAAACAGTGCTGTATATTGTGTCTACATGATACATATCTACAATCTAGGCCTAGAAGGATTGCGTCATCTTCATGCCAAACAAAGAATTCATACACCTATATTTTTTACAAAATATACTCCTCACAGCCACCGACCCCTCACAGCCACCGCCTCCTCATAACTACCTGCTGACTGACTCCTGCCGACTGACACCTGCAGACTTACTCCTGCTGACTGACTCCTGGCGAGATGTTACTTATATGCCAATTATATAACAACTAGTTTCTATGTAATGGATATAATTATATACTTACGCAAATAATATATAACGCTCATTGCATGGAGCCGGGCATCAACCATTTGTCATATGGCGCATGGTTGGTGCTGTTTGACAAGCCGTTGCTTGACGAATTTTTGAGCTAAACGAACATATGCTGGATAACTCACCATCGATACCGTACACTCGGGAGTTTGTTCATGACCGTTAATGTGCGTTATCTGATCGGGACTCGATTTAGCGACACACTATCTAGTTTCTTCAATGGCTTGAAGTATGTCTGCCTATTTGCGAAACTTCTCGCAAAACTTTTCACGAACACTTCATGTATTGTATGAACTTGCCCTCTCGAATCACTTAACAAAACATGTTGGTAACGATCCATTGAACTGGAAGAATATTTCTGGGTCAGTTCTTGAATGCAGCCCAGCATATAGGCTTTCTGTCAAACATTTTTAATGATAATAATGTGGGAGCACTCTGAGAAAACCCTCATAGTCGTTCGCCCCAGAAGAAAACACGCAGATACCATGACATATGAATACATAATATATTACTTCAATATGCTGTAGGCCTATTTATAAATATAATATTTTATATTATTTTTAATTCATCTATTAATAATGTATATTCCTTTCCGATATTTCTAAGTATATAGTATAGCTATACTGGATGAGTCACCTAAGGCANGACATATGAATACATAATATATTACTTCAATATGCTGTAGGCCTATTTATAAATATAATATTTTATATTATTTTTAATTTATCTATTAATAATGTATATTCCTTTCCGATATTTCTAAGTATATAGTATAGCTATACTGGATGAGTCACCTAAGGCAGGCCACCTGAATAACACCACCAAAATCAATGGTAGAAGAAAATGTTCCAGAAAAAAATTGCTTGGGTCCAAGGCACTAATAACTTGATAGTGATAATTTTCCCGATACATAGAAGGGTAAAGAAGATGCAAAGTTTCACTTCGTTAATTTAAATGGAATGATAATTTATATTAAAACCCCTAGACAGTGCGTACGAAGATGTAATAAATATGATGACATTTGCCGGTCATTCAAGATCGTTGAAGGTGAATGACGAAGCAAACTGCATCACCACACAGAACAATGGGCCGACGTAGCGCCATCCTATAGCGACTGTTGCCATCCTGTAGCTGGCGTTTGTTTAAACAAACACCAAACAACAGCCTCAGACTATGCTTCCTTTGTTATTTTATTATAATGTCATGTGCTAAAATTGGTAACCTTGGGCATTGATACATACTGTAAAGCGATTCTGAGTGGACAATACCGCATATCGAATTTAATCTGGACAAATCGCAGAACAAGCTCTTGTTATACGGCCTTTCATGTCTTCGGGAGTAGTCAGTGGGTCTTTGTTGACATTTTACTTTAATGTTCCCCAAAGATAAAAGTCAATAGGTGTTAAGTCTGGGGAATGTGCAGGCTATTTAGTGTTTTGAGACCAACCGATCCAACGACCACCAAAAGTTCGGTTAAAAACAGTTGTAACTCTCTGTGAAGAATGAGCGGGAAATCTGTCGTGTTGGTACCACATGGATTGCTTTATTTCTAGTTGGATGTCTTCCAATAATTGCGGCAGCACATCTGTTAGGAACTCTAAATACTCTGTGCTATTTAGTGTCCCATCAATAAAATAGGTACCAATAAGGCGATTATTTACAACGCTGCACCACAAATTTACAGACCTTGGTCTGTTTATTCACTTCTCTCATCCAGTGTGGTTTGTCAGCTTACCAGTATTGCATGTGGCAAAGGTTCTGCCCATGGTTTGTAAATGTCGCTTCATTGGTAAACAAAATTTTAGACAGGACGTGCCATTGGTTTGTAGATTTCGTAGACACCATTCGGAGAACTATGCCTGATGTCGAAAGTCATTTCCATGTAACTATTGATGAAGTGAAATGGGGAAATGATATGTTATTTGCATTTCCCTCGTCAGTTGATTTTTTTTTTCGTCGTTGGCATCTTTTATTTCGCATGCTTCAAATTTCTTGAAATGTTTATTATGTTCGCAAAGACAGATCGTGTCGGTGTGGCACAATCAGAATATCTCTCAGCATACAATCCCACTGTTGCTCTAATGCTGCGGTGAAATTCGTCATAAATGAAAACCATATGAACTCTTTCGGCTGTCGTGTACATTGTGCCAGTTCGAATAATGTCACGAAGAAATGGTCTGATCGCTACAACAGCACACCACAGACTAATGGCCCACTGTTCCATACAGCGGCACAGTTTGCTTCGTCATTGACCTTCAGCGATCTTGAATGACCTGCAAATGTCATTGTATTTATTATCTGTTGATATGCACAGTCGAGGGGTGTTAATAAAGGTTACCATTCAATTTATTACATCATCATACACACTGCTGAGGGGTGCCAATAAAAAAATATCACTCCTTTTAAATAAACGAAGTTGACCTTTCTAACTTCTTTACCTTCCACGTAGGGGAAATTATCACTATCAAGCTATTAGTGCCTTGGACCCAAGCAACTTTTGTCTGAAACATTTTCTTCTACCATTGAAATTGGCAGTGTTATTCAGGTAGCCTTTCTTAGGTGCCTCATCCTGTATGTATATATACGTATATACATAGAAATATTGGAAACGAATATACATAATTATATATAGATAAATTACAAATTATATAAATATATATAAATAAGCCTACAGGTATATTGAAGTAATACATTATTTATTCGAATGTGATGGTATCTGTGGGTTTTCTTCTGGGACGAAAGAGTATGGTATGTATGGAAGCAACTAATTTAGATCCTGAAGTTTATTCTTATTGATGTAATTAGGACCATCATACTTATTTATTAACTCCAGTGATGACACCAATTTTTCTCTCTTTCTCAAAGAAACATTAAGAAACTCTGCATTGAACTGATGTTTTATTTTTATCACCACGGATGTTTTTGTTCAAACCTTATAAAAATAACTTTATTTAAATCTATGTCGTAACCCTCATCGCTCTCTTTTTTTGTGTTTAGGTTGTTTCGTAATTTGGAAAAGGCAAGGATGTCTTCAATAGTTAATGTTGTAATTGTAAACTTTTTTTTTCTTCCATATTTTGAAATCACAACTTGCCACTGGTTTGGGGTATAAACAGAGGGCTGATTTTTTGGCATTTCTAAATCTTAGCGAGGCATGGGGACTAGAGAGGAATTTTCCATAATTTTGGAAAATTTTGTTTTTAAATTTTATTTTCACAAATCATTTTGCAATTCTTTTTTCAATTTTTAATTTTTATTTTATTTTTTTAAATTTTATTTCTTAAAAATTTATTCTATTTTCCGATATTTTTTTGCGAACATTCCATGACGGCCATTTTGGTAGCCAGTATTCACGTCCTCGCGACGACGCCCCGATTGAGGGTCGTCCCCACGACGACGCCCCGACCCCAGATCCCTGCCATGACCCCCCATCGAGGTTTGTTCGTCCCCCCGACGATTCCCCGACTCCCTGCCATGATGCCCCGGGAGGTTTTCTCCATATTCTGTATGCTTACAGCGGCCATTTTGTCAGCCAGTACCCAGGAGCATTCCTACAACGATGCTCCGACCCCAGATACTTACCACAATGCCATGGCGTGGTTTTCTCTGTGTGCTGCTAAATTAGAATACTAAGTAATTCTTTCCTACTAGAACTTGTACATCATGCTCCCAAGCTGGGGACATCCCTGGCACTACGCCACCCAGCCAGTAGTGGTCATGTAGCTAGCTAGTACCCTACGACATACATATGCTAAGGACGTCCCCAGCCGACTTGACCCTGTGTGGGAACTATCTCCTTGTCGTCTCTGCCAAAATGCCCCACTAAGGATTTCTGTCCTCGTGGGGTTAAAAGCTACTTATACCTCCCTACTCCCTGATTGGCTATGCGAAGCTTTCCCCACCGACAGTCCCCGACCTTGGTACTGCCCTATTTCACACACACACACAAACACACACACACATGCACATGAACACACATGCACACACACTTACCTACACCTCGCAGCAGCAGCGTTGCCCTCCCACTTACCATCCACATGGTATAAGCATGTGGACAGCTCCCGGACTGGGGACCGGGCAGTACACTATGCTTATGATGTCACCAATATGTCCTAGGTAATGTCACAAGTATAGTGTACAGGCGGGTTGCAACGCTGCAAATCACCATCTAAAAGAAAACAAAGCGGAGAGATGAACGCACATACAGATTATAGCAATAGGAAAGAGTGCAGGCGATAAAGAGAAGGGGTTATAGCACTACAGTGCGTGACGTTAACACAGTGAGATGGAAAACACAAGACATACTAGTCACATGTCTGACAAGATGAATATGACTCTTGCATGTGCAATAGTATGCTGGAAACAACAGCATCGATGGTATACCTGACAAGACGATGCTTGCATGAGCTACAGTATACCTCTGGAACAGTATCGCTGGTATTCCTGGCAAGACGATGCTTCCATGTGCTACAGTATACCTCTGGAAATAACATGTACAGGACATATTGTTAACACACCTGAGAAGATAAGAATGTCTCTTGCACGAGCTACAGCGTGCTACTAGCCAGCATACCTGACAAGAAGAAGAATACGACTCTTGCATGTGCTACAGTAAGCTGGAACAGACTATGTGGAACTATAGTATACCTGACAAGACGACACTAGCATGTGCTCCAGTATACTGCAATACTGCAGGAAATACTGGTAACATAACTCAAAAGACAGGAACGTGCCTCTTGTAAGAGCTACAGTATGCTACCAGTCCGCATACCTGGCAAGAAGTAGAAATGTCTCTTGCATGTGCTACAGTATGCTAAACAAGACATGTGGCTACCAACACTATCAACAATATACCTGACAAGAGGAATACGAATCTTGCAAGCACTCTAGTACACTGCCAGAAAAAACACTCTCTCCGGGCACAGACATATACAGTATATCGATACATGCCTGGCCCAAAGCTGTTTTTTAATAGGTATGATTGCCAAAGGGGGGCAGTATTTATGGCATCGTCCTATACCTTCCTCTTGTCGTGCATCCACGAACGAGCCTACTTGTAGGCAAGCTCATTATATACTTCGTGATAATAGGACCTAATGCTACTGACCTGTACTCTCATGATATGCTGGGCCAAAAGTATATGCCGATAATCGTCAAGTGTTATCATATTCTGTACAACACTCTTTATATCCCCTTCTCGTGCTTTACCACCTTATCGCGACATTGATACCCGTACAGCTCTGCCCTCAGCCCGACAAACTCAACCATATCGTTACATCTGCACTCATCCTTAAATTTACTAATAACCTTGGCGATGACAGGTGAGTAGCAGGGATGAGTGGGAGGGTAGGCGCTGGTGTCGAACTCTGACATAAGTGTCGGTTCTGAGGCGGGTCGCTGTAGAAGTCGGGGCAGGCAATCTCCATGATCAAGGAATCTGTATCTGTATACACAAAGCCCACGTCACTGCCATACCGCACCCTCATCACATTATAGCAGAAGCGATACATGAGTCTTCGACAGGTAAAGTACAGCAAAACCAGCGTATATGGGCTTATCAAATTTGATGCTCTCGTGGCATAACTTGATGAGGGATAGTAACTCATAATAAATGTTCCTGCATTTGAACGACAGTTTTCCAATTAGCTTCTTCGCCTGCACTTCTCTACATACAAGTTCCATACTCTGGCATTTACACTTATTTTCCATAAGTTTACCATTCGTAGCATTATTCATTAATTTGAAGAAGTCCTTCTCGATGGCATTTGTGGCTGCCTGACATTTCAACATATTCATGTCAATATATGGCTTTAGCCACGCCTTCTGGTGGAATTAAAGGATACGGCGAATTAACTTCAGCCGCAACTCATGGTTTATGCAATGTATGATGCAATGTCTCTTGATTTCCAGGGTGGTCATGAGATTCGGTTGTTTGAACCCGGGGGGACACTCATTCACCAGCAGGAACAGCAAATCTGTATGTTTCTCGTGAAGAGTTCTAGGGTACTCTACATCTACCTCCAGTACATACCCGACATGTCCATCGTCCGGCAGGTACACAACGTCAATGTCTGTGCTTGTCCATTCAAAACCGCAGTATGGCAGTGGCAGACACATCACCCATCCATATAAATTATTGGCATCGATGTATTGGAGGTAGGTAGACGGCCTGCTGGCATCATAGGTGGCAGGAATGTACTTGTGTTAGCAATCATGTGGCATTTGATGCACTGGGCCACCCCTCCCCGGATACCAGCCTCAATGAACAGGTGGATGTCGTAGTCTACAAGCAGCTCCAACTCCACCTGTGTCTTGCACAACAATATGTCGAACAAGAATCCGGGAGCACTCACATAACGGACACAATCAAGATTAAATGTGTTCAGACAGAGCCCCCGGAAATTCTCGAAGACGTCGCACAGAATCAAGATGTCAGTCTTCAGGTATAGTTCTGCAGAGTCCTGGAGAGTGCGGCAGCCGAACACCATCCAGACCTTTTGTGCGTGTTGATAGTCTGCCACACTAACGCCATATACGGTGAGCAGGTTGTAAAAAGCCTCGATTGTTGGCAACCATGGCTCGGCGAGCTTCCCCCATGAGTCAACAAAATCGTAGTAGAACATGCCTTTGCAGGTCACCAACTTGAGCTGCTCTGTGGTGAAGAATCTGACTGTCGTCTGGAATTCGTCGGATTGCAGATCCTGTGCGAGTGTTGTTAGGCTGGCAGACATAAATAGCAAAGTATCAATAAATTGTGTGGCAAATTTGTTGCCCAAACTTTTACTGAAGGTAATAAGCTTTTCTTCAGTATGCTGATTAATATATATGTCCTGGGTATCATATCCAAGCTGCTTAATGATAAAATTGGCGTCGTACATTAAGTAATGGGAGAGGATTGGCAGTCTCTGGGAGCCGTGGCGAAGCTTGTTGCAGTTATTACACATTGCCCCGATAAAGTGGCCGGTGAAATGGTTATGATTGTGCACCTTAGGGTTTGCGCTGGTTAACAGACCGGAACAATAGCAGCAGGTAGTGGTTAGCATATGGCCTGTCCGTTCGCCAGATGTCAGCGTACGCATAGACTCGGACTGACTATATATGGCTTTCGCCAGATTACCTATCCTCACAACCTCTTCCATAAACCATCTCGATGCTCCTTCGCCAGTGTAACATGTTATGCCCATGGGTAGGCTGATCGTCTTGGAGGCCGGTATTATGTAATTATCTACTTTAATGTAATTGCCATAACTGTAGGGCTTGTGTTTCTGGTACCTACAGGTTGAGGATGTATCTGGGTTTGGCTGACACATACGGACTGGCACCAGAATTGCCTCAAAGTCTACATACATAACTATAGGCACCTTATTGCCATTCTGATAATTCTGGAACTTCAGCACAGGGGGCTTGCCATTCTTGTCCGGCTATGGCACATCGGCACAAACTGTTGAATGTTCATTACAATACCTCCTACGCTCAGCCAGAGTATCAGCACCCGTCAACCCTGTCACATGTGGCCGATTATCATATGCTTTGAGGCAGCATTTACAGATATTCACATTATCATGGTGTAATGTCCCTTGAGGGCATACCAGACGGAAGAAATCTGTAATATAACAGTAATGAGAGTTCTGATTCTCCGCTGTGGTGAATAGCAGCAACTCGAAGTGCTGGGTCCCAGTTCTTCCCCTGTCAACTGTATTGGCACTATCTGTATATTTTCATTGTGTGCGTAGACGTTGACGCTGACCCCTGGATTGAACCTCTCGAACATAGCTATTTGCTATAGAAGGGTGGGGAACTCTATTTTGCTAAAGTTGAAGCGCATCTCCAGGCTGATGTAACACTGGTCGGCACGCCTAGGATTCCCACCCTCTACATACCATGCCAGGATAGCCCATTTAAAGCACTGCTGGTCTGAGTTTTGCAGGTTGACAATTGCATGTTTATCAGTAATGCTCGCAGGCAGGGCGATGGAGGAGAATGCTCTCAGGGGTCGAGTTTATTGACATGTAGCTGAAGCTTTCTCACGGAGGTGAGGGTCCAGCCACTTCCCTCCCCGATGTACTCCTCCCGGCACAGCTTGGCAGTGGCAGCCGACACAGCCTCTTCGATGCCAGCTACATTGAAGAGGGGCAAATTCTTGGTCTTAAAGACTCGCTGGTTCGTCTGGTCGTCGTGCAGCTCCAGTTTTCCATAAACACACTCGAGCAAAATATTAAATTTAACCGCCCCCTGGCCCACGATTTCCTGCTCCAGCTGGCCGATGATATTGTTCTTCATCTGCTCGAAGTAGCAGCAAATATCTATGGCCACACTGAAAGTATTCTCGACGACATATGTTTTCATTACACCCCGGAACATGCTCTCAGCCTCTACAAACCCATAAGAGTTACACTCGCCGGCACCAGTGACAATGATCCCACGGCGAGTGCAACCCTCGGCCACAATAATTCAAATTCAAGCCGATGAGAGACAGGATGGGCCGGGCTGGGGGCTCGCCATGCGTGCCCTTTTCGCCGGCTAGGAGGTTGCTGCAGTTACATTACACTTCGTGCTATGTGCACACAGTGTATCTTTTTTGGTAAACTGCCTGGCACAATTCCTGCATGCCAATGTCACGGCATCGGGATTCGCCCAAGAACACCCGAAGCCATCAGTCCTGTACATGCTATGCGATGGCTGTTAACTTTGTCGGCGTGTGCAAATGTCTACCTACACCTATCGCATATGTGTTGTGCTGGCCCTCTGAATGGATTGAGGGCACAGTTACGCTCATGGCATAAACCATTTGTGCGATCGGTAAAAATCCAATCTCAAAAACCACACTGTAGTGCGGGCCGACATACCGTAGGCGCAATAGGTACTACTACGTGAGGAGAAGACAAGCAGCTGATGTGAACGAAGAAGAAGGAAAATCCATGAACTGCCAGACTCCATCTTGTCAAGTCAAGTAAGTGCTGGTCTTGACTGGACGCACGAAGATATGCGGACATTGTAGGACAGGAGGTATCCTATGGGAAAATGTTTCTAGGCTAGTTCGAAAATGTATAAATATAAGTTTATATACATGTCAATTTTATATAGGACATCAAACATAAACCATTGTTGTATGTTACATCCCATAGAGTAAGTAAGTATAGAGTGTGAATGTACAAACGCTATGTGCATGAAGTATGTTCCCCGGGCCTCGAACCTGGGAGACTCACAAACAAAATAGAGAGGGGGAGTTGTAAGGTGAACGTAAATGTGTGAGTAGGGCACACCATGGATACTAATAAAAAATCATATCATGCTCTCAATAACAAAGACAAATGTATATAAATTATATATGAGTGGCTTATGCAACTGTCTGCCAGGGCCGGTGGACACACGCTGACTTTAAACATGATCTGTTGTGAAAGCCATGCATTCGGTCCAAGGCCGTATGGACAGCAGCCTGCCATGCTACTATATGTAAACAGCTTATGCAATAAGCTTTAGGCGAAAGGCAGTTCAACACACACGCTGACATTCTATTAACATTACTAGTGAAACATGTTATGAACATCTTGCAACACACACAGTAAAAAACAGAGCGTAAGACTCTTGTCGACTACCATCGCTCTACTATATGTAAACAGCTTACATAAGTGCCTGAGGCCAACACAGGATGGTCTGCTATTAGCGTGCAGAGGAAAACGTGTTGTCGTGCGGCACAGTGGCCCAAGGTGTGCGGGTAGAATTACTAAATGTAGCTGATGTACGAACATGCAAACGTTAAAATTACATTGGATATTCTGAGTACACTGTCAACACATATTAGTCAAACAGAAATTACATGATACGAAAGAGTTCCTAGATTAATTAATACATTTTATTTTACACGGTTACAAAACAATGGTTGTTTACTGGCTAAGGCTACCTCGCCATACCGTACGCTTTGCAAAAGTCGTTGGTGAGTTGTCACAAAGTTGTCAAGCAAATTCCTAAAAATTATTTTTATTTCAATTCTTAAAGTATTAGCTGTAATGACCAGTGTGTGTGTGTGATGTGAACTACAATTACCGCCTCGCAAATAATAACCCAATTTCACTCTCTAGGATAAATTTAAAAAAGCGCTGGCAAGTATTTAAGGTTTTTTTGCAATATAGCCAAAAAAAAACAGGTATATGGGTTCGTATGCAAATAACAGAGGTATAGAACCAATCAGAGTGGTGCAGATTTCAATGCTGGGACATCAACAAGTGCCAGCGTGCAAACTATTCAACGGACCATCATTGATATGGGCTNCAGGTATATGGGTTCGTATGCAAATAACAGAGGTATAGAACCAATCAGAGTGGTTCAGATTTCAATGCTGGGACATCAACAAGTGCCAGCGTGCAAACTATTCAACGGACCATCATTGA
Source organism: Clitarchus hookeri (assembly GCA_002778355.1). Taxonomy (NCBI): domain Eukaryota; kingdom Metazoa; phylum Arthropoda; class Insecta; order Phasmatodea; family Phasmatidae; genus Clitarchus; species Clitarchus hookeri. The sequence goes on from NQII01000040.1 coordinate 1,615,760, forward strand.
TATGGGCTTTCGGAGCCGAAGGCCCACTCATGTACCATTGTTGACTGCACAACACAAAGCTTTACGCCTCGCCTGGGCCCGCCAACACCACCATTGGACTGTTGATGACTGGAAACACATTGCCTGGTCTGACGAGTCTCGTTTCCAATTGTATCGGGCGGATGGACGTGTACGGGTATGGAGACGTCCTCATGAATCCATGGACCCTACATGTCAACAGGGGATTGTTCAAGCTGATGGATGCTCTGTCATGGTATGGGGCGTGTGCAGTTAGCGTGAAATGGGACACCTGAAATGTCTAGATACAACTCTGACAGGTGACAGATACGTAAGCATCCTGTCCGATCACCTGCATCCATTCATATCCATCGTGCGTTCCGACGGACGTGGACAATTCCAGCAGAATAATACGACACCCCACACGTTGAGAGTTGCTACCGAGTGGCTCCAGGAACACTCTTCTGACTTTAGACACTTCCTTTGGCCACCTTCATCACCAGACATGAATATTATTGAGCATATATGGGACGCCTTGCAACGTGCTTTTCAGAAGAGATCTCCACCGCCTCGCACTCCTATGAATTTGTGGACTGCCCTACAGGATTCATGATGTGAATTGCCTCCTTTATACCTTCAGATATTAGTCGAGTCCATGCCACGTAGTCTTGCGGCACTTCTGCGTGCTCGCGGTGGCCCCACACGATGATACTCAGGTGTACCAGTTTTTTTTGGCTCTTCAGTGTATATCTTTACTTTTATAACCTACAAATATTTATTTAGACAAATGTCAGTCTATAAATACCTTAAAGTTTGTTTATCATTATAGTACAATAACAAGTGGATTAGCTGACAGTGTGTTTATAAAAAAAATACAGCCTTCACTGGATGCATTAGTTGATGGCGAAAGGATACATAAACGAAAAGTAAACATTAATGTTACTTGAGTCACACTGTCAAAATCTGGACAACTTACATGAGAAATACAACAGTCGCTTAGCGCCTGGCGCTGTGGAAAAAACTAGTTCTTTCACACTTTATCTGTCATGCCGACAACGTAAGATTGAATTTAGTTAAGCGTACTCACCACCTAGCAGCATTGTAGAGCACTTACCACAAGTGATTGATGTGAAGAGCAGTAGTTGTAATTCGAAATGCTTGTGAAGACACTGTGCATAAGCAGCAAGCAAGCATAGCATACAGATGTCAGATCACAAGTACACATCTGAGGATCTGCGGGAGGTATTCATACTATGAGTTTGACCGGGTTAGTGTGCGAGGGGGGACCTTTCATACAGGTACGTCATCCGGAGAGAGTGTTTCCGGAATAACAAAAAATGTGTTTTGTCATAGTCTCCTCCCCCCTTCTTATTCCTCCGACGGCACGTGATGTCTCTCTCACACACACAACCCAGCGTAATTAACACTTGTTACTTAAAAAAAAAATTCTATCTCATCATACGGAACACACACTACCTATTTTCACATAGACTAAGCCCACCAATGTACTTGTGATTCACTCCCTCACTGCAGCATACCATTCACATTACTTATGCGACAAACAGCAACATATATATATATATATTAGTAACATCGAATCCAAAAGGATTGGGTGTGTATAATGTTTTGATTAAAGTACCTTCACAATACTGATGCGTTAGTTTTAGGTAAGTGTTTGACATCTCACCTCCACCAACAAATAAAGAATACACACTGAGTGAGAAGTAATATACACACTTATTGTCACAAAAAATATACAGTTTTTCAAATTGAAGAAAACATACAATTCTCTCTCTCTCTCTAGATGTTATCGATAATCGAGGTGAACAGTTGACGTAGTAGTACCTTTCTCTCCGCTATGGACAATTTTTTCACGTCAGGTAGTCTGCTAGACGCTGGCGATGATGACCTCCCGCAGTGCTGGCAGGGGGCAGGCTGCTTCTTACGTCTGCGGGCAGTACATGGTGCTCTGCATTGAGGTACCTCTGCAGTCTTGGTGGCTGTAGACACCGTCCTCGCAGCTCTCTTGCGTTTAGTTTAGTGTTGGTGGTGACGGCCGGCAGCCGGGTGTCATCGTCGGTGATGTTGATGACAGCAGCATCAGCATTGGTAGGAACTGGAGACTCTGGCGACTTGTGGTCGGAGAGGTGTACGAGAATTGCATCATGTAACATAGCGTGTGTTACCACCTCGTCTGCCCCACATGGCAGGGGAGTGTTTGTTCTCATATTATGAACAACACACCTCCCCAGCACACTACAGTCGATCATCTGCTGGCAGTGGTCGTATGCTGCAGGATTGTGGGCTAGCAGCCAATGTGAGATTCCGTCACAATCTTCTCTGTAGGTTCTCAGCTCTGCCATGTCACCAACATCACAGGTANCAGGATTGTGGGCTAGCAGCCAATGTGAGATTCCGTCACAATCTTCTCTGTAGGTTCTCAGCTCTGCCATGTCACCAACATCACAGGTAACGCTGATGTTTCCAGTCGTTACCTCCTCGTATTTCTCCATGGACAAGGCGCCAGTGTGGAGTACAACTCCATTCCCAACGTTCGCTGGTAGGGAAGGTATGGCTGTCCTGAAGGGGTATTTGTCCTGGACGAATGTCATGCTGGACCGGAAGACAGGTGTAGGGAAGAACTTGGTCAAGTAGTGCACCGGGTCACTGCCGGAGTCGCTGGTTCGTCCTGCAGGGGCCCTTGTGGACCGGCCGAAGCTAGTTTACTTGTGGGTCGGCTGGTCGGGGCGGCGGCGGCGGACGATTCCTGGCGGTGTCGTGCCGGCTGGTGGGGGCACTTTTGAACCGGCCGAAAGGCTAGTTTACTGGTAGGCCGGATAGTCGGGAGGGCATCGGTGGGAATAGTTTCTCTTTCTCTTAAAAATAATAGTATCGTAATTAAAGAGCTCGCCCTTCTCTGCAATGAGAGGGGATTGAGAAAACAAAGTAAAATTCAGTAAAATTCACGGGCGCCTAGACTATCAGCCGCCTTCCCACACTCATAAGAATAGAGTGTGGGACCCCATTGATTCCCAAGCCCACATAGGACTCCAACAATTTGTAAACCCGTAAAATCCAAATTCCCGAAATGTAACCAGCAGTAGTTCACTTGCAGTGGTTTACAAGATAATACAAATTTAAGCTAAAGTTCAAAATTAAAATTAAAATACCAGGAAAGTTAAAATCAGTGCCGACAACGCAAAGTTTAAATTCAAAATTTTAAAAATAAAATAAAAGTTAAATTAAATTAATAACGGAAATAATTATAATTTAACAGACATAAACACACCTAAACATGCTCTTTGTCGAGAGGGGGGAGGGGGGTGGGCCGATCGGTCGGTCGTGTTCGTCGGCGCCGCGCCGACCGATGGTGTCCCTTGTGAACCGGCCGAAATGCTAGTCCACTGGTGGGCCAGTCGGTCGGGGTGGTGACGGCGGGCGGAGTTTCGGGGCCGTGAAAAGGGGCCGGGTCTCGATTTGTTGTACACTATGGGGGGAAGGTGGGTGGCCGGGGTATCCTGCAGATGGTGCCGCCCCGTCTGGAATTTGCAGCTGGCCAGTGCGATGCTGTCGGCTGGGGCCCTCCGGGGCTGATCTACAGTTCATCTAGAAAACACCACACAGAAATCAACACCAACGATAAAAACAACACAACACATTACATAAACATAAACACTTCACAACATAACAATAACTCAACACAACATGGACACCTAAGAAGAACACCCAGTAGTAACACCTCTCCTAAGGGAGGATAAAAACAAGGGATGGGGTGTCCACAGGCAGGGGACAGAGGCACCGATTTTAAACTATAATGTAACATGTAATAATTTGTTCTTCCAAATATATTCCCAAGTCATATTAATTTCTATTGTGTGACAACTTTTCTTAAATTATTAGTTTAATGAAAACACCTCGAATCGCCATTTGGCTAAGTGGGGTTAAGCAGTATTAGTTTTTTTTGTTACCAGGCATTACACAGCTGTAGGTAGCCTCTGGACGGAATCGCATGTTCATCTCGGTGCTAGCTCACTGAGATCGGCTGACAGGATACACATGGCTTATATATTGTTCTCTTTACATACATGATATCACCACCAATACTTCAGAGCTTTGGCTAATAGAAGTAGAATGCGTTCAATAAGGTCATAAATAACCTGACAACACTTGCACTTGCTCTGACATGTTAGTTCTCCCTCGACCGTTGTGCTGCCTGGAGCTTCGATGTTCATGGTGTAGAAATTCATTTTTATTTTAACTTATATACTCCATATACCCTGTTCGGCGCAGCTCCCACGTTCATGAAGAACTTGCAGTTTTTTTCCTTCAATTATATAAACAACATACTTTGGCCAAGCAGGGTAGAATCCATTTGCTGTCACAGTCTTCCGGCATGCTCGTAAGTATGTGGCCCTTACACTCTTCAGTCCATCGGAAGGTTGAGCCAGTATCTAAATCTCGCAGGGTAAAGTCCACTATCCTGTTCTCGTGACATAGTTCGGCAATAGCTTCAAATTCAACACTTACTGCTAGAATATGTCCATTTGCAAGTAGCTGACTGTTTGGGCGGAGGCTAGAGATGGCGCACCGATCGTACTTGTAGCAGGGTAGAATCTCACAGTGGAAATTATCCCAGGCATCGTGATAGCCCCACATCTGATTTACACTGTCTCATATCTGCACTTGCTCATGTCCAAGTTCTGGTTTGGAAGCAGTTGTATTATTTGTCTACTGAATTATGCGCTTCTATCGACTGCGGGCTGGATGTAACACCCGCCTCTCCTTATATTGTTGCCAAGNTTTGTCTACTGAATTATGCGCTTCTATCGACTGCGGGCTGGATGTAACACCCGCCTCTCCTTATATTGTTGCCAATTAAACTTCACATGTTAACGGCAAACACATTGGCTTCCATGTAATTGTTCCTCGCTTCATGCAGGTAGTATAACGGTCACTGGTACAGAACTGGGTCCAACAGTTAATTACATCACCACTGTTGACTCGGCATAGTTCATATACACTGGAGAGCCAANGGTAGTATAACGGTCACTGGTACAGAACTGGGTCCAACAGTTAATTACATCACCACTGTTGACTCGGCATAGTTCATATACACTGGAGAGCCAAAAAAAAACGGGCATAGGCGTGTGTATGCGAATAACAGAGGTATGGAACCAATCAGAGTAACGCGATGCGGTCGGCAGCGCCTATATAAAACAACAAGCATCTGGCAAAGTTGCAAGATCGGTTACTACTGCTACAATGGCAGGTTATCAAGATTTAAGTGAGTTTGAACATGGTGTTATAGTCGGCGCATGAGAGATGGGACATAGCTTCTCTGAGGTAGTGATAAAATTTGGATTTTCGCGTACGAAATTTCAAGAGTGTACCGTGAATATCGGGAATCCAGTAACACATCAAATCTTTGACATCGCTGCGGCAGGAAAAAGATTGTGAACGAACGGGACAAACGACGACTGACGAGAATCATTAAACGTGACAGACATGCAACCCTTTCTCAAATTGGCGCAGATTTCAACGCTGGGGCATCAACAAGTGTCAGCATGCGAACTATTCAATGGACCATGATTGATATGGGCTTTCGGGGCCGAAGGCCCACTTGTGTACCATTGTTTACTGCACAACACAAAGCTGTATGCCTCGCCTGGGTCTGCCAACACCACCATTGGGCTGTTGATGACTGGAAACACATTGTCTGGTCTGACGAGTCTCGTTTCCAATTGTATCGGGCGGATGGATGTGTACGGGTATGGAGACGTCCTCATGAATCCATGGACCCTACATGCCAACAGGGGATTGTTCAAGCTGATGGAGGCTCTGTAATGGTATGGCGCGTTTGCAGTTGGCGTGAAATGGGACCCCTGATGTGTCTAGATACGACTCTGACAGTTGACATATACATGAGCATCCTGTCCGATCACCTGCACACATCCATGTCCATTCTACATTCCGACAGACGTGGACAATTCCAGCACGATAATGCGACACCTCACACATAGAAAGTTGCTTCCAAGTGACTCCAGGAACATTATTCTGACTTTAGACACTTCCTTTGGCCACTTAATCACCAGACATAAACATTATTGAGCATATCGGGGATGCCTTGCAACGTGCTGTTCAGAAGAGATCTCCACCACGTTGCACTCTTATGGATATGTGGGATGTCCTGTAGGATTCATGGTGTGAATTGCCTCCTGCGTACCTTCAGACATTTGTCGAGTCCACGCCACATCGTCTTGCGGCACTTCTGCGTGCTCGCGGGGGCCCTACACGATATTAGGCAGGCGTACCAGTTTTTTAACGCTTCAGTGTACAATTGTGCGACTAAACCATACCTGCTTTATATTCGCTTCGCTTGCTTGTGCTAACATAGTGCTGATGGAGCAATGCAGCTTCGTGTCCGGCTTCACGTAATATACTGCACATAAAACAACACTGAATGGTACCGGGTATAGACAGTTCTCTTCGCTTTGACATACCCGGTGTTCAAGTCCATTGCAACTTTCCACTTGTGCAGGCTGGCCAGGTGGTTTGGAGTGAACTCTCTGGTAGACTGTCGTCATGTCACCCTGGTACTTGGCTAGAGGGTTGAATGCTGCTACATATATTACTGTGGTAGGAGATAGAGCCTTTCTTCCACATTTATGAAAACTCGACTACGTGCATTGTCTTAACGTTGCCAATATCCCTGATGCTGGCATAGCTAATCTGAACTGGAGCAGCTTTAAGCTTAGTCATATAGTCGTCGGTGATAAGTTGAACATCTCGCGAAGTCATTCTGATGTGAAACTCGGCATCCAGCAAGCACGCCATGCACCTGCCATAAGTTGTCTCCGCCCTCCAAAAAAATCTGATGCCTCGTACAGCTTCCCGACGACGAGGTCCGTCAGCATGCTATACTGCGTGTTACCCTTCAGCTTCGCAATTAGTCTGTCCATGATAATGATAACATATAGTACTGTGGTTCCACTCCTCGCAGGTCTGCTTTTTATAATGGCTGATTTTCGGAAATATTACCCTTCCCCCCACACGGTGGGTCATAACCCACATCCTTAACAACAGTGCGTTCAAGCACGGACACGCTCGATCTAGTCTGCATGCAGTACACACGTGTTCGATTTTTTTCACGTACCGCACCTTCAACTTTCTAAACAAAGGGACAGTTATACTCTGTCTGTAGATCACACTGTTTTATTTTCGCGGTGCAATATATGCTTAACCACCTCTTCTGCTCCGGGCCGGCTACGAAGACTGCGCCATCCTCGTTTAACATTTAGGTAAGTACATCTGGCATTTCATCGTATTGTACATCACCCTCGCCCTATTTGAGTCCGTGATAGTGTTTTTCCAGCCATATATTTGTTACCTTACTTTTCCTGTCGAGCGCGGGCCATGGGAATGGAGGTAGGAATGTACTTGTTGCTGTACGCCCATCAACATTTGCTATACAGATACATTTAATAATGAAACCATGATGTGACACGCAGCCCTGAAAGTTCACGTACATAATGATGGTCGGATGAGGAATGGACTATAATTGTGAATTACATCAGTATTTTATCTACTCTGTCGCGAACATTGTATGTGACTAGTCTGTATTGAATTATTAATGCGTGGGCTTGAGTGAAAGCTGGGATATTCTCCATGCTCGTTATTTCAGTTTTACAGTCCAACACGTCTAACTTTAATCTATCGTATTGTTTACTAACATAAAACACTAGTAGGGGCGCCGTGTTCATGAACGTGTTCGGTTCCAGCATCGGTGCCTGCATTTGACCATAGTAGGATCTCTGAAAGTCAGCATACATTTGATACAGTACCATATATATGCGCTTTTTTTAAATCAATGATTAAATCTTTATATAGGTGAGCCTCGGAGTTGAAGAAAATTTTAACGTTCTTAATATTTACGTTATCAAATTTCGAACTGTCCATATTGATGGCATTCTGTTTGCCTGTCTGAAAGGCGACTATTATATAGCTACGTTTTTTCACTCGTGAAACTAGTTTTAACATTCCAATTTACGCTCACCAGAGTGTGGTATGCTTAGGTACGTCTCTAAAGTCCATTTACGAAACACAATATCAACATTCCTTCCTTTCTCCTCATATTTCAAAAAGTTCACATGCTCTGACATTTTTACCTGCATGTGGCGCAGTAAACATTCAATACAGCGTATCGCCAGCACTGCGGCTTCCGGTGCTGGGCCAGTGTCCAGGAGTGCGTTCTCTTGCATGTTGGCCATGAAAATAACTAACTCTTGCTTTGGATTAATAATTACATGCTTGTAGTCTTCAGTGAACCCTAACAGCATGGATAGCGGAATACATACTTCAAATTTACCGTTAGCATATACAGGGACCGTAAAGTCCTCTTCGATCCTCCAACCTGCCATTTTGGTCGCCGGCAGTTGGTTATGCGTCAATGAGAAATAGTTCTTTATGGTGGCCGTGATTCCAACATATCTCGTCGCATCTACTTCACACCTGTTCAGTTCGTACGCGATTCTACTTATCAAGTGTAGTATACTGTTTATAATGATTTTTGTCATCACGGGTAGAGCGTTGCCTGTCTTTGTTAGTGTTCCTCGGAACCGCAAATATGACAGGGCGGTATGCATATCTTGGTTTTGCACCAGGATCCGAACCTTGGACGAGGGTACATACGGGCCTGGCAGATAGGGTGAGCAGGTGTGGATTTCAGACTTGGTGATCGCGTCTTTGAACCCCGCCAGCTCTGCTACATTTAATATTTCCGCGGCCATGCTTGCTGATGATCGTCAGACCCATTCTACTAAGGAAACGAAAGTTTTCAGATGTTAGTGCTCTGTGTGCTCGACTCGTACTGATTTTCAGTTTGGCATGGTAATCGTCTTTTATTGCTTTCGTATGCACACACTTAAATTTCAGTCCTATATTTCCTTAAATGTAAGTGTACTGTTATCTCCACGCCTCGGAAATGAATCAAACGACTGTCTTGACCCACTATAGAGACTATGAGTTAGTTATAGATTTAGTTTAGTTTATTATTTAATAATTAGGGATTTTTCTTTTTGTAGTCATCATTAGGTTTTAGATTAAAATACTTCCTGTATGTTCTCGATCATGACTGGAATGTAAATAGGTCTCTTCGGTACATTCACAAGCTTTAAGTCTGGTGGCACCATCGCAGAAAATTCGTGCAGTGTCTGACTAGGCTTGCCATTGAGATACAATCCGCTAACCAAATTACCTTTTATTCTTATAATGTTCACGGGAGAAGATGTTTACCGGCAGGGTAGATTAGTGTGTTTTCTTCGCCTCCTATTTTACATTCTCAAAACCAAGCATAGAGGCGAAGGTATCGCTTTGCTGAAATCTGTCTGTGCAGTACAATACATCTCGCTGTGTAGTGTATTTGCATTACCTTGCCGCACCAAAGTCATGTACTCCACCCTTAGCTTCCACTTAAGGTACTCGCCTATGTCTTCGATCTCATACGAACCTGTGGGTATATGTACCTCCCCCCTCTTACCACCTCTCTTTACATAACAAAACATACAATTGCGTTCATCTATGTTCTGTACTGAGAAGTAGATTTGAAAATCTATCACAGCCACAAACCACACACCGTTAAGGTTGAGTGGGGAGAAGTGCACAGAACACAATTCCGAGCTATTGCCTGACACAATCAGGGTTACAGACATGACTGACGCTTACACCTAGTGCGTCCCCGTTAAGTATATATATATATATATNCTGACACAATCAGGGTTACAGACATGACTGACGCTTACACCTAGTGCGTCCCCGTTAAGTATATATATATATATATCTTGCAAGGAAGCACATACATAGGTGTCCACAGTTCCATTCCCGTGGCTATTGCTCTGCNTATATATATATATATATCTTGCAAGGAAGCACATACATAGGTGTCCACAGTTCCATTCCCGTGGCTATTGCTCTGCCTCGTGATAATAATATATTCGCACCCTTCTCAAATAAGTTTTCAGTTCTGGCGGGGTCCTTAAGTTACCATAACTGTCAAAGTATTTTACCATTTCATTCTTCTTTTTATATACTGTCCAATGAGTTCCCGGCTCGGTGCTTGCATCTAGGTTTACTATACCGCACTCAATTCGCGCGCGCTATGCGGTAGGAGATAACACATGAACATGCCTCGGAAATTGACTATATTTAATTTTCGTGCAAACTGTCGTAGGTCAATGTTAGTGAGTGGTCGATTAGGTAGGCTCCTTAAGAGCACTTCATTCCTCGGTGTACTAAATTTATCTTGCTGCCACCGCCGGCTACTGGCCGGTAAAGACGGAGATAGAGTCCGCCGATATTTTTTTTACCTCTGGCAAGCGACTCCATATTCCTATTATGTCACAACATCTCCAATAGTCGTTTGTTTTCCCCCTTAGCTGTGTTCACCACTCTAGCAATACCACTGGAACCACCGATAAGACTGCCAAGAATGCCTAGCTCCGGTAAAATAGAGTGTAAAATGACTCCACAGTTCTCGACTACTTTGCGTGGTTTTCTGCCAGTGCGCTTCTTGTTCGACCTTCCAAACTTCAAACCCATACTCCTATTGAATTTTGTTTTCAAAATCTTGGACACTCCTCATGCAGCTAAATGTTCACCGAGTTTGGAGGTTTATCTGCAAGAAGGGTTTCCGCAGAGTGCCTATCTTCCAACTTGCTACTGGTCGCGTAGGCAATATCGTGTTCCTTGCACCCGTTGTCCAACGAATTGACAGGGACGCCACCTCGCTTCANCTACTGGTCGCGTAGGCAATATCGTGTTCCTTGCACCCGTTGTCCAACGAATTGACAGGGACGCCACCTCGCTTCAATCTTCATGCTAGTCGCATACCCGGACCGCAATATTTATAACCTGTAATGTGTGTCTTGAAAGAGACGTTTTTATCAATGTATTTAACAGACCACATCCTATCTTGATCTTACTCTCATGGCGCATTAGGTATACTAACACATATCTTTATCATCTCATCTACTTTATACATTTTGTGACCGACCATTTTGCCAGGACTCGAACCTGGACATTNTACTGGTCGCGTAGGCAATATCGTGTTCCTTGCACCCGTTGTCCAACGAATTGACAGGGACGCCACCTCGCTTCATGCTAGTCGCATACCCGGACCGCAATATTTATAACCTGTAATGTGTGTCTTGAAAGAGACGTTTTTATCAATGTATTTAACAGACCACATCCTATCTTGATCTTANTCAATGTATTTAACAGACCACATCCTATCTTGATCTTACACATATCTTTATCATCTCATCTACTTTATACATTTTGTGACCGACCATTTTGCCAGGACTCGAACCTGGACATTATTGGATGTAGTGCCACACACACATACACACATATGTATTTCTAGTTACGAATGTCCCCAGCCGACTTGTCCCTGTGAGGGTGGCGTTCTCCATGCTGCCCCTGCGAGAATGCCCCAGCAAGGATTTTTGTCTGTGTGTTGACCACACACATGCAGCGTAACTGGAGAACCACCCGAGGGCGAGCGGGCAGCTTTCGGAAGAGACAACTTTCTCCTCCACGCCTGCCTGTCATGACATGAAAACACGCTCCCTGGCTTTCTGTCCAACCTAGCTCCGTGCGAGCAAGGCCCGGTGGGAATCGAGAATATATAACACTTACACGATGCATGTAGGAACACCAATAATGTGTACACAAATCAATGTCTAAGAATAAAGTTTATTTGCTCAAAATTACATTCAATTATAGTACATACCATCACAACTCTTGCAGAAAAAAATCACACTTCAGTAAGTGCAGATTTGAGGACTCAAATGTTATGGTGTGGGTGAAAGCCTGACCACTTAATTAATAGGCGATTACCCTTGCGATGTAACACCTTCTCATACAAATAGGTGTCCGGAAACTGCGTTACCATAATCTCTTGTTCGTAAAATCCTCCTTTCAGATTGTCACCATTCAGATCGATGAGTTCATAGGTCCTCGGTTCATAATGGCGAATCTTGTTAACCCGATAAAACTCCACCGACCAATTCGGCATGTAAGATTTCACAAAACTAGATTTGAAGCGTGAAATACGCACGCAGCCACCAATCTTCGCTTTAGCCTTGCACTGGTAAAATTTCTTCACATATTTAAACACAGTTGTCAGCAAAGAATCATCCTTAAAGGTCCGCAACCGCATGTGAATGTTCCGGTGCACTCAGCCATTGTAGTCGGAAAGCAGACGAGGTAGAGTATCCAGCCAAACATAACTACCTTGTGACGAAAACTCATACCACATAACAGTATTCAGTGTGAAGTTAAATCGTCCCATGATGGAGGTCTTATTATCATCATGCGTACTGTAATGATTAATTTTATTCACCTCCAATAGTGAACGGAAGGCAGTATTTTAGAATTCTCCGCCAAGATCAATCCGCATATTTTTACGTGGTCCCATATCTTGTTAAACTGTCTTCATTGCGATAGCAACATCAGTCCCACTTTTCCGCTGAACAGGGACAGCCCAAGCATATTAGCTGAAACAATTTATTACAGTGAGCATGTATCTATAGCCCTTATTAAAATATAAGTATGATACACAGCCATCACAGCCATGCTATTATTTTTTAACGAGGCGCTCTAAGCCATGACGGCCATTCCGCACCCCGGCCGCCCAGTCGGCGGGGAAGAGGGATCACGCCCTCTCAACGCAGCCATGACCAGCGCTCACTCAAGTTGACCAAATCCGAAGCCCCGATATGATCCATAAGATCGCACCTAGCATGTCCTACCACAAGGCCTGAGATCCTAGTACTCAGTTTACCAAGCGTGTGGTCTAGCCGGAGCACTACCCACACCCCTAATGTCATCGCAGGACGCTACCGGAGCAGGTGCCTGCTCACCGCCCAGCTCTTCGAAAAGAGGGGGAATCTCTCCGAGCCTCCTCCAGTATGCTGGTTGCATCACTGTCAGTCAAATGTGCACTCGTGAGACTAAGTAATATCTTGTATTGCTGTAGTGCCTCTCGTGTGAACTCGCTGGAATGTCATTTAAACAACAGCTCGTAGAGGCCCGGAGATGCGCGCATTGCTTCATTGTCAATCTGTATAAAAGCATCGGGTCGAAAAAAATTTGCTTCTTCCCGAAGTACCATTTATTATCTGTCTATAAACACAATACGTGCTATCATTAAACCTCGTCGTGTACGAAGAGAGATATTTACGAATAGTGGCCGAGTATAATTGAGAACCATCCTTTATGCATTTTCATGTAGCTAAAGACAAATCATCATTATCATCATCATCATCATCATCATCATCGACATCCACAGTATCATCCGGAAGTATCTTGAGTTCGACAGCTCGTTCAGTTTTCACACCGACAGGGGGAACAGTTTGCCTCTGTATAAATCCATATTTCATCACCTAACTCAAACTTGATCTTCTTTCGAGAATACAAAACAGGAGACAAATGAAAACTGATAACTGAAGACTGATTATAAAAACTTTCATGTAAAGGTAGAGTCTTCCAACATATAACATCACGGAGATAAAATGCAGACAAATTAGTCAAAGAAGGCCTCTATGACGTCTCACTCGACCTTGCAATTTGATCTTAGATATCAATACATGTACTGAAGATGTCACAAGGTTATCAACAGAGGTCAAAAGAGAGGTCAAAGTTGGGTTATGCGACATCCACAGACACATATACACACAGACACGCTACAGTGAATCAATAAGTCCTTATAAAATCTAACGAACGTTAGAGATTTTCCTTAGGGAAAACGTCCTACATGCAACGAGGAGATTATCAAAAAAGAAGACATCATTATTCAAGCAAGGTGTATCGTAATAATATTAGTGTTAATTACGATATTGACAAGGATGGTACAAGTTGGTGTCGCAAGGTAGTTAGTGTTGAAGAGAGTTATGTTCTTCTGTATTATCTGTTTCGTTTTGGACTTCAAGGTATAACAGCTAAACCAGGAACAGGTATTTTGAAAATTTGTTTTTTCCGTAAGCATCACAATGCTCCTAATCCTTCTTTTACTAATTTGTCTACATTTGATCTCCATGATGTTATATGTCGGTAAGACAACTTGCATTAACAACATACTTAGAGGATGTAAAGTGCTTCGTCCAGATTTCGGTCAGTTTGCTTTCTAAGATTTGGATGACAGTTATTTTATTATATACTTTGAGGAATACGATCATGAGAGTTATTATATGAGTACTGTAAGGTCTTTGTTGGAAGGTATTGAACTGATCGTAACCCCTACAGTACTGTCTCTTATGAAGTGGAAAATCCTTTGCTATCATAAGGGAACCGTGAGATTTGCGCCAGCAACATGAACACATGTCTTTAAATCTGTCGAATGTCATATCGTTATTAAAATGATCGGAGTAGACATGATGTAAATTCAGGTCGTCCATACGAAATAGAATGAGGAAATTGGCATTGTCACGCAGAAGCTGTTTAGGCATACGTTAATATGTTTGACATAGGTAAATCGAATCCACCACCACATGTCACCCCATGCTGAAATACTGCTGCATTGTCGACTGTTTCTCACATGCCACGACGTCGAAAATAAACACAAAATTCTGTCACGCATCACTCGGCTGCACGATCGCTTCATTTTCACTAAATGGAAAATACCGAAGTCTGGCAACGGCTTGTAGAATTTGCATTAGCATTAGCTACTTTGGCTGTTGCAGTGATTTCAAGTATAGGTAAACGTTCTCAAACTGTAGACCGTTGGGTACCTCCAGAAGGCTGAGAAGCACACACGTCTTGCCACCGTTGCTCGGTCGCGCCACAATACCCCACACAGTGCTAGGTAGTAGCTTTCCGTGACGGGATCCACAGAAGTCAGTTTCATCGTCGATGTCTCTGATGCGAACAGGAAGCACGGTGAACTGTGGCACAATCTTCATTGAAGTGATATGTAAATGATTGAACCAAAATACTTATGTCAGTCATGAACGTCCAAGTTCGGGTAATGTGGTCTGCCACATAGTCGTGGAAGTGTGTGTGCATTTGTGCATGTGTGTGCGTGCATGCGTGTATGTGAGACATAGGGAGGCACCACAGTCGGGCACTGTCGGTGGGGGAACACAAAAGGCATGTTTCTATCTTGTCAGGTATGTTACCAGTATTTCTTGCAATATTACATTATACTGGAGCACATGCAAGTGTCGTCTTGTCAGGTATACTATAGTTCCACACTGTCTGTTCCAGCATACTGTAGCACATGCAAGAGTCGTGTTCTTCTTCTTGTCAGGTATGCTGGCTGGTAGCATGCTGTATCTCGTGCAAGAGACGATCTTATATTCTCAGGTGTGTTACCAGTATGTCCTGTACATGTTTTTTCCAGAGGTATACTGTAGCACATGCAAGCATCGTCTTGCCAGGAATGCCAGCGATACTGTTCCAGAGGTATACTGTAGCTCATGCAAGCATCGTCTTGTCAGGTATACCATCGATGCTGTTGTTTCCGGCATACTGTTGCACATGTAAGAGTCATATTCATCTTGTCAGACATGTGACTAGTATGTCTTGTGTTTTCCATCTCACTATGTTGGCGACACGCACTGTAGTGCCTTAACCCCTTCTCTTTATCGCCTGCACTCTTTCCTATTGCTATAATCTGTATGTGCGTTCATCTCTCCGCTTTGTTTTCTTTTAGATGGTGATTTGCAGCGTTGCAACCCGCCTGTACACTATACTTGTGACATTACCTAGGACATATTGGTGACATCATAAGCATAGTGTACTGCCCGGTCCCCAGTCTGGGAGCTGTCCACATGCTTATACCATGTGGATGGTAAGTGGGAGGGCAACACCGCTGCTGCGAGGTGTAGGTAAGTGTGTGTTTGTGTGTGCATGTGTGTGTGACATAGGGCAGCACCGCGGTCGGGGACTGTCAGTGGGGGAAGCTTCGCATAGCCAATCAGTGAGTAAGGAGCTATTATTAGCATTTAACAGCACGCGGACAAAAATTCTTGGAGGGGCGTTGTGGCAGGGACGACATGGAGATAGTTCCCTCGCAGGGATAAGTCGGCTGGAGACATCCCTAGCTTGGAATACATGACGTAGGGTACTAGCTAGCAACATGAACACCACTGACTGGGGTGGCGTCTAGACAGGGACGCGCCTAGCTTGGGACATACCAGTTCTAGTATGTAGTCATTACTTAGTATTCTAATTTATCAGAATTTGGACAAAATAATCCTTGCCGGGGTGTTGTGGCAGGGACGACATGGAGAAAGTTCCCTTGCAGGCAAAAGTCGGCTGGAGTTGTCCCTAGCTTGGAATACATGATGTAGGGTACTGGCTAACAACATGAACACAACTGACTGGAGTGGCATCATGATTGGGTTGCGCCTAGCTTGGGAGGTACCAGTTCTAGTACGTAGGCATTATTTAGTATTCTAATTTATCAGCACGTGGACAAAATAATCCTTGCCAGGGTGTTGTAGCAGGGACGACACGGAGATAGTTCCCTCGCAGGCACAATTCGGCTGGGGATGTCCCTAGCATATGCATGTCGTAGGGTACTAGCTAGCAATATGACCACTACTGGCTGGGTGGAATCGCGCCGGTGATGTCCCTAGCTTGGGAGCATGACGTACAAGTTCTAGCAGGAACGAATTACTTAGTATTCAAATTTATCAGCACATGGGAAAAACAGCACCGGGACGTTGCGGTAGGGATCTGGGGTCGGGGCGTCGTTGTAGGGATCCTCCAGGGTACTGACTGACAAAATGGCTGTTGTGAGCATGCAGCATATGGAGAAAATGTCCCAGGGTGTCATGGCAGGGAGTCGGGGCGTCGTCGCGGGGACGAGTAAACCTCAACGGGGCATCATGTTACGGATCTGGGGTTAGGGCGTTTTCGTGGGGATGACCCTAACTGGGGACGTCGTTGCGGGGACGAGCTTACTGGCTACCAAAATGGCTGTCATGGAATGAATGCAAAAAAAAATTGGAAAATAAAATTAATTTTGAAGAAATGAATATTTTAAAAAATAAAAAAAATAATAAAATTAGTTCAAACAAAATAAATTTTCAAAAATAAAAAAAAAATTGGAAATTTTTTTTTTAAAAAGAATTTAAAAACCATTTTGGAAAAAAAATTTAAAATTTTCTAAAAATTTGGAAAATTTCACCCTCGTCTACACGCCGACACCATGTTTCTGAATGCCCATTTCTAACTACTTTTACACCACTTTTATACAATCCTGTCATTTTTTGAATTTCAGATTTTTACATGTTAATTGTGTGTTATGTAAGCGAGGGGCTTTGTCTTGGCACCCTCAGAGCACCCCCTCGGAGAGTTTAGTTTCTTAATTCAATATTTAAAATGTTTAATCATTTGAATCAATTCCCAAGGCCTTTGCTAGGCTCAGTTTCGAGTGCACACTGTGCACATGAAATGTATGTTAATGGTATTGAGGATATTGACCAAGATAAAAAGTTTAATTGGACGGCCTTCCTGCTGACATTTTTATTCTGCTGATTTATATTGGAATGTTCATTAATAATGCCTACTTGCATGTTTAACGTTATTATTTTCAGATTATGTTGTCAGGCGATATATTAACGACATTCAGTTAGAAAATGAATGTACCTGATGCAATATTTATGGTTTCTGTGGAATACTGAATGGATTGTGAACACCAGTTTGTTGAATAAAATGTTTTATGGTTAATCTGTGTACATAATGTTTTGCTACGACTTGTGCATGGCACAAGTTAATCTGCGCTAACTCTACTAATTGTTAAGGTGTGTGTGGCTTTTATTTTTTCATGTACAATGGCCGAGGTTGTATAGTTTCTTTACAGACTCCGCAAAGGAGAACTGATAAACTTCTTGACCGACTATGAGGTCACTTTCTCACCGGAGGCGATGGTGGCAGATTTGCGACGGACGGTGGTGGCTTTCTGGAGGGGCCGTAGCCACATGTGGAGCCACGTCAAGGAAGAGACGAGCTTGATTAGTGGTAGTCCCTTATCTGATAAATTACTGTGCCAGTCAATCCAAAGCATCCCTGTACTATCCCTAGTGGAGCCCCAAGCTGTTTTATTATTCTTTATTGCGGGCGCAAAAGTTATTGACTTGCATCTGTGCGATGACAAAACTCTACAATTTGCATTGTCAGTCAAATGTGAGGACTATGCTTTACAGCTGATTATTGAGGATATTAATTGTCCAGGAGGCTCATTTCATAATTTCCACCAACAAGTTTTAGCTCATGCTTTTCCTGCACGTATCGAGTGCACATGCATACGTGACTTAGTTCACCATTTTCAGTGTCATGGTGAGACATTGATAGATTTTGTAGAATTTGTGGTTGCCCAACAACGGATTTTGTGTTTGGAGTTACCCGAGGAGGAAATCGTAAACATTGTTTTAGAAAATTTGGCTCCCCATGTACGAATATTGTGTGTGTTATTAACGGTCCCGCGAACTATATCTGAACTCCAGGCGCTTGTGGTAGAGATAGAAGGGTGGCTTGCAGCTGCGGCTGAATACTGTCCGCCTTTTCCACCGGTCATTTAGTCAACTTCTACACAGGCATGTATTGGTCATGTCACCATGGTACAAGATAGGGTGGAACATCTTCATTGCATTTACTGTGCCATGCGGGGACATATCAGACATAAGTGTACGCAGACACGTGCCGCCATACATTTGTGTAAATGTTTACGCTGTGGACAAATCGGATACACGCGGTCTGGATGTAAACAGGTGGGGAAATGAATGACGGCTGGGAATTTGTGTGGCGTTTCAAGCCATCATTCAAACTGGCAAAACATTCCACAGTCAATTAAGAAATGCATTGTGCAGATTGGGACATTGTATGCAGCCTTGTTCGATAGTGGCACAATGCACTGCGTAGTTGGCTGGATTTTTGTAAAGAATTTACTACATGCTAAAGTGCTTTCATGGTTACATGATCATCCGCGGCCGTCTGTAATGGGAAGCAGGAGTGTTGAAATGTGGCAACGCCGTACCCGCGGCCGGTCCTGCAACCCAATGGGTCGGTCCGGCCAGGCTCATGCTTGTGAAACACGTGTGTTTCGTTCACTTCCCCGGATATTTTTGTGCCTTGTGCCTCCGAAATGTTTTAAAAGACGTGAGCTTCACACAAAAATTTCCCTACAAGTTATATTATTTTTCTGTTAAGATAATGCCGAGGAAATGTGTACCTGACTGCCATAGCAACTATACCGCGGAAAATAGTTCAGTCTATGTAACTGTATTTTCGTTTCCGCAAGAACTGAAGAGCAAAAGCTTATATGGATTAGAAGTATTCCTATGGGCGACTGGGTGCCTTCAACGAATTCTGTGGCGTGTATAAACATTTCATTAAGCAATAAATTTTGACATAAAAATGGCTGAGATTTATAGAGGTAAGAATGGTTTAGTGCAGGAATATCCTAGAAATCGTCCTATTTTGAAACAAAATGCGGTACCTAGTATTTTACCATCGTACTTGAGTAAACCAGGCATCTCAGCGAAGCGACCGTAATGATATAAGGCGACACTTTGATTAATAGCAATGATGAAAACAATATATAAGTTATTTTGCAAAAGGATTTAAATGTCGTTTCAGCTTGAAAACACTATGTGCAAGTATTTAAGTAATTGCGCCTGTTCCTTCAGTACAGACTGTCGTTGAAAATACACATTAGTATATTACTTCATTACGAGAAGTTATGTAGTTTAGTTCGTGTCACACGGCTAGAGTGCAGTTAGAATTTCTGCAAGAACTTCTAGAGCTATGCAATAAAATAAAATTAATATTCTGTAAGCCCAGTGGTTTGAACATTTCTGATATACAGATAATGTGAACGATACAGTGCTATCAGATCAAATAAATAGTTTGTTGGTTCTCCCACATCCTAAGTAACTGCAACAAATAACATAGCATAGAATTGTGGCATCACCTAACGAAGGAAATTAAAACAACCACTGTCTAACCATTAAAGTTAAGGCCTAGCTAGCTATGTGGGGAAAGTATGAAGTTTTACAATGTGATGGAATATATGTCAATGCTGGTATTAGTCACAAATGTGGAAAGTTAACTGGCGTTGCAGATAACGACGTTTCACAATAAGCGAAGACTGTTATCGCATGTGTGGTATCATCACCTTTCGGCAGTTCCAAACAAATCTTTGAGCTCTTACCAGTGAAAAATTCTTCAGTCTCTGAGTTACATAACATAATTGTCAATTGTCTTGAACATGGTAGAAGCATGTGGCTTGACTGTAGTAGCAGTTATTACTGACAAACGCAGAAAAAAACACGTATTTACTATTTTCACAGCAGATTGTCTAAGATAACATTTTATAAATTTTTCAGGTCACAAGAAGGTATTGACTTATGACAGTGTTCATAATTTCAAAAATAAGAAACAACTAGCATAATATCAAAGATCCTGAGAAAATTATGCGTGTCCCCTTTAATGCAGGCAAAGGCAAACTGCTCATTCAAGCAAAGCCTCACAACTACATTTTAAATGCGTCTGTCCTATTGACATTGAAAGGCAAAATGATTCATTAGTTCAAATCATTTTTACAGTGTTAGGAACAAAGAAAAATGTTTCTGAGAGAACAACCGAGTTCATAGACATAATAAAACATTGGCGGAATACTGTACACATGAAAAGTTCTCTCATAATTATTCTGAAGTAAAGCGATTTATCTCACCCCTTTACAAGCGTGACTCACGAAAGAATAATATTTCTGCAGCAATTAGCTGCTTGGCTGGAATCTTGGAAATAATTTTATTTGAAGTCAGATTGTTTAACTGCTGATACACTAAAATCTTTTCCCAATAGTACAGTAATTCTGGTGAAATTCATTCGGTATTAACTTCATGATTTAGGAATTGTGTAAATTCGTACAGGAAAGCTACAGATTGGCAATGTGTATGCCCGACTGAGTTATTAGAGACAGCTACCAGGAGGGAACTATTAACATTTCTGTGGAGTGGAGTGGATAGATTTTGGCGGTTCTTAACATAAGGGTGTCAGTGAGAGACGGTTTCATAACAAAATATAAAATTTAATAAGTATCTTATTGCATACCGATATTATGTACCTACATTAAGTTAACAAAATAATTAAGGTTTTCTTTACCCATGGTTATAATTGCCATATAGAAATCTTGTCACAAATATTAAAAACCCTTTGAAGCAATTTAAAATATTAACTTTTTGTATAACAGACAAGAAATATAATTATACGTCATTTACAGTTAAATTAAGCATAGCCAAAAGTTCACTCTACGTTTTATACACGCTAATAATTTGTCACTTAAAGTGCAGCAACTTTGGTAAAGGTATCTCAGTTAGTTTCCGTATATGAGTAGTCCATTTCCAAAAGGATCCTTGTCCGTGCACACTGATTTTCCGAAAAAGCGAAATATGTATATGGAGTGTATTTCTTAACGTGGCTGTATGATTTTCGTATGAATGTTACTGTTGGTCACAAACATTGTCTGTAGAAATAAGAGCCTTCTGAAACAAAATATTGCCCTTAAAATGAAATAAATTGTGTTAAATGTTTGTGGACATTAAACATTGAATGAATTTTAAACGACTGTTTAAAAGGCATTCGCGCTGTTTTGTATGTATAAAACATCTGCAATTCCATAGCGCAGACTAGGAAGGAACTAACGGGACCATTATTTGAAATTGAAATATTTGTGGACAAAGGACGCTTTGGAAATGGAATACTCATATGTTCGAGATGAATGACGTACATTTAGCGATCGTGTGCTGGCCTGACCGCGTGCAGTCGGCCCCCGGCCTGCTCCCTACGCGGCATTACCAAGTTAAACGCTCCGGCCTGCCGCTAAAGAAGGCCGTGGTTCATCGCGACGAGGAGTAACGTATGGGTAAGTGTTAAACGCAGCACACGTTGTTGACCTCCACATTAAAATAGGCAAATTTTCTGGGTGTTACCCGTGTTGAATTAAGATTTTATTTTGGGTCTCGAATTTCTTGGTCAGACTCGTGCAATGGTTAATGTATATGTTTTCACATTGTCGTTTGGGTTTGCACCCAATATAAAAAAACAGTTTGGATCGTGGAGTGGATGTGCAGCTTAATGGGCAACAACCGTGTGTGGATACCAGTTCATCTATGGATGCAGGCGAGCGCCGGTCTAAATTAGGCGAAGAATTCAGTGAAGTCATTTATACCAGGATAGGGAAGTGCGATGCCCTGCCCTATAAATTTACCCTGGCGGATGGCGTACCTGTTCGCGACCATCATTTTCGCTGCCCTCTTTCTAAGCTGCAGACTTTCTGCGAGATGATTAAAAAAATTGTTGCAGGCTGGGGTGATTGTATCATCTATATCGGAGTATTGTTCACCGGGATTTCTAGTAAATTTTCAGGTTTCAGACTGCCCTTGGTATGTGGTCCATTTGGACATATTTGGGCTTTTAGTTCGTTCCCGAAAGGGAAATGCTTGCTAGATAATCGTGTTGGGCACCTTTTCAAAATTTGTGATTTTGTTGCCGCTCAGGAACATGAAGGCGCCGACTATTGTTAAAATGTTGGCTGATCAGGTCTGGGAAATTTTCGGCGCTCCTGCAGAGATTGTTATGGACAACACCCATTATTTTCAGTCGGTCTGTTATAAGAATACCTGCTTCTATTGGTTAATAACATATTATACTTCAAGTCCTTATTTTCCCAAAGGTAATCAGGTTGAGAATTCCAACCAGAACATTAAGGCTAGTCTAATTATTTTTTATAACCAGCATCATACTCTGTGGGATCGTGATTTTGATTTTATAAGTGTAGAATTTAATAGTGCAGTACACGATTCCACGGGCTTCCCTCCTTCCTGCTGTTCTTGGTTCGTCATTTAATCCATCGTCTTTTAAACATGTGGGACATTCCTGTACCTCCTTCCTTAGATGCCACTATCCAGAACCGCCTCCTCGATGACGTGGCTCTATGCTTAAATGCGGCTAAGAGCGAGTTAGCGACCCGTCATGACATAGATAAAATAGCTGTGCACTTTTCTGTCTGGGATTTTGTTTTATGTAAAATTTCACGCTAGCCGACGATTAGAAGGACATAGGGTGAAAGTTTATTCCTAAGTTTGTTGGTACATTCACTATTACCACGTTTCTCGGCCCTAGCACCGTGATGTTGTATGTACCTGCTACTCAGCGGGAATTTTGTAAAGCGCAGGTTTCACACCTTAAAAGTATGTGCCGCGGAAATGAAGGCTTCGTATTTTATAAATAGCAATGCTTATGTCTCCCATCCTTGTTTGTTCTTCATGGAGACCTCCCTCCCCACACCGGTGCCCAAGAAGTTGCTGGTCCACCAGGTGATACACCTATCTCTGTTTTGCGCTGTGATGCGCTATTTATATTGAAATTGTTCATGGGAACTGGGATTCGCAATTGTCAACGTCATCAAGATTGTTGTTGCATCAAGATGGTATTTATGTACTGACACGATTCGTAATTGTAACTGCACACCTAATCTACATGTTTGTCTACATCTTTGATCAATTTGATATGAGTATTGGTCACCTCGAACTGTAGGTACGTTTTATCTTCTGTATGTATGTAACTGATGTCTCTGCATTCAGTGTATTTTTCGGTCTCTTTAGTATTTTTTTAGAACTGTGAACCTTTGACTACTACATTTTGGCCAGGGCACTGAAATGTTTTAGGGGAGGAGATTCCGATGATCGCATCGAGCTCCTCAGGTTGATTTTGAATTTTGCCACCACTCCGCCGCGTTTCGGACCTTAGTTCCTCTTCCCTTCTCCGTCTCTACTTCCTCATTTGATTTCCTTCCCTCCACGCATGCGCGATAGCTACATTTACATTCCTTTGGTTTGTTATTTTATGCTATAAGCATTCCGCCCGTTACTGTTCGTTGGGGCACTCGCCTGTCAAATTGTCTTTTTGCATTTCTCCAGCCCCTTCTGAACTGTGCTGCGATTATGTGAAGTACGGATGTGACCGACATCCAACTTTAGCCATGCAGGTGGGTTGAGTAGAACGAAGTTTTTTTTTAGAAATTTCCTAATATTCATGTGGGCTACATAACATCACACCGGGATTTATGCTGTCCGTGTATTTGAAATTCCCTTTGGAATCGCATTCTAAACATGGTTAAGGTTAACTTTATGCATCGCAGTGTCGTTGTTGTGTAAAGTATACATAAAGGTTTTTTGCTGATGTATGCCTGCCACAGCGATATTTGTAGCGTTTTGCGGATGAGAAATGTCTGACGTGTGACTTTTGCTCTCTCGTTATTTACTGTCGTGAATTCTTCACCCACATGAAGGTCATTTGTTAATATATAAGAATTGTAACGGAATATTCGGTGCTTTACACCACTTGTATGAAATATCGTCATTTTTTGAATTTGTAATTATAATGTGTTAATTGTGTGTTACATATGTGAGGGGCTGTGCCTTGGCTCCCTCAGATCACACCCTAGAAAAGTTTGGTAACTTAATTATTGAAGTTTTAAAACGTTTAATCACATTTATCAATTCCCGTGCTGGTACCTTTGGTAGGCTCAGTTTTGAGTGCGCATCGTGCTCGTGAAATGTATGTTAATGACATAGAGAATATTGGCTAAGGTGAAGAGTTTAATTGGAAGTCCTGTTTTATGGTATTTTTATTGTACTGCTTATATTGGAATGTTGGTTATCAATGCCTGCTTATATGTTAAATGTAATTATTTTTATATTATGTTATCAGGCCATATGTAAATTCGGTTATAAAATGAATGTAACAAATGCAATCTTTATGGTTTCTGTGAGATACTAAAAGGATTCTCAACACCAATTTGATAAATAAAATGTTTTATGGTTTATTTGTGTGCTTCATGTTTTGCTACGACTTGTGCATGACACAACCAGTAGAGATAAGATATCTATATAGACTATCACAGTTGTAATTTTTGTTTTGGCATTCACAGTAGTCATAAAATAATAACCAGCTTTACAGCTGTTACGTCCATGCTATGAATATATTTTAACAAATAACTATCTATTGAATCGCTACCTCTTTTAGCAACACTCTAATGCGACAAAAACACGTGTCCCACATCGAAGCTGCAGTCATGTATGCCCACATTGTAGGTCTAAATCTTTCGTATATAAAAATGCCGGACCGCAGGTCGGTTTCGGTGTAGGCGTGGCCAATTGCAGGTAAAGAGAGATGGTGTGTACATTCTCACAGCCTTCTTTAGCCTTGGCTGTGTATTCTTTAAGCTTGTCTCTCATGGCCTCAACTCTTCTCAAATGTACTTCTTTTTCTGCTGTAGCTGTTTTTCTCTTCTTCGTTAGATGTTGGAATATTTATTGCAATTTGGAGAGTGTCACACATATTACAAGTATCAGACTTGGGTAATTTAAACGCAATGTTGTAGCTGTCTCAAAATATTGGTATGTATTTGTCTTCTGTAACACGTTATACATGTCTGTCTTCACAGTAATTAAGGGAATAGTTTCTATACAATGATGTTATATTTAAGTCACTATCAAAATACACTCGTTTCGGATTCTGTAAGTGGCTGTAGTGTGTCTGGTGAACAGGTAAGCTTCTAATGTGTTCATGAATAGCTTGCACTCTTTCGTCAATTATACGGTTTGGACGATTGTCATGTTTACAGCTTTGTTCGTTTTTGGGCGTGGATCATGATTTGATTTGGGTTAAAATGTTGTTGAAGCGTCCCCTGTTGTTTTGGAGGCCAGGAACCGCCATAAATGATTTCCTACATACCCGGATCAGTTTTCTATCAATGTTAATCATATCTAGTATGATTTTTACCTTCGAGAATATTTAGGCGATATTGGCCCATTCCTTACTTTCACATTGTGAGCCTTTTAAGACCAAACTGACAGGCATTTTAAAATTAGCCAAATTCCAAAAACCATTAAGTATTTCATTTTTTATTGGTAGCAGTTTTTCTTGGCATTTTAATGTACACTTTCACAATTCCCAAATATATTGTCCAGGAACTAGCTGTACTTTACTGTTTCTGTAAAACCTTCCTTCATTTTTCCTTTTGCTTGTTTATTTCCTATTTACTGATGTTCCTTTTTCGTTTTCGGCTAGGCAATGGCCTCTCTGAAGATGGATGTGGTGATCTACTTGGTACATCACATTCTTTGGAGGCAGTTTGGGAAATAACTTCGTCCTGCAAACAACTATTTGCATTAAAATGTAACAATAACAATTTGGGAACAATGATGTATCAACTCTTCTAGCATTTTTAATTGGGCTCAAAATAATGCTAACCTTAAAAAACATTTTCTGCTATTATTCGTTACATAACATATCAACCTAAAGTTAGCTTATATCACAGTTAAAACATGCTTCTTTACAACTTACATGCATGTTTGGCATATTTACGGATAACCTGTAATCAGTAACATGCAATAATGTCAAGCAAACTAGTTTTGAGGTTACACTCGCATTAATATAATGCTAAGCCTCACTTAAATTATTTTTACATTTGCGGGTATTTAGTGGTGAATGTGTTAAATCAGCATCATTGTCGTCTTCTGGTTCATCACAATCACTAATACAATCATTCCAAATTCTTCTTATTTTAAAAGGATAACGAGAATGCGATATACCTGCCATGTTGACACAATGGGACAGCTCTGTCTTGATCCAAAATAATACATCTAAACAGTGACAGTCAAAAAGGTGCATAAAGTACCCAGCATTTTCTAGTAGAGGATGAACTAAATCCAACAAGTGTTTCGTACATGAAACCAACTAACAGAAATCGCAATATGCCCGATTTCCAACAAAATGAGGGTTAGCACTTTCTTCCCCCGACCCCTTCAATTTGTCGAGCAACAGCTCATCAAAAAACATCGCCCATGTGTCATATGACAAATGGTTGATGCCCGATTCCACATTCAATGAGCGTGATGAATAATCTGCATGTATAAATTATATATCGATGACATGGAGGTTAGTTGCTATTCAATCGGCAAATCAGTAACATCTCGCCAGGAGTCAGCCGGCAAGTGTTAGTCTGAAGGAGTTAGTGTCGGCAAGATTCAGTCAGCAGGTGGCTGTGAGGAGTCGGTGGCTGTGAGGAGTCGGCGGATGTGGGGAGTCGGTGGCTATGAAGGGTCAGCATTGTGAGGAGTCGGCGGCTGCGAGGAGCCGGTGGTGGTGGATAGTCAGTATTGTGAAAAATATAGGTGTACGAGTTATTTATTTTGTATGAAGATGGCGCAAGTTCTTAATAGCTCGAATGTAGCTATATATCATGTAGATGCAGTTGAAAGCACTGTTGACGATTGTATACACAAGTTATGTCAAGAGGAAGAAGAAATGGTTACCAAGGGTTCGGGTTGGACCCTGATTTCAGTAAATAATTTAGAGCTGAGAACAAGTGTGCACCATCCACTTAGCAAACAGGCACATACTGGTTTCCCTTACCTGAATGTAGAGAATTACAACATAGCTTTGCCTTCGACCAGCAGGATAATGATATAATTTACTGCAACTGTAGAAAATCGCTCCGATGTTAAACAGACCTGTGAGGTGTCGGTACTGTGTGAAGGCAGCGCTATGGCATCAACACTGTGGAGTCAGCATTATGGAGTCAGCACTGTGGAGTCACCACTGTGGAGTCACCACTGTGGAGTCACCACTGTAAAGTCAGCACTGTGGAGTTCGCACTATAAAGTTGCCACTGTGGAGTCATCACTGTGGAGTCATCATTGTGCAGTTAGCATTTTGCAGTAGTACTGAGGGGTCACCACTGAGAAGTCACCATTACTGGTCTGGTGGTACGGCTGGTATTACTTGTTGATATTACCTTTTCGTGTCTGCTTTTTTTGTATTGCTGGTTCTCTTCTAATGGCATGGACTGTGGGAAAAAAGTGATGATATGATCGGTTAAGGTAGTTGAGATTATATGTGATAGAATATTTTATAGGAATATTTCGTAGGAACAGCTGCTTGGTTTGTTTGACAAATGTTATGTTATGGCAGTGGATATTGTGTGATGGTAGAAATATCTGGTTATCCATTTAAATATGATTGGTGGGAATGCTGGTCGTCATATTTAATTAAATTATATTGATTTGAGCGATGTCCCTCTATAGAGTAAATGAAGCATTGTCTTAAGATGCAGAAATATAATAAATTATTTTTAATTGGTAATATTATTCGCATCGTTCGAAGTAAAAAAAAATTAAAATTTGGTTTACGTGCGAGACTACACATAACCTTGTCGCTGTCAGTTTATATAGAGAGATATTTTTAAGAGATATTCTAAAATTTACTGCTCTTAGTATATGCTGATGTAATCACACCCGTGTACACCAGAGTTATCCCTAAAGCACTGCAGTTAGCACCTCATGCAGTTCAATAAGCACCACATGCACCACAATTAGGACCGCATGTACTGCAGTTAGCACTGCACTCACCACATTTAGCACTGCATACACTGTACATAGCACTGCACGAACCACAGTTAAAACTGCATTTAGCACACTTAACACCGCCATTAGCACCGCACACACTGCAAGCACTGCACAAACTGCAATGAGCACCTCAATTGTGCTGCCCTGCAGCATATATGTGTTGTTGAAATTGAGAGAATGGTATGATGAAATGTTTGCTCTTGGCGCCGTTTCTGGGCGTATGTCTCCTTGGCTGTCTCTTGAAATAGTATGCTCAAATTGTTTGTCAGCAAAGCTAGCAAGAATGAATGGCATAACTTGTCTGTATAGATAGGTTGCATTCATGGCTGGTGCATTTTGATGACATGACATTATGGTATGACTTGATTGTAAAGTTGATTTTGGTTGTATATTTGTTACGACTTGTTGGAGTGATCTATCAGTATTAAATGACAGTATGGTTGGTATGATGGTAGTATTGCTTACAAAAATTTTAGGACTTTCTGACTGACTGTATGGTTGACATACAGTTGGTATGATTTTATTGTAGGTATATATTTCATGCTGATATATTATGACCTGATCACATGTTCGGTTTGTTTGCTGGTATGACAAAAGATTAGCTTCGATGGTGTGGGCCGAATGGCATAAAGCCATGATTAATTTGAATGAGTGTAATTGTTTCATGGACTGTTTAGTTAGTGTGAGATGACCAGAGTGCTTTACTGGTATAGTTGGTTAGCATGATTGGATGGTATTTTATCATGGATCTAAGTCTGTATGGGCGTCGTAGATGGTTAAATTGTAGTTATTGATATTATGATAGCTTGTTTGGAATCTATGGTTGGAATATTTGATTTGTTGGACATATGTTATGGCTTGTTTATGTGTAAAACTGGTGAGTTTACATGAAATGGTATTCGATACACTAGTCAATATATTGGACTGTTATGAGTAGTCAGTATGTCTGTGTCGGTGTTTAATATTGTTTTCTTTGGTATAAGTGTATGTGCTTGCATCATGCTGATATACCTGGTATGATTATCTGGTTTGGTGGTCGCCGTGGTTGGCAGATCTATTCAGATGGCATGTTGGTAAGCTAGTGTTATGGTGAAAGTTATGATCTGTATGGTACTCAGTACTTTCATGGTTATCGATATAATTTTTTGGTTTGCAGATGGTATGATACCTAGTAGGTTTTGTCGGTGCTGTTATTGGTGTGGATGGTTGGTATAATTTGCTGGTTTTTTAGTTGATAAAGTTGTTGATATTGATGTTTGGTATGCTGGAGGGATGGTTCATGCTATGTTTTGGTGTGTGTTGTTAGTGGGATGAATGGCTGGTATAATATGCTGGTTTGTTGGTGTTTATATGTTGGCATGGTCTCTGGGTATATGGTTTGTATTGTGTCCTGAATATTTGATAGGTGCCTGTTGGTAATGATGCTGTGACAGACATGTTAGGGTTATGCCTTCTTTATATAATCTTTTGTATGATCTGTATGATGTATTGGGTAGTATGTTAAGTATATATTTTTCGTGTCGGTCGGTAGAGCAGATGGTATGGGTTATAGCCATATTTTTGTTAATGGCTGTGTGTGGACTGTATGGTTGAGGCATGCTTGAGTTATAGTGGGTGGGAAGGTTAGTGAGTAACGTTTGTCTGATGTCGATTGGTAGAGCATATCGAATGGGTGCTAGGTTATAGGGGGTCACAACTGTATAGATGGTTGGTACTCGTGGGTTTTGATGGATTATATGGTCAGTGAAAGGGTGGTATGGTTTCCAGTATACATGTCTAAAGATTGCTGGTGTATGTCAAATCAGTATGTGTTTTTCGGTGAGCCCTATATTGCTAAAGCATGTTTCACTTATAGTTGTTGGTACGGGTGGCCAGTGTGCTTGGCTGGTGTCAGTCTGTATAGTGGATGGTATGGAAAGAAGCTGATTATGTCATGGTGTTTGAAATGGCTTTGTATGGTATGGATTATATGTCTGTATGGTATGACTGTTGTATTTTTGAGTATCCTTGGGTGGTATGATGAGAAGTATATTTTTGGCTGGTGTCAGTTGGTACAGTAGGAGTATGGGCACTAGGTATGACAGTATTATGGGTTGGTTTGGCCTGCATAGTTGACCTGTATGGTTGCTTGGTAAACTTGAGTTATGGTGGGTGGTATGAATGGTGAGTTGGTTGATATGGTTGATTAGTATGAGTGTTTTTTTCTTGGGTTAAAGGAGGTGGTATGTCAAGTGCCCTGGTATCAATAAGTAATGATAGTAGGGCAGATGTTATGGATTTTTGTTGTGGGTTCATATTGGACTGTATAGTTGCTTGGTACATTCGGGTAATGATGGATGCTATGGTTGGTATGTAGGGTGGTATGGTTTACAGTATACTTGTCTTAAGTTTGCTGGTTTTTATGATTGGTCTTGTTCAAACTTACTAACCATGCAAAACCGAAGAAAAGGTGCCACAGAGTTCACTAACGCCAAGCTAGAACGATTGCAGACACAACAGAATAATGGCGCGAAGACGCCACAAAACTGCTTGAGTACCAAAACATCAGACTAAGAATTATTGCAGCAAGTCGACGGGGCATTCACACAAAACGCCCGGCAACAGCGAATATGCTGATCTAAGAGCATTTCAGGGTAGTAACACAACAACCGAAACAGCCCGCCTCCAAAGCAATAAGGGAACCAATCGGAGCAAAGTTCGTCACGGTCACGAGGTGGGGGGTGGGGCGAGAAGTGTGAAATAGACGTCAACGACCAGGACCGGCGTCGTCACTACGAACATCAAACCAGACCAGACAACGGCTGTTCCTTGGGCTGCTTCCGCCAGAGGGTCCAGGTGTGAGGCTGGGGTAAGTTACCTGCCATTATATGTGATCCTCCTTCTTACTAACAACCTTCCTTAAGTCCTTCCCTTCCACTTCCACTGGACTTAACTTTAATTGAATACTCTTGTATACTCTTCCAACTTTAGAGCAAGTAAAGATTTTATTAATCATTTCAAACAATCATTTTAATTATCTGAGCTTATCCTGTTTTCCTTAACCTTTCCTAAGAGTGTTATGAGCCATCCAGGCTCATAAAAAATGGTGGAGGCACCTTAAGATCCTTACCAATCAACTAGCAAGCTAATCAAACCCACCTCCTATATCACCCACCCACCCACCATCTTCGNTGGTGGAGGCACCTTAAGATCCTTACCAATCAACTAGCAAGCTAATCAAACCCACCTCCTATATCACCCACCCACCATCTTTGGATCACTCATTTATTACCATTTTCTGCAGTATAGTTCCTGCACTAACCAGTAGTTGGGGTTAGTAATTGCATGTGCTTGGTGATAAATAGCTTATTCGGATTGATTATCATATTTTGGTAAGTCGTGTCTTACATACACAATGGAACATGGTACCACCTTATTAAATGGCTTGTTCTCCGAAAAGGAAATCTCCGTTAAAACGATTTTTAGACGTAGTTAAATCTAACCCGAGAGCGCGGAATACGGAGGCAATCGTCAATAGTAATACACAACCGGAACTTATACACTGCAGTAATAGGCCCTGTACAAGATCGTACTTTCAGAGTTTGCAGTCCACACAACCGGATAACCAAGGGTTTCTAGGGGCTACGGATCCTGACGGATACGAACTACCTTGTTAACATATAGGCAAAAATAGTTATCAGAATATAGACACACCATGCCTACCAGCCCTGTCTCAATCCACACAACCCATCGACACAGGTACGTCGAATACTAAACCGCTTACAAAAATGGCGAAAATGCCAAAATTTAACATGTTAGTACAACAACCAGTGCCGGTAGAGAAATTTCATGGTACACAGGAGGAAGACATTTCGGAATTCTTTAATCAATTTGAAATAGGGGCCGACATCAACCAGTGGGATGAGGAAATAAAAATTAAACGATTGCAAATACATCTTGTAGGCTCACCAAAAAGAGTATATGAAAATATTGATAATCAAACAGAGCCACACTTACTTTCATGGGAAAGAGTTACTTGCCAACTGACCAGTTTTTTTTCGACTGAAGAAACCATCGCTAAAAATAAAAGAAAGTTGTACGAAAAATGACAGGAGCCTCATGAATCCGCAACTGTGCATGTACAGGAAATCATTTTTCTCGCCAATAAGTTTAAAAACAACATGCCAGAAGAGGACATTATATAAATTCTCTGGAATTCCTTAGCACCATAGATAGTTGATACACTTATAGTCATTAACAATACAACACTGCAAGCAATGATCTGCAATATCAGGCTTATAGAGGCGGTGTTCACAAATATAGAGAAAATCTACACAAACATACGCACAACTCTAACAATTTCATGGCAACTCAGATTAAGGAGCTGAAGGAAGAAATAAGTAAACTATCAATGTCCCGAGATAACACTAGGGTAGACCAAAAACCCATTGCCCAACAAAACAAAGTTCAACTAGAACGGCAAACACAAGACCCAAATTTCAGAAAACCCAGACGTTTTCATTCATACAGCGCGCCCGAGATGAACGCACCTTCCATGTTTCAAGTTCAACTGTACCCGTTCCACAGCTCAGCACCGCCATACCCATACTATTGCCCCCAACCACTCATGATTCTACCTTATCTTACGCCTCACGCAAAAACATTTAACAATTAAAAAAACGGGGAGTACAGGATGTAGTTTTCCCCTATACACCCTGCACACTTAAACCCAAACAAGGGGAAAAGCCCAGGCACACATATGCGCACATAGCAAGTCAATTTTGTAAGCATGTTTTTCGGTCAGACCACAACATATGCCTTGCATACGGACACCGATAGGTAACAGGTATGCAAGCCGGGCTATCAGACCACGACAACCGTGTACAATAGAATTAGAAAGAAGGCGATATTCGCCACAGTATCAAACTAACAGCCGAAAGCAGGTACCCCATGTAGTTAACAAAAGAAGAGACGTTTACAAAAGAGACAGTAAACCGGCTCCGTGCTCCCCTCATAATGTTCCAAATAGGGAAATACCTAACAGAAGACAAAATTATCCGCAGCACATAGAAAATGTAAGACAACAAGGTCCAGCACCGAAAGTAGTACGGCAATATGTAGCGGTAAAATACGGGCCGCAGAACGAATTCGCACATACCTGCGCATTATGTTTCTACGAGGGACATCGTTCTGCCATATTCTCAATGTTTCCCAAGAAAGGTATAGAGTGACAAACGTACATACGTGGTAGGTTTCAAAGTTTTCAACGTAAACATACAGTTACTAAACCACACAGTTCACGCACTGTAGGTAAGCAGGCATATGCAAACCACAGCAAATTTAGAGAATATAATATACCGATGTTGAGTGTGAAAAACTTCCACACAGCAACAAAACAGACCAGCTACAAGGCGAAAAAGCCAGTCCCCATAGCGATCATGAAAATCACAGAGAACGTAGGCGCCACACCGAAAATCATCATTAACACGAAAGACAACGCATATTTATCTTTAATTGATAGGTGGTGTTCCAAGTCATGCATAGCCGCAACCATGGTACGAGGTCATAAATTAAAATCACTCTCACAACCCTTTAAAATAATGGCAGCGACGGACGAACTACCATCCCCTCACTACTATATATATCTAACTTTCCAAATTGAAGAGCACACATACACACATGAGTTTCTAGTAATTGAAAACCTTCAAGCTGACGCCATAGTAGGGTGTGACGTTATTCGGAAACACCGTTTAATCCCAGATTTGTATGCGAAAGTCGCAACACTGAGACATACACATGATAAAATCATTGCAGTACCGTTTATTGATCTGGACGACGATAATAGTGTTTTCTTTTTCAACACAATCAAACAAATGCAAAATTTTGAGCCTGACGACCACCAACTACCGTATGAAAATATGAATCCAGCTTTAAACCCAGAGGAAAAAGAGAAAATTCAAACGCAATTACAGAAATATAAAGACAGATTCGCGTTTAAGATTACAGTATTAACTGAAACACGAAAATATCACATTCAAATTGATTTCACAACCACCAAACCCGTACATTGCAAACAGTACAGAATAGCCCCTTCAAGGATAGAAGCTATTCAAATACAAATCCAAGAGATGTTAGAGGCTAACATAATCAAAAAATCAACAAGTCCTTATGCCGCTCCGTGTCTAGTCGTACCGAAAAAGGACGGGACAATACGGATGGTAACTGATTTCAGGAGACTAAATAATTTCATTCCAGACCAAAATTATCCGCTGCCACGAACGGACGATATTTTGCAAATCCTCCAAAATACGACGTATATTACTAGTTTAGATATGTTTTCCGGATTTTATGCGATTCCCATTAAGCCAGAAGATCGATATAAATTGGCGTTTGCTATAGACCAGATAGGATTGTTTCAATACCGTCGATTACCCATGGGATTGAAAAGCAGCCCAAAGTTTTTTCAGGAATTTGTTGACACACTATTAGGGGACCTCAGATGGCAGTCAGTAATATGTTACACGGACTATATATTTGTAATAGGAAATGATTTTCATGAACACATTCATAATCTTGAAAAACTACTTGCCCGCATGAGAGAATTTGGGGTAAAACTTAATCCAAGAAAATGTAAATCTGCATCCCAGGAACTAAAAATACTAGGGCATCAACTAACGCCTAAGGGACTAGCACCATATCCAGACAAAATTCAAATAATAGTTAACACACCGCCACCCATAAACGTAAAACAATTACGATCCTTTCTGGGGCTCACTTCTTAATTACGAAAATTTGTTAGCGACTACTCGAAAATTGCGCAGCCTCTAACGGAATTAACAAAAAAATACACAAAATTCTACTGGGATATTCCACAACAGTCCGCATTTTTACAGTTAAAGAAAGCTATAACTTCATCTCCGGTACTAGCACCTTTTATAGATAACAGGAAAACAATCTTAGTTTGTGATGCGTCCAAAACAGCTGTTGGCGGAGCACTATTACAGGAAGACCACCGTCGACCCTGACGGTTTGTTAAAGCTCACGCGTCAAACTCACTGGCACAGAACGAGAGAAGTTGGTCGACGACAGAAAGGGAACTAGGAGCGGTCCAATATGTTTGCACATACTTCCAGCAATACGGGAGAAAATTTATAGTCGAAACAGATCATGCATCACTTAGATATTTCACATATATGGCTGAGCACAACAACCGTATCCAGATATTTGCAACTGCCTTAAGCGACTTTTCATTTGAAACTAAAATTATTAAGGGACGAAATAATATCATAGCTGATTATTTATCGCGTGTACCACACACTGACATCGAAAATATGTACCAGAAAGAATAAATAGTAAAATTATACATTACTTAATATTCCCCCGCACATAGATAATATTTTTGAGGCCCTATCGACAGTGATATTTTTTAGCAAAGAAAAAAACTGAAGAGGTCAAGAGTACAATCGTGAAGATTATCTTCCAAAATTGGGAAGAATATAGCCATACTTGGTGTATCGTGGGAAATAGATCGGATAATATATCTAAGATAAAAATTCAAAACGAACTACATAATCTCCCAGTTCAATTAATACTACATGCAGTATCAACTTACTATCAAATCAACATTCATATAGTGTCAGAGAAAAATGCTCAAAGTAAATCTGTTCAGTGTGATAGGCCCATCGCTAATGTTGCATTGTATACAAAGTCCATTCATGATAAGGTACACTTTACCCCAGTGATTACAAATGTGACTAAATCAATTGAACCAGAAAGATAACTTTTTTTAATCCCACTTCAGCATATTCCGACAAACACGTCACCATTTCAGGGAGAGTAAGACAAGAACCCATTTATTTTACTATTAAAACAAGCTCTTACACAACCCGATAGTGTTACACCAGCAATTCGTCGTTTATCTCGCAGGTTTTGTGGTAACAGCTAACAGGGAAATATATTATTAATTACATACGCCAACAGGCGATTGTCATCTAACAGTGGTACTACAGCATTATGTGCCAGACATTATAATGGCCCATCACGACGAGTTAGTCGGAGGCAGACATTTTGGAGTTTGTAAGAATATAGATAAAATAAAATATGCGTATTGGGAAACAATACAAAAAGATGTCAAGGAATATATTAAAATATGTGAGACTTGCCAACGTGCTAAGAGAGTTAATACTAAACCAGCAGGAGAGTTGCAGCCCATTCCACCTCCTCCTATATTTTCTATGTGGTCCATCGATGCCAAAGGACCCCACCCGACCACGAAAGCTGGTAACAAGTACATTTTAGTTATGACCGAACATGCTACATGGTATGTCATGGCTACACCAGTCAAAAGCATAGATGCAAAGACGTGCGCACAATTTATTAAACGATAGTACTTAGATTTGGGTGTCCAAAATTTTTATTATCTGATCGCGGCACGTCATTCCAAAATGAAGTCATTTCGCAATTACTAGACGAATTAAAAATCAAAAGACTGTGCACTACAGCTTATAATCCACATGCTAACGGTTGAACTGAGGCCATGAATAAAGTCATAGGCCAACAGCTAACAATGTACGCAGAGTCCGACCAACATAATTGGGACAAATATTTAGAATTTATTATATTCAATTATAACACTACCATTAATACAACGACAGGGTACACACAGTTTTATCTCATCCACGGAGTTAATGCAAGCCAACCTTCACATGTTGTTCTTAACAAACCAGACATAAAAACCACCGACTGGGTACAGACTTTAGAAAATGTAAGAGTCACAGCTGCAAGGAATATCGGTAAGGGTCAACGGGTCCAAGCTAAATATTTTAATAAGAGGTTTCATCCCTCACAGTACAAAGAAAATCAATGGGTGTGGCTGAAAAACCATGCACGGAGGAAAGGCCTATCATTTAAATATATCGGTCCCTATAAAATACTCAAGGTCCTCTCTAAAAACACGATAGTCATAGAGATGAGACGGCGTGGAAAAAAGTTTAGGGATACAGTGAATACGCAACATATTAAACCAGCTTATTTAAGAAACACTAGATGGTTCACTCAAGCAGATTCAAATTCACACAAATGCCAATCACAAATAGTAAACAATGCGCGAACCATACCTCTGTCCGCAACCCCTGGGGCAAGCGTACTAGTAACACCCCTCACTGCTGTCTGACAGATAAATACTCACGCCAGGTCAAATAACGTACAGCCTCACCCATACAAAAATGTGAAATTATTATGTAAGTTAAAAATAATTTATAATAAAAGGAACTCACGTGTAATGTTGTTTGCAGGAGATTACTCATCATGACAAGGGTTTGCGTTATGTGTATTTTTCCCATATCTGTTCCACATATCTTTTTCCATCACTTCCAGCAGCTACCCGATTTTGCGGATTCATTCCAGCATTTACTTTTATGACGTTCACGAAGCCATTGTATACGAGGAATCCATACCAGTGATTTATAGTATTCCTTTGCGAACGCCACAGCCAACTTTCATAACACAAACATAGGAGAACCACATATGCCAGTTCAACATTACATACTTATGTAAAAATGCGAAACCATTAATACGCACAATCGACCATATCCAACAACACCTGGTAACCGAATTCCATGCGGAAACGGAACCGCGGATTCGCAAACATCGAGGTATCCAATTTATCGGCGACTTGTTTACATTGTGTTGCTATACACTGAACAATAAACACTTGGAAAAATTAATTTCAAATGACGAAATTATCATGCAGGATGTAAATAATATCCAAAAGTAGGTGCATACAAACAATGAGGCCATCAAAGACATCATAAAAAATATGCAAAACACAACGCCACAAATTGATGGTAGATTACATTTAATTGCGGACATCATTAACAACATAACACTTTCGTTGAGACAACACGGCACCTCATTTCACACGGAACTTTTAGCACTAATGCAACAACTAACACTTTCCTTTGTTTTACACTTACTAAATATCCTCCTACAGGAACAGGAAATATTAAAACACATCACGCAGTCCCAAACGAATCACTTTCCGCTTAAACTCGTTCCTGAAGAGAAGTTTATAAAAGATCACCACGACTTACAAAACAATTTGGAACCCACAGAATATAAGTTAGCAATATCGGCGACACATCACACTGCACATTATCAGCTTCCATTG
This sequence comes from Clitarchus hookeri, assembly GCA_002778355.1. NCBI lineage: Eukaryota > Metazoa > Arthropoda > Insecta > Phasmatodea > Phasmatidae > Clitarchus > Clitarchus hookeri. The sequence goes on from NQII01000040.1 coordinate 1,654,379, forward strand.
ACAGAATGTAGCATCAGTCCTTCTCAATTTGTTGTTAAAATCCAAATACCTCTTCTGCAGAAAATATCAGATTGGCATGTTTATCACTTAATACCGACTCCCTTTCAATCACGTAATATATCATGTTATTTGCGCACTAGTGAAATAATTATAGCGCTTGATTTTCTGACACAACAAATAGTTGAATTATAACACACAACAGAACACACGGATCACATTTACCGCATTCCACGAGCAGGACCAGTAACCAAGACTATTCTCTGTTTCAACAAAATGTTTTTCGCACTTCAACAGCCACTAAAGATGGATGCATGTCAATTTCAATGTACGAACATCTCACTTTTAAAAATCACGGAATTTTCCCAGAACCAGTTTTTAATCAGTAATATACCGTCACCGATATATATATATATATACTGCTTAAATGGCACGATACACAAAGTCAATCATGAGTTCATAGGGACAGTATGATTAAATCTTCCATGTCACTGCGAATTAAGAACGGCACATAATGTGATTATTCAGAAAACACATATTTGCGACACACGAGCAACGAACACATCGCAAATTAATATTGGCGTCCCAATTCACTGGCTCCGGAGCACTTATTTCCAACCGGAACAACTCCAACTAAACACCGGTATACATGTTTCGAACATATCCCACTTGTTACACACGGACTGGCACATACACTCCAATTTGGATCAAGTCAACACCGTTTAAAATCATAATAGAATTGAGTTCCCCGACGAGTACAATTACGTATTCACGCCCATGATTACACTACCACAATATTCCTATTTCATAACGACAGTTATTGCAATACTAATAGGGGTATGTATTTCCCTCTATTTTCGAATTTGTCAGATGGCACAGATTTTATGGCAAACACAGTTAACCCGCACGAATCATAATACATAAGCCACTGCTGAAGTGAATATTTCTACCAGTCGTCTCTTCCCTAACTGCATCTTCAGACTCAGTCTCTTTCCTTTTTCCTATTACGCATAATGCACAGCGCCACAGCACCACGTCGAACCAAGGACACCGAAACAAGATCGAGTCGCCCGACGCCTGCAATGGAACAGTTTTTCGATATAATGTCTTCCTCTTCATGCGGTAAGCACTGAGGCTCCCAACCCGTACGACTGCCAGAATGGACTAACGTGAACTGATGCTCATGGTAGAGCTGCGGTTGGAAGCTGAAAAGGACACCGGNGTACGACTGCCAGAATGGACTAACGTGAACTGATGCTCATGGTAGAGCTGCGGTTGGAAGCTGAAAAGGACACCGAATGTCATATCAGCACATCTTTCGCATCCGTGGGTGGCGTGATACTGCACGCCTACCAACGTCTTCTCANCATATCAGCACATCTTTCGCATCCGTGGGTGGCGTGATACTGCACGCCTACCAACGTCTTCTAAAGTAAAACAAACTGCCGCGTCATGGCGGTAAAAGATTTTCAGTTGCATTCTGAAGGTCTGTCGACAGAAACAGAGCTCACACCCCCCATATGTACACATACCTCGTGCGCCCATCCTTATAACCCCCATCCTATTAGTTAAATGCGCCTATTTAAACTGCCGGCAGAAACTCAGATACTATGAAATTACAAATTTAATCAGACATAATAGGCTCATTTAACAATTTCCCACTTGGTTTTCCTACAATGCATTGTCTCCATAAGTTCTTGCAGGGTGCACTGATAGGATAAGTAGATATAATTTATTATCATTAGAACACTGATTCAAGGCATTAACGAATATAGCAACAATTCGTTTTCAAGACAGGTAACGTGTACAGTAATACATAGCAGTAGATTAATAATTTATTTTTAATATAGTATGAAATGTCATTTTTATATACAATTTGATACGTACATTGTGAGGCATTGTCTAATACAAATGTCACTTTGTGTGGATCAGTTATGCGACAGAAGTGGACTACCCAATACTTGGGTTGAGAAGCATCAGTGAAGCAAGTCACAGTGACAGTGTCTAAAAATGGTAATTCGGATATATAAAGGAACGAACGGTACAGTGTGATAAGTACTGAAGTGCGTGGACGCTGTTATTCACGTAAATGGTGTTTATACTTTCAATCAGTTCATTGTCAATGAAAAGGGGTCTACTAGTTGGGCAATTCATGTCATAGTTATACCAAAATGTATATATATTTTTTAAATAGCTGTCATAGGAATTATGTATTCAGATGCTTGTACAATTCTATACACTTGTTGTGAAACTACATTGTGAGTAGTTGTGTGCACCTTAGACCGAACACAACAGGATACTGTTCTCAGTGGACACAAGAGCTGCCTTCTGGTGATTTTCTTTTAATAACTCACCAAGGTTGTAAACTTTATATTGTACAAAGTCGTACAGCAGGTTTTCACTGCCGTCTGTATTTTCCCGGGAGTGTTTGTTCAACATTACAATATGAAACTGTATAATGTAAAGGCAGTCAAATAGTACGCTTGTCTAGTCATTTTTACTCATGTTCATTGTAAACTAATATTCTGTCTCTATTGGATTTTATATGACAAGATGCCTATGCACGATGAAGGAAAAGGGTCTGGTAATGTATGTATACAATAATGTACGTCCAACATCCGTTCGCCCTCCCTACCACTTCCTACCACCTCAGCCACGCCTCGCACGATACAGCGGACGGAGGAGCCTGTTGTCACCGGTCAGCAACTTCACTGCCAGCCCCCAAGTGTGCANCGCCTCGCACGATACAGCGGACGGAGGAGCCTGTTGTCACCGGTCAGCAACTTCACTGCCAGCCCCCAAGTGTGCACAGAGTCCACCAGATGGTGGCGAACCATCAGTGTGACCAACATCTCTTTTAAGCCATTCTCCACAACCCTTATTACGTGTAACTCTTCTATGAGAATTACAGAGCCATTCTCAAATCTCTAATCTACACTATACATTATTCTTCTACCATTGAACTAGACATACACTATTTTTCAAGCAAATATGTCTCTACTCTATTTAGTTCTCAACCATCCCTCCAGAGATGGGGATGGTTGAGATCCTTTTAATCACTTTGGGGGGACTGTTATGATTGGTCCCGTTCAAACTTCCTAACCAAGCAAAACAGAAGAAAAGGTGCCACAGAGTTCACTAACGCCAAGCCAGAACGATCGCAGACACGACAGAATAATGGCGCGAAGACGCCACAAAACTGCTTGAGTATCAAAACATCAGATTAAGAATTATTGCATCAAGTCGACGGGGCATTCACTTAAGACGCCCGGCAACAGCGAAGATGCTGATCCAAGAGCATTTCAGGGTAGTAAAACAAAAACCGAAACAGCCCGCCTCCAAAGCAATAAGGGAACCAATCGGAGCAAAGTTCGTCACGGTCACGAGGTGGGGGGGGGGGCGCGAGAAGTGTGAAATATACGTCAATGACCAGGACCGGCATCGTCTACTACGAACATCAGACCAGACAGCGGCTGTTTCTTGGGCTGCTTCCGTCAGAGGGTCCAGGTGCGAGGCTGGGGTAAGTTCCCTTCCTTTATATATGATCCTCCTTCTTAACTAACAACCTTCCTTAAGTCCTTCCCTTTCACTTCCGTTGGACTTAACTTTAATTGAATAGCATTGTATACTCTTCCAACTTTAGAGCAAGTAAAAACTTTATTAATCATTTAAAACAATAATTTTAATTATCTGAGCTTATCCTGTTTTCCTTAACCTTAACCTTTCCTAAAAGTGTTACGAGCCACCCAGGCTCATATCATGGTGTACATCAAATTGAATGGTTAGTATATGTGTTTCGGTGAGTCTTATACTGCTAAGGCATTCCTGACTTAATGTGGTTGGTATGGGTAGCCAGTGTATTTGGCTGGTGTCAGTCAGTATGGTGGATGGTATGGAAAGGATTTGATTGTGTCGCAGTGTTTGAAATTGCTTTGTTTGTCAAGGACTGTATGTTTGCTTGGCATGCCTGGTGTATTTTTGAGTGTTGTTGGGTGGTATGATGATTAGTGCATTAGTTTGGTGTCGGCTTGTAGAGCAGAATTTTTGGCTAGTTAGTAAAATTTTGGTAAGGCTCGTGTAGACTAAATGCTCTAGGTATGCTTTAATTATAGTGGATGGTGAATATATTTCATCTAGTGTCGGAAGAACACACGATATGGGTAATAGGTATAGTATTTTGGTTAATCAAGTACATATGGAAAGGTTGCGGTTTGCTTGAGTAGTACAGGGTTAATATAAAGTTCATGAAACATTAAAAAAATCGGTAAATGTAAATGGTTCAGAACATGTAATAACAGACACACTGCATGAAAGAGACACTCTCCGAGTTTTTTCGCAGTCTTTGTATATGTTATATGTGTTCACCCTTCGTCACACAGCACACAACTAATCTGTAGTCCATTTCTGCCCATACCCAACCCACCATATCACGAGTGAATAACAGCTGCTGTGATACGGTGTCGCAAGTCATAGAGGTTCTGCTATAGAGGTTTAACATAAACTTGATCCTTGACGTAACCCCGCAAAAAAAAAAAAATCGCAGAGCATCAAGTTCGGTGACAGTGGTGTCCACGGGAGTAACGCCTGGTCAGTGTCGGCCACATGGTCTATCCAGCGACGCGGCAACATCTCATTCAGGTAACCTCGTACAAAATTGTGGAATTGTGGATGAGCACTATCTTGTTGGAAGCTGAAATCCCTGATATTAGCTTCCAGTTGCGGTATGAGCCACAGCTGCAGCATGTCGAGATAGGTCACGCCATTGACAGTTCTCTCAGAGAAGAAGAAGGGGCCATAAATTGTCTTGTTGGACATGGCACAGAACACATTAACTTTCAGCGAATCCCGGTTGTGCTCGAGAGTTGCATGTGGATTCTCTGTTACCCATATGTATGTGTTGTGGCAGCTAACTTCTCCTGAAATATGAAAAGTTGCTTCGTCGCTGAAGATTAATTTGTTTCTGAAGTCGCCATCTTCCAGATGGTTCTGCATATCAATGCATAACTGCAATCAGAGCATTTTGTCGTCGTGGCTTATGGTTTTCAGCAGCTGCAATTTGTACGGCTTCACTCTCAACCATTTACGAAGGACTTTCCACACTGTTGGCTGAGGGATGTTCAATTCTGCACTGGCTCGGTAGGTTGACTTTCTGGGACTATGCTGCATCACACTCTTCACATGGTCCATTGTCTGTTCCGATATGCCAGGTCGGCCCGAACGTTTTGCATCGCACAAACAACCATCCTCCTAGAATTTCTTCTACCACTTCAATATGCTGTTGTAAACTGGTGGTGTCTTGTGGTACATGGTACATAAATTTCTTTGCACATGCTCTACCGATTTGATACGAACATATTCTAGCACACAAAATGCTTTCTCTACCTGGTTCGCCACCATTACAGCAACTATGGTTAATGGCACCCCTGTCGGCGATTTTCACAACTTCCCTGCCAGCACCACGTTAAAAAAAATCTCGGATAGTTTGTCTTTAATATAGTGTCTCAGTTATTACATGTTTTTGTACTATTTATATGGACAGATTTTTAAATGTTTCATGGACTTTATAATTATCCTGTAGTGTGTGGTATGGGTGGTGAGTATACATGATGTCTATTGGTAGAGTAGATGGAAGGTGTGTTAGGTAATGGGATGTTCACAACTTTAAATTGCTTCGTACACTTGAGGTATGACTGTTGGTATGGCTGCTATGTATGGTGGTATGGTTTCCAGTATATTTGTCTGGTGATTGCCGATGTATGTCAAATGGCATGGACAGTATGTGTGTCGGTAAGCCCTATACTCCTGAGGCATGCTTGACTTAAAGTGGTTGGTATGGGTGGTCAATAAATTTGGATGGTGTCAGTCACTATGGTAGATGGTATGGGAAGAAGCTTATTGTGACACTGGGTTTGAAATGGTATTGTATTGTATGGTCGTATATTTTCTTGGTATGGCTGTTGTATTTTTGAGTAATATTGGGTGGTATGATGGCTAGTATATTAGTCTGGTGTCGCCTAGTAGAGAAGAAGGTATGGGCAGAATGTATAGTAGCGATTTTGGTTGGTGTTACCTGTATGGTTGGTCTTTATGGTTACTTGGCACGCTTGAGATATGGTGGATGGCATAAATGGTGAGTTGGTTGGTATGGTTGAAATTTTCTTGGGCTATAGGAGATGGTTTGTTGAGTGATCTGGCGAGTGAAGAGATTTAGGATGCTCTTAACAGCAAGGTCTTTAGAGCCGATGAAGGTGAAGTGAGGTAAGTATGGAGCAGTACCAGAATGAAGGGACAGGGGAAACAGGAGATCCCGGTGAAAACTCGCCGACCAGCTTAATCGCCTGGCACGAACGAGTCCCACTTGCGAACATCCAAAGTGAACTGGCCGGGGATTGAACCTGGTTCACCATGGTAAGTGGCGAGCACTCTAACCACTTAGCCACCATGGCCCTGAGTGCCCTGGTATCAGTCAATTATGATAATTTGACAGATGTAAGGAACGTTTTTGTCATGGGTTAATCTGGACTGTTTAGTTGCTTGGTAATTATGGGTTTGATGAATGGTATGTTTGGTATGTTGGGTGATATGGTTTCCAGTATATTTGTTTCGTAATTGCTGGTGTATGTCAAATTGTATGGTCAGTATGTGTTTGCCTATGCGTTATATACTGCTAAGGCATGCTTGACTTTAAGGGGCTTATATGGGTGGTCTGTGTATTTGGCTGGTGTCAGTCGGCATGGTGGATGGTATGGGGAGAAGTTGATTGTGTCGCTGCATTTGAAATGGATTTGTATGATATGGACTGTATGTTTGCTTGTTATGGTTGTTGTATTTTTTTAGTGTTATCGGGTGGTATGGTGACTAGTATATTTGGCTGATGTCGGCAGGTAAACCAGAAGGTATGGGCAATAGGTAAATTTTTGGTAAGGCTTGTGTGGACTTAATGGTCGAGGTGTTCTTTTTTATAGTGTGCGGTGAATATATATTGTCTGGTGTCGGTAGAACATATTCTAATTGTAATAGGTATAAATTTTTTGATTAGGCGTGTGCGGACTGAATTGTTGGGGCATGATTGAGATATAATGTGTGGTATGGGTGGTGAGTATATGTGGTGTCGATTGCCAGAGCAGATGGAATTAGTGTTAAGTTATGAGTTTGTCTCAACTATATAGTATCTTGGTGCCCTTGAGGTATGATGGATGGTATTATTGGTGTGTTGGGTGGCATGGTTGATTAGTAATGGTGTAGTTTTTCTTTAGTCAAATAATTAAATATATCTTGTACATTGGGTAGCCTGATATCAGGTGGTTATGTTAGGTTAACGTATGGTAGGAATTATTTTGATATGTGCTCGATTTGAATATATTATCGTTTGTGTAGACATTATGATTTCTGACTTTCTGTTGGACTATATTGGATATTAATTATAATTCTTCTTCCTTCGAATATTTGTTTGTAATTGTAAAGTAAATGTTATCCGAAGTGCCGATTGGCTGCAGCCAGAATGAAGAGCGATTCCGATGTCTGGATATGTTGGTATTTCTTAAGTGGCTGAAATAATGATAGGCATGAAGGAAATATGTGTTCTTAGGATAAGTATAATTGTTATTTGGTCTGTGGTAAGTAAGGTTATGTTGGGTTAGGTTGAACATTTCTGGTATTTGGTAGGTTAAGCAATTATAGGTAAAGTTTGATATTTTCTTGTATTTGGTAGTTTAAGTTATGTTAGTTGGAAATATGGTAGGAATGTTTGTGTTTGGATTGGTCTGAACTCTTTAGTTGCTTGATAAACTTGAGTTATGGTGGGAGGAACATTGAAAAGTATGGTGCCTACATACGAGTATATAAGGAGTTGGGTTCCAGTTAGGAAGCTTAGTTTGACAGTGGCAGTCGTGAAAGATAATTTGCCTCAGCTCGTGAAACAACTGGAATATATTATGAAGTCAACGGTTGCTGGTCCATTAACGTCTGAGCTAGGCACAGTGATATAGACTTCTTCAGATGGGCCACCTGATGCAGTACCACACTGACTTCTTCAGGCATTGCACGGTCAGTGCCATCAACTTATTCAGGCGTTATACCAACAGTGCCACCCACTTCTTTAGGCATGACACCGCTGACGCCATCGACTTCTTCGGGTCCGACGTCATTGAGGCCGTCGTCTGCTTCATTAAGGAGTCGTTGCTAATACTGTGACAAAATATTTGCCTACAGCTAATGTGGAAGGATGCATGAAATAACTGCTTGTCTGAAGGGCCCTTCCTGTGTATGAAACAATGTGTAATTTGCAAACATCTGTTCAAGCGTGGAGATAAGCTGAAGAGGCATATCAAGATTTGTAAAGGCATCTTTTCATCGGTTAAGAAACAACCTGTATTAGAAGTTGGTGACACAACATCGAATGGATTCAATCTGAAACAATAAGCATTCAAGGGTATTTAAAAATATTATCTGATTGGAAATAACTTTGTAGGTATGAAATACTTGTGTAGATTTCTCGACCATATTAAGCAAAGGATAATTAATCAATTAACAGAACAATTTGAAGAGTGTTCCATAAAATATAAAGTTTGGCTGGAGTGTACCTATGAAAAGCCTCAACATTTGGTTGAAAGAATCAGACGGCGAGCATTCAAGACTGCGAATCAAGCAATGTACAATGTTGATAGTATCCCAGAGTCTGTAGAGGTATTGAAAGAAAAACTTTGTCGTGTAGAAGACGAGTATATGGCTAAGGGTTCTGGTTGGATGCTTGCTAGCGTAGGCTTCCTTTACTGAGTATAAAAAAAATTATATTCATAATATTAAAAGTTGCCTGTTGCTGTAAAAATGCTACATCAATGGCATGGAGACTGTAGGGGTTCTGTTTTTTATTATGTTTATAGATTGAAGTATTAAATATATATATATATATATACTTAATCAATAAAAAAGTGCTATATTTCTCATTGATGTTGTACCATGCCTGCCTTCCTGATATAGGGAATATCATGTCCTTGGTTTTCATGTCTACCACTACATGTCGGTACTGTAAGTGAACATGATAACAAAATGAATGAAATGATTTGGGCAAAATTTATTAATTGAATGCTAGTTCTAACATATTTGCTCTAATGGACTGAATGTACACAATCGATAACATGGTAACAGAGGTATATGTTGAAATGAAGTGCACATCAAATGCGAGTGGATTAATATTGCAATACATTCTTAGCGGGTTGGATGCAACAGACTTGAAAGTATGCTGTTTAAGTGGTAGAAATTTGACCCTGAGACCTGGAACGAGCTGGGCGAAGGTCGAGTAAGACCTGACTGTCCCTACTTCAGTGCAGTACTGGTTGAAGAGAGGTCCTACATAGTTTCTACATGACTGGCCCTGCTAAATTAAACTTCCACTTATTTTTATAGTAAACAAAAATTACTAACTAAATTTAATATTTAGATGGTAAAAGGTCAAGTTCATGTGATATAATTTAATTTGGTGGAAGTGATTTAATTCAAAATGTCATGGTAGAGAGCAGACTACTTAGTCGATGTGGAATGATAGAGCAAGGAAGAAAGTTGGTGGCCTGGTGGCTAAATCGAGAAGTAACATGGAATCCACAAATTGTAGTTCGAGGGTGCAGAGTAAATTGCAGGCGACTAAATCTCGAAGTATGGCTGAGCATTAATAAATTGTAAACAAATTGACAGTCAAGCAGAAGTGAGTAATTAGATGCACTTTAGCTGTCAGAAACAAACATGGTGGATAACAGTGGTGCACTCTAGAAGACGACGAGAGAAATAACATGACGACCAAGCGATAGCGACAATGGCGCCTCTGGCAGGCGGCAGTTGAACGAAGGTCGCTGGGACGACTTCCAAGATTATGGATTACAGTGGCACACTCTTGTAACAATAAACAATATTACCAGCACTAGTAGTGCACTCTAGTGGATGACGAAAAAACTATGGCATACGACATACAATATTGTTGGGGTCGAATGAAGTAGAGTAATTAGGAAACAAGATGTTGGGGACGAACGAAGGCGAGTAATTGGGAAACAAGTTGGATGTTGGAAACAACATGGTGGTCGGAGTCATCAATGTAATATTTTTTGCTCTATATTTAGAGTTATTTATTTTATTTTTGCAATTTATTTTATTTTTTTGATTAGGCAGTGGTTGGTGAGTGTTGGGTGGTTCGGGTGAGGGTGTTGGGGTCGAGCAAGTGAAGGGTGGTGTAACGTTATATATTCTTCGATTTTTTGAATTTTTTTTAGATTTTTACGAATTTCGATTTTGTTATTAATTTTTCCCTCGACTTTTATCTTTAAGGTTATTGGGATGAAGGTCAAAGTCATTGACATCCAATATGGTGGCCAGAGTCAACAATAAAATTTTTCCCTTGATACTTAGAATTTTTTTTGTTGCGATTTTTATGATTTGTATGTGGTAAGTTGAGGGGTAGGGGTATAGTTTATGTTAGGCGGGGGAGTGTGAGATTAGTATAATATATTCCTAGAATTAAAAAAAAATTTATTTTTGTGGTTTTGCTTTATTTTTTATGATTGTTAGGTTGTATGTGAGGGGTAGTGGTTTTTGGTTATTTTGAGTTTGGGTGAGCAGAGCATCTGTAATGTTCCTCGATTTTTAGAATTTTTTTTTAATTTTTCTTAATTTTTTATGATTGGGTTTGGTAAGAGAGAGGGGTGGGTGTGTATGTTTTTGTGGATGGGATCGCAGGGGGAAGGGCGTATTAACTGTAGGGGTTCCTCAATTTTTAGAATGTATTCTGTTTTATTTCTTGATTTTTTACGACTTGTAGAGTGGCATTGAGGGATGGAGGGTTTGGTTAGGGTGGTGGGGTGACCCTGTGTTAGGGTGGCGTAACATTATATTTTCCTCGATTTCTATAATTTTTTTTTAGGTTTTGTGATATTTCTTGATTTTTTACGATTGCTTGTGGAGGAGGTATGTCGAGCATTGCTAGGTTTGGTGAAGGGGTGAAGGCCTACGGGTAAAATCGACGCTTTCCCCCCTCCTTCCCAATTGGATCGATTTTGCACATGGGGTATCGGTGCTTTTTTGAGGGAAAAAAGAAAATTTTTGAATGAAAAAGGAAAATTTTGAGGTAAATACGAGAACATTTTCGGGATTTTTCAGGGGTTTTGAGTGTTTTAAAGGGAAAAACGGGAAATTTTGTGAGGAAAATGGGAAATTCATGACATTATCCAAGATGGTGGAGGAATCCTCCAATCTTCAGCACCTTGCCCTTGGGCTCGGTCCTACATTTCCTATATACTATATTATTGCTTTAATATGTTTGTTCGTCTCCTCTTTGCATTTGATAAGACTAATTATTCTCGGTGGGCAAGTGTTTTATTGGAGGACTCTTTTAATCTCTCAGAGAATTATTGTTATGCTGAATTTCAATGTATTAATTGCATTTCCAACAATGCTCACAAAAATATTCAGCTTCAAGTCTTGGTGCCTACCTCTAGATCTGTCCATATTCACATTTAAATAAGCTACTTAGTACTACAAATCGATTCATCCAATAGAGTCATCTTTAAATCTTGATTCACAAGTGGATGGGTACGTGGATAAGAGAAGGGGAAATTTTAATCCCGCACATAACAGGTTACTTTGGAACCTGGATATTTTCCTAAACGCTGTAATTGACATAAATGCTTAAAGGAAAATGCGTGTCCTTGCCTAAGGTTGGAAATTGTGTGTTGCGATTTTTGCAATTGTAAAAACAGTGATATGGATCAGTGCAAAAACTCTCATAAATAATTGAAATAATACACTAGATAACAGTAGAAAATTCTTGCATTCAGGGCTTCATCAACTGTTTAAAAATAATTAACAATTTAATATTAATTTGTCGTTATAATAGGATACTTATTTTTAACACTTGTTTATCACAATTATCACAAAAAAAAAACGAGTTTTTTATTTAATATTTATATGCTTTTATTCAAATACTTTACTGTAATTTTCAAAAAAACTATTAAAAACAAAATATGTTTGTATTAAAAAACTAGTAAATAAACTGTAAAAGAATGAAATTGAACCATTAAATATACAACTATACTAAAACTAAAAATTCAAACTTTTTTAATTTTTAGGATTTTTAAAATTCTGCCAGTTTTATAAAAAAAATGTAAAAAAACATTTTTTTTTAAATGGAGTAATATTAGCTATAAAATGATACAACCGGGACATTGAGTATTGAGATAAACGACCATGAGTTGGGATACGTGAACAACTTTTTAAATCACTCCTTTGTGTGTGTAATAATGCGGATCAATCAAATTTAGGGGTTATTCACTGAAGAGCCAAAAAACTGGTATAGGCGTGCATATGCAAATAACAGAGGTATGGAACCAATCAGAGTAATGCAATGCGGTCGGCAGCTAGATCGGTTACTGGTGCTAGAATGGCAGTTTATCAAGATGTAAGTGAGTTTGAACGTGGTGTTATAGTCGGCGCATGAGAGATGGGACATAGCATCTCCGAGGTAGCAATAATATTTGGATTTTCGCGCACGAAAATTTTACGAGTGTACCGTGAATATCGGGAATCCGGTAAAACATCAAATCTTCGACATCGCTGTGGCCGGAAAAAGATCGTGAACTAATGGGACAATCGACGACTGACAAGAATCATTAAACGTGACAGATGTGCAATCGTTTCTCAAATTGGCGCAGATTGGATTTGTGGACCGCCCTGCAGGATTCATGGTGTGAATTGCCTCCTGCATACCTTCAGACATTAGTCGAGTCCATGCCATGTCGTCTTGCGGCACTTCTGCGTGCATGTGGTTAAGAGGGGGG